>CM037031.1:54482902-54847854 GCA_020882235.1 Schizaphis graminum | reverse complement strand
AGGTGAAAAGTAAACATTTTCAAACAGTTTTCAAAAAAATCGAGAAAAACAAAAAAAAAGTGACAGAAAAACGGGAATTTTTACACAAAACCAGTTTTCGACAAAATCGAATTTTTTATTTTGCTATAACTCAAAAACTAATCGATGTGAACACTTGAAATTTTCACCGAATGTTTATATTAGCGTTCTCTATACACAGTTAAATTTTCAAAGAATTTTGACTTTTTTTGAGCTATTTATAGACAATTGAAATTTTTAATTTTTTATAGTATTTTTTTTTTTAAAATAACGATAAAATTTTTTTGACCGGCCAGAAAATCTTGAAAATTTAATACAAGGTTTCTTATAAGTTGTTCTTAAAGTGATAAAAAAAAATCCGAAATCGTTAGTCACAATTTTTTTTTATAAGTGCTTAAAGTTCGAATTTATACGAAATATGTCAAAATTGCGGAAATTTGCAAGTAATTTTGTGATTGAAAAATCGTAAAATTTTTTTCTTTTATAACTAAGTTTTGAAAATTTGATACAAGGTTCTCCATAAATTTTTCTTCAACCATCTGTAAAAAAAACTCTACCGGATTCAAACAAAAACTTTTTATGAGTGTTTTAAATTTAAATTTTTACAAAACCGCGCTAAATAATACGGTTTAGCCTCAAACGGTTTTTGATATTTGTTGTTATTCAAATAGTATAAGTCGGAAATACTTGAAAATTTTACCACTTATTTAGATTTCCATTTTCTTTACGTGATTTGATTTTCAAAATATTTTGACTTTTTTTGAGCTATTTATAGACAATTGAAATTTTCAAATTTTTTTTATTTTTTTTTTATAAATGTTGATAAAAAAAAATTTAGCTGGGACAAATTACTTGAAAATTTAATTGAAGGGTCCACATAACTTGTTCTAACACTCATTCAAAAATTATAAAAATACATAGGCACAATTTTTTTTTATTAGCATTTGAAGTTCAAATATTGACAAAAATTCGTCAAAATCATGAATATTTTTCACCATTTGGTAGTTAAAAATTTATAAATATTTTACTATCAAAAGCAAAGAATTGAAAATTTAATAGTATGCTGTCCATAAGTTGAGCTTAGAATAATTATAAAAAAGTTTGAGGATTATTCAATTTAAAAATTTTTACGAGTGTTTAAAGTCTTAATTTTAATTTTAAATCAAAAATACACGTGTAAAATAACGTTTTACTACTAAATAATTTTCGATTTTCATATAATATATCCTAGACTGACAAATCATCTCCGTTATTCTGAATCGTTTTTCGTATACAATGATACCTATCATTGCATTCAAATTTAACCTACCAGCTTAGTCCGAGGTCCACCCCACCCCCTAATGTACAGCAGAACGATACTCACTTACCCGCTTTTTTTTTTTGAGTTACTGCAAAATAAGAAAATCGATTTTGCCGAAAACTTATGATGCGTAAAAGTTCCCGTTTTTTCCGTTAACTTTTACGGGTTTTCCCGAAATTTTTGAAAACTTCTGAAATTTTTTCACCCAAAGTACCAACTAGATTCATGTTCAAGTTCAAAAAGGGGCCGAAGTCAACAAACAAAGCACTATGACTACTCCAAAACGTGATGACACAACAAAAAAAAAAAATATTATACATATATCATAGTAAAATCAATACGTTCATTCATAATTCCGTTCAGAATCTATATAAATGTCCGATATAATTTATTAATTTAATCTTATTATGTCGTAGTGGTTTAAATAATACTCATAATATAGTGGCTATAATGTGTGATCTATAACAAAGTCATATAACAATTAATTTTTTTATCTAGAAGAAATTAATATGAAACCAACAATGTACGACGATAATACTTGCAAAACCAATGTTTTCGGAAAAAAATTGAATTCAATAAAATAATGGTAGAATGATTAATGATTTCAACAGTATAATATGATAAACATAACGCGGCATATTATGTAGGTATACTTGACTATGTAGACCGATAAATCGTGTCTGCTGACAATGGATTTCAGGGTAGGTATAAAAATATGTTACACCGCCGAGTTCATATTTTTCCCATTTAATACACTAACCCGATTGACACCTATTGTGCAGTAGAGCTATAACAACTTGACTGCAGTATTGAATTTTCATTTCTTTAAAACAATCGTAAAAGTTCCCAGTTTTCCTCGTATCGAATTCGAGGTTCCCGCCATAGCGATGAATGAGGCGATTTTAAAATTATTTGTGTTTTTCGCGCCCGTGTACACTTTAAGTGTTCGTTAAAATGTTTCGATTTTTAACCTAACGGGTACTACGCTTTTCATCTATCATTTATTCCCACCCAACAAAGGGTTATTCTTTTACGCGATCCCCGCGTATTCGGCTCGTGGCCTTTTTTCGTGCATAATATCACCAATGGATACACGGCGATTTTTAAAATATGTGATTATTTCGCAATCAACTTAGGCGACAGTGCCGTAACGACGACGGATGGCGGTGAAACGCATCTTCTGTCTTGAATCGTATCGGAGTTACGAGTTACGCCACGTTTCGTCTTTGGTTCTTGTTTGGGGAGGTGAAATTGTGTTTTTTTTTATTTGTTTTGCGGATGCCGGTGTGTAATCGTGTGCAAACGCCACGGAACACGTCAGTCGGTCGGTTACCGACACATTGCGCATCGTACCTATATTACCGCCGTACATCGTATGTTCTAGTAACACATGTGCTAACAATGTAATGTTTATTTAGCTACGTAATACTCAAAACTAGGTTAAGATACGATATAATATTATAGATGTATGAATAATAGTTACAATAATAATTGTTAAAGTACTAGAACAAGTATCATCGGTATCTCGAATTTTCTTATCCAAATTTAGTACATACATCCTATAAAGCGACGAGAAAACCTATACATAGCACATAATACTAGAAATATAATATTAGGTATCACCTCGGTTGTTCATTTACATAATATGTCTTGATACGTCAATGCACAACCTCGTGATGTTTGAGCATCGGTAACACGAACCTCGACATTGAATAAGGCAATGCATAAGTATTGCAGATTATAATGTTACACGCTCTGATACATAATAACGATATTGCGACGTAGTCATGAGTATTAGGATAACGATTACTAATATATTGCGATAATAAAACTCGCAATAAAAGAATACTACGACGTAGAAATAAACATCCTATAAAAAAAAAAAATAGGTGGGTGGCTACCGTATCGAGGCGGTATCACATTAGATCAAAAAACAATAAAGAACAAAAGCCACTTTGATTTTTAACTCTCAGAGCTGGGAGACGCACCTTGCGATAGATTAACCTAACCTAAACGTAGGCTTATAATTATATTTTTACCTATTTAAAGTTCTAGGAAACACAGTCAGTCGCAGTGATTGCGGATGACCACCAGCGCGTGCGCGGATCGCCGACGGAAGCCAGATCGGGATTTATCATCGCACGTGCATCCTGAAATGCGTAACAACGTGAAAACGAATGGCGCACTTGGAATAGGCCAGAAGGGACATGGGTAGTAGGTCGGGAGACACCGTATATATTAGGGGGTCCTGGGGAAGACTCCAGTGTTTTTTTATTTCGACAACCAGTTGTTGGCCCACCTTAATGATTTTCTCCATCCTGGTGTTCGGAAAAAACAAATCGAGAACAACGTAAGTATATTGAATGATCATAGAACCATATTGTTGAAACATAAATCCATCAACACATATACCTATTGAAGACTTTTGATAAGTGGACATTTTTAACAAGTAGTATAATATTATTTTCTATGGTTCACCGTGAACATCGAGTTACCGACAGTCGATTGTATCTATGTATAAATAGAATAATGAGTAAATTGTATAAAACTATCGGTATTTAATGAATTAATATCAAAATTCGTTATAATAAAATTGTATGGGTAAAACCATAAACGTAATTACGGGTTATATTAATATTATTCATTACGTCTACGGGTATGATCGTAGTGTGCGAAGGGCACAGTCTACATCAAACTGATGGACGTCACTAGAATAGCGGCGTTCACGAAAATGTCTACGTAGTGAGAATTGCAGTCACGTTTTTGAATCGTTGTATTCTCGACGAATTTCGCATCTTTACCGTTTGATATAATATTATTTTGTAATAGTACCTATTACATTTTAATATTATGTAATCTTAATATTATATTATCCATCATTTTTTTTATATCATTGATGACGTATATTGTATAATAATAAAATTGTACATTGAAAACTTGAATTTACCCACTGGCACAAACAGAAGAGACGAATATATTATAACCATTACTCTAAACGTATAACGTTATTCTAACAGTAGAGGAAATTGTCACCGTAAACATTTGAACTTTAAATGCTTGTAAACAAAAACTGTGACTAACGAATTTTGATTTTTTTTTTTTTTCTGTACTACGAAATGTGTAACATATAATAAACGTTATATTCAATTTTAAAGATTATTTGGAATGCCAAATTTTTTTTAACGGCATTTCAAAAAACAAACTTAGAAAAATTTAAAATTGCAATTGTCAATAAATAGTTTACAAATAGCCAGAATATTTTGAAAATTTAATCTTAAATATATATATATCGGTAATATAAACAATTCGTGAACATTTAAAGTATTTAAAATTATTTTAGATTCTGAACGGAGTGATGAATGTATTGATTTTACAATGATGTGTGTTTTTTTGTTTTTGTGTCTGTGTACAGCATAACTAGTCGAAATAATGTTTCAATATCAAATTTTGGGGGTGGTTTCCGATGTAAAATTGGATATCCTTGGTGCATTATAGAGGTGAAAAGTAAACATTTTCAAACAGTTTTCAAAAAAATCGAGAAAAACAAAAAAAAAGTGACAGAAAAACGGGAATTTTTACACAAAACCAGTTTTCGACAAAATCGAATTTTTTATTTTGCTATAACTCAAAAACTAATCGATGTGAACACTTGAAATTTTCACCGAATGTTTATATTAGCGTTCTCTATACACAGTTAAATTTTCAAAGAATTTTGACTTTTTTTGAGCTATTTATAGACAATTGAAATTTTTAATTTTTTATAGTATTTTTTTTTTAAAATAACGATAAAATTTTTTTGACCGGCCAGAAAATCTTGAAAATTTAATACAAGGTTTCTTATAAGTTGTTCTTAAAGTGATAAAAAAAAATCCGAAATCGTTAGTCACAATTTTTTTTTATAAGTGCTTAAAGTTCGAATTTATACGAAATATGTCAAAATTGCGGAAATTTGCAAGTAATTTTGTGATTGAAAAATCGTAAAATTTTTTTCTTTTATAACTAAGTTTTGAAAATTTGATACAAGGTTCTCCATAAATTTTTCTTCAACCATCTGTAAAAAAAACTCTACCGGATTCAAACAAAAACTTTTTATGAGTGTTTTAAATTTAAATTTTTACAAAACCGCGCTAAATAATACGGTTTAGCCTCAAACGGTTTTTGATATTTGTTGTTATTCAAATAGTATAAGTCGGAAATACTTGAAAATTTTACCACTTATTTAGATTTCCATTTTCTTTACGTGATTTGATTTTCAAAATATTTTGACTTTTTTTGAGCTATTTATAGACAATTGAAATTTTCAAATTTTTTTTATTTTTTTTTTATAAATGTTGATAAAAAAAAATTTAGCTGGGACAAATTACTTGAAAATTTAATTGAAGGGTCCACATAACTTGTTCTAACACTCATTCAAAAATTATAAAAATACATAGGCACAATTTTTTTTTATTAGCATTTGAAGTTCAAATATTGACAAAAATTCGTCAAAATCATGAATATTTTTCACCATTTGGTAGTTAAAAATTTATAAATATTTTACTATCAAAAGCAAAGAATTGAAAATTTAATAGTATGCTGTCCATAAGTTGAGCTTAGAATAATTATAAAAAAGTTTGAGGATTATTCAATTTAAAAATTTTTACGAGTGTTTAAAGTCTTAATTTTAATTTTAAATCAAAAATACACGTGTAAAATAACGTTTTACTACTAAATAATTTTCGATTTTCATATAATATATCCTAGACTGACAAATCATCTCCGTTATTCTGAATCGTTTTTCGTATACAATGATACCTATCATTGCATTCAAATTTAACCTACCAGCTTAGTCCGAGGTCCACCCCACCCCCTAATGTACAGCAGAACGATACTCACTTACCCGCTTTTTTTTTTTGAGTTACTGCAAAATAAGAAAATCGATTTTGCCGAAAACTTATGATGCGTAAAAGTTCCCGTTTTTCCGTTAACTTTTACGGGTTTTCCCGAAATTTTTGAAAACTTCTGAAATTTTTTCACCCAAAGTACCAACTAGATTCATGTTCAAGTTCAAAAAGGGGCCGAAGTCAACAAACAAAGCACTATGACTACTCCAAAACGTGATGACACAACAAAAAAAAAAAATATTATACATATATCATAGTAAAATCAATACGTTCATTCATAATTCCGTTCAGAATCTATATAAATGTCCGATATAATTTATTAATTTAATCTTATTATGTCGTAGTGGTTTAAATAATACTCATAATATAGTGGCTATAATGTGTGATCTATAACAAAGTCATATAACAATTAATTTTTTTATCTAGAAGAAATTAATATGAAACCAACAATGTACGACGATAATACTTGCAAAACCAATGTTTTCGGAAAAAAATTGAATTCAATAAAATAATGGTAGAATGATTAATGATTTCAACAGTATAATATGATAAACATAACGCGGCATATTATGTAGGTATACTTGACTATGTAGACCGATAAATCGTGTCTGCTGACAATGGATTTCAGGGTAGGTATAAAAATATGTTACACCGCCGAGTTCATATTTTTCCCATTTAATACACTAACCCGATTGACACCTATTGTGCAGTAGAGCTATAACAACTTGACTGCAGTATTGAATTTTCATTTCTTTAAAACAATCGTAAAAGTTCCCAGTTTTCCTCGTATCGAATTCGAGGTTCCCGCCATAGCGATGAATGAGGCGATTTTAAAATTATTTGTGTTTTTCGCGCCCGTGTACACTTTAAGTGTTCGTTAAAATGTTTCGATTTTTAACCTAACGGGTACTACGCTTTTCATCTATCATTTATTCCCACCCAACAAAGGGTTATTCTTTTACGCGATCCCCGCGTATTCGGCTCGTGGCCTTTTTTCGTGCATAATATCACCAATGGATACACGGCGATTTTTAAAATATGTGATTATTTCGCAATCAACTTAGGCGACAGTGCCGTAACGACGACGGATGGCGGTGAAACGCATCTTCTGTCTTGAATCGTATCGGAGTTACGAGTTACGCCACGTTTCGTCTTTGGTTCTTGTTTGGGGAGGTGAAATTGTGTTTTTTTTTATTTGTTTTGCGGATGCCGGTGTGTAATCGTGTGCAAACGCCACGGAACACGTCAGTCGGTCGGTTACCGACACATTGCGCATCGTACCTATATTACCGCCGTACATCGTATGTTCTAGTAACACATGTGCTAACAATGTAATGTTTATTTAGCTACGTAATACTCAAAACTAGGTTAAGATACGATATAATATTATAGATGTATGAATAATAGTTACAATAATAATTGTTAAAGTACTAGAACAAGTATCATCGGTATCTCGAATTTTCTTATCCAAATTTAGTACATACATCCTATAAAGCGACGAGAAAACCTATACATAGCACATAATACTAGAAATATAATATTAGGTATCACCTCGGTTGTTCATTTACATAATATGTCTTGATACGTCAATGCACAACCTCGTGATGTTTGAGCATCGGTAACACGAACCTCGACATTGAATAAGGCAATGCATAAGTATTGCAGATTATAATGTTACACGCTCTGATACATAATAACGATATTGCGACGTAGTCATGAGTATTAGGATAACGATTACTAATATATTGCGATAATAAAACTCGCAATAAAAGAATACTACGACGTAGAAATAAACATCCTATAAAAAAAAAAAATAGGTGGGTGGCTACCGTATCGAGGCGGTATCACATTAGATCAAAAAACAATAAAGAACAAAAGCCACTTTGATTTTTAACTCTCAGAGCTGGGAGACGCACCTTGCGATAGATTAACCTAACCTAAACGTAGGCTTATAATTATATTTTTACCTATTTAAAGTTCTAGGAAACACAGTCAGTCGCAGTGATTGCGGATGACCACCAGCGCGTGCGCGGATCGCCGACGGAAGCCAGATCGGGATTTATCATCGCACGTGCATCCTGAAATGCGTAACAACGTGAAAACGAATGGCGCACTTGGAATAGGCCAGAAGGGACATGGGTAGTAGGTCGGGAGACACCGTATATATTAGGGGGTCCTGGGGAAGACTCCAGTGTTTTTTTATTTCGACAACCAGTTGTTGGCCCACCTTAATGATTTTCTCCATCCTGGTGTTCGGAAAAAACAAATCGAGAACAACGTAAGTATATTGAATGATCATAGAACCATATTGTTGAAACATAAATCCATCAACACATATACCTATTGAAGACTTTTGATAAGTGGACATTTTTAACAAGTAGTATAATATTATTTTCTATGGTTCACCGTGAACATCGAGTTACCGACAGTCGATTGTATCTATGTATAAATAGAATAATGAGTAAATTGTATAAAACTATCGGTATTTAATGAATTAATATCAAAATTCGTTATAATAAAATTGTATGGGTAAAACCATAAACGTAATTACGGGTTATATTAATATTATTCATTACGTCTACGGGTATGATCGTAGTGTGCGAAGGGCACAGTCTACATCAAACTGATGGACGTCACTAGAATAGCGGCGTTCACGAAAATGTCTACGTAGTGAGAATTGCAGTCACGTTTTTGAATCGTTGTATTCTCGACGAATTTCGCATCTTTACCGTTTGATATAATATTATTTTGTAATAGTACCTATTACATTTTAATATTATGTAATCATAATATTATATTATCCATCATTTTTTTTATATCATTGATGACGTATATTGTATAATAATAAAATTGTACATTGAAAACTTGAATTTACCCACTGGCACAAACAGAAGAGACGAATATATTATAACCATTACTCTAAACGTATAACGTTATTCTAACAGTAGAGGAAATTGTCACCGTAAACATTTGAACTTTAAATGCTTGTAAACAAAAACTGTGACTAACGAATTTTGATTTTTTTTTTTTTTCTGTACTACGAAATGTGTAACATATAATAAACGTTATATTCAATTTTAAAGATTATTTGGAATGCCAAATTTTTTTTAACGGCATTTCAAAAAACAAACTTAGAAAAATTTAAAATTGCAATTGTCAATAAATAGTTTACAAATAGCCAGAATATTTTGAAAATTTAATCTTAAATATATATATATCGGTAATATAAACAATTCGTGAACATTTAAAGTATTTAAAATTATTTTAGATTCTGAACGGAGTGATGAATGTATTGATTTTACAATGATGTGTGTTTTTTTGTTTTTGTGTCTGTGTACAGCATAACTAGTCGAAATAATGTTTCAATATCAAATTTTGGGGGTGGTTTCCGATGTAAAATTGGATATCCTTGGTGCATTATAGAGGTGAAAAGTAAACATTTTCAAACAGTTTTCAAAAAAATCGAGAAAAACAAAAAAAAAGTGACAGAAAAACGGGAATTTTTACACAAAACCAGTTTTCGACAAAATCGAATTTTTTATTTTGCTATAACTCAAAAACTAATCGATGTGAACACTTGAAATTTTCACCGAATGTTTATATTAGCGTTCTCTATACACAGTTAAATTTTCAAAGAATTTTGACTTTTTTTGAGCTATTTATAGACAATTGAAATTTTTAATTTTTTATAGTATTTTTTTTTTAAAATAACGATAAAATTTTTTTGACCGGCCAGAAAATCTTGAAAATTTAATACAAGGTTTCTTATAAGTTGTTCTTAAAGTGATAAAAAAAAATCCGAAATCGTTAGTCACAATTTTTTTTTATAAGTGCTTAAAGTTCGAATTTATACGAAATATGTCAAAATTGCGGAAATTTGCAAGTAATTTTGTGATTGAAAAATCGTAAAATTTTTTTCTTTTATAACTAAGTTTTGAAAATTTGATACAAGGTTCTCCATAAATTTTTCTTCAACCATCTGTAAAAAAAACTCTACCGGATTCAAACAAAAACTTTTTATGAGTGTTTTAAATTTAAATTTTTACAAAACCGCGCTAAATAATACGGTTTAGCCTCAAACGGTTTTTGATATTTGTTGTTATTCAAATAGTATAAGTCGGAAATACTTGAAAATTTTACCACTTATTTAGATTTCCATTTTCTTTACGTGATTTGATTTTCAAAATATTTTGACTTTTTTTGAGCTATTTATAGACAATTGAAATTTTCAAATTTTTTTTATTTTTTTTTTATAAATGTTGATAAAAAAAAATTTAGCTGGGACAAATTACTTGAAAATTTAATTGAAGGGTCCACATAACTTGTTCTAACACTCATTCAAAAATTATAAAAATACATAGGCACAATTTTTTTTTATTAGCATTTGAAGTTCAAATATTGACAAAAATTCGTCAAAATCATGAATATTTTTCACCATTTGGTAGTTAAAAATTTATAAATATTTTACTATCAAAAGCAAAGAATTGAAAATTTAATAGTATGCTGTCCATAAGTTGAGCTTAGAATAATTATAAAAAAGTTTGAGGATTATTCAATTTAAAAATTTTTACGAGTGTTTAAAGTCTTAATTTTAATTTTAAATCAAAAATACACGTGTAAAATAACGTTTTACTACTAAATAATTTTCGATTTTCATATAATATATCCTAGACTGACAAATCATCTCCGTTATTCTGAATCGTTTTTCGTATACAATGATACCTATCATTGCATTCAAATTTAACCTACCAGCTTAGTCCGAGGTCCACCCCACCCCCTAATGTACAGCAGAACGATACTCACTTACCCGCTTTTTTTTTTTGAGTTACTGCAAAATAAGAAAATCGATTTTGCCGAAAACTTATGATGCGTAAAAGTTCCCGTTTTTCCGTTAACTTTTACGGGTTTTCCCGAAATTTTTGAAAACTTCTGAAATTTTTTCACCCAAAGTACCAACTAGATTCATGTTCAAGTTCAAAAAGGGGCCGAAGTCAACAAACAAAGCACTATGACTACTCCAAAACGTGATGACACAACAAAAAAAAAAAATATTATACATATATCATAGTAAAATCAATACGTTCATTCATAATTCCGTTCAGAATCTATATAAATGTCCGATATAATTTATTAATTTAATCTTATTATGTCGTAGTGGTTTAAATAATACTCATAATATAGTGGCTATAATGTGTGATCTATAACAAAGTCATATAACAATTAATTTTTTTATCTAGAAGAAATTAATATGAAACCAACAATGTACGACGATAATACTTGCAAAACCAATGTTTTCGGAAAAAAATTGAATTCAATAAAATAATGGTAGAATGATTAATGATTTCAACAGTATAATATGATAAACATAACGCGGCATATTATGTAGGTATACTTGACTATGTAGACCGATAAATCGTGTCTGCTGACAATGGATTTCAGGGTAGGTATAAAAATATGTTACACCGCCGAGTTCATATTTTTCCCATTTAATACACTAACCCGATTGACACCTATTGTGCAGTAGAGCTATAACAACTTGACTGCAGTATTGAATTTTCATTTCTTTAAAACAATCGTAAAAGTTCCCAGTTTTCCTCGTATCGAATTCGAGGTTCCCGCCATAGCGATGAATGAGGCGATTTTAAAATTATTTGTGTTTTTCGCGCCCGTGTACACTTTAAGTGTTCGTTAAAATGTTTCGATTTTTAACCTAACGGGTACTACGCTTTTCATCTATCATTTATTCCCACCCAACAAAGGGTTATTCTTTTACGCGATCCCCGCGTATTCGGCTCGTGGCCTTTTTTCGTGCATAATATCACCAATGGATACACGGCGATTTTTAAAATATGTGATTATTTCGCAATCAACTTAGGCGACAGTGCCGTAACGACGACGGATGGCGGTGAAACGCATCTTCTGTCTTGAATCGTATCGGAGTTACGAGTTACGCCACGTTTCGTCTTTGGTTCTTGTTTGGGGAGGTGAAATTGTGTTTTTTTTTATTTGTTTTGCGGATGCCGGTGTGTAATCGTGTGCAAACGCCACGGAACACGTCAGTCGGTCGGTTACCGACACATTGCGCATCGTACCTATATTACCGCCGTACATCGTATGTTCTAGTAACACATGTGCTAACAATGTAATGTTTATTTAGCTACGTAATACTCAAAACTAGGTTAAGATACGATATAATATTATAGATGTATGAATAATAGTTACAATAATAATTGTTAAAGTACTAGAACAAGTATCATCGGTATCTCGAATTTTCTTATCCAAATTTAGTACATACATCCTATAAAGCGACGAGAAAACCTATACATAGCACATAATACTAGAAATATAATATTAGGTATCACCTCGGTTGTTCATTTACATAATATGTCTTGATACGTCAATGCACAACCTCGTGATGTTTGAGCATCGGTAACACGAACCTCGACATTGAATAAGGCAATGCATAAGTATTGCAGATTATAATGTTACACGCTCTGATACATAATAACGATATTGCGACGTAGTCATGAGTATTAGGATAACGATTACTAATATATTGCGATAATAAAACTCGCAATAAAAGAATACTACGACGTAGAAATAAACATCCTATCAAAAAAAAAATAGGTGGGTGGCTACCGTATCGAGGCGGTATCACATTAGATCAAAAAACAATAAAGAACAAAAGCCACTTTGATTTTTAACTCTCAGAGCTGGGAGACGCACCTTGCGATAGATTAACCTAACCTAAACGTAGGCTTATAATTATATTTTTACCTATTTAAAGTTCTAGGAAACACAGTCAGTCGCAGTGATTGCGGATGACCACCAGCGCGTGCGCGGATCGCCGACGGAAGCCAGATCGGGATTTATCATCGCACGTGCATCCTGAAATTCGTAACAACGTGAAAACGAATGGCGCACTTGGAATAGGCCAGAAGGGACATGGGTAGTAGGTCGGGAGACACCGTATATATTAGGGGGTCCTGGGGAAGACTCCAGTGTTTTTTTATTTCGACAACCAGTTGTTGGCCCACCTTAATGATTTTCTCCATCCTGGTGTTCGGAAAAAACAAATCGAGAACAACGTAAGTATATTGAATGATCATAGAACCATATTGTTGAAACATAAATCCATCAACACATATACCTATTGAAGACTTTTGATAAGTGGACATTTTTAACAAGTAGTATAATATTATTTTCTATGGTTCACCGTGAACATCGAGTTACCGACAGTCGATTGTATCTATGTATAAATAGAACAATGAGTAAATTGTATAAAACTATCGGTATTTAATGAATTAATATCAAAATTCGTTATAATAAAATTGTATGGGTAAAACCATAAACGTAATTACGGGTTATATTAATATTATTCATTACGTCTACGGGTATGATCGTAGTGTGCGAAGGGCACAGTCTACATCAAACTGATGGACGTCACTAGAATAGCGGCGTTCACGAAAATGTCTACGTAGTGAGAATTGCAGTCACGTTTTTGAATCGTTGTATTCTCGACGAATTTCGCATCTTTACCGTTTGATATAATATTATTTTGTAATAGTACCTATTACATTTTAATATTATGTAATCATAATATTATATTATCCATCATTTTTTTTATATCATTGATGACGTATATTGTATAATAATAAAATTGTACATTGAAAACTTGAATTTACCCACTGGCACAAACAGAAGAGACGAATATATTATAACCATTACTCTAAACGTATAACGTTATTCTAACAGTAGAGGAAATTGTCACCGTAAACATTTGAACTTTAAATGCTTGTAAACAAAAACTGTGACTAACGAATTTTGATTTTTTTTTTTTTTCTGTACTACGAAATGTGTAACATATAATAAACGTTATATTCAATTTTAAAGATTATTTGGAATGCCAAATTTTTTTTAACGGCATTTCAAAAAACAAACTTAGAAAAATTTAAAATTGCAATTGTCAATAAATAGTTTACAAATAGCCAGAATATTTTGAAAATTTAATCTTAAATATATATATATCGGTAATATAAACAATTCGTGAACATTTAAAGTATTTAAAATTATTTTAGATTCTGAACGGAGTGATGAATGTATTGATTTTACAATGATGTGTGTTTTTTTGTTTTTGTGTCTGTGTACAGCATAACTAGTCGAAATAATGTTTCAATATCAAATTTTGGGGGTGGTTTCCGATGTAAAATTGGATATCCTTGGTGCATTATAGAGGTGAAAAGTAAACATTTTCAAACAGTTTTCAAAAAAATCGAGAAAAACAAAAAAAAAGTGACAGAAAAACGGGAATTTTTACACAAAACCAGTTTTCGACAAAATCGAATTTTTTATTTTGCTATAACTCAAAAACTAATCGATGTGAACACTTGAAATTTTCACCGAATGTTTATATTAGCGTTCTCTATACACAGTTAAATTTTCAAAGAATTTTGACTTTTTTTGAGCTATTTATAGACAATTGAAATTTTTAATTTTTTATAGTATTTTTTTTTTAAAATAACGATAAAATTTTTTTGACCGGCCAGAAAATCTTGAAAATTTAATACAAGGTTTCTTATAAGTTGTTCTTAAAGTGATAAAAAAAAATCCGAAATCGTTAGTCACAATTTTTTTTTATAAGTGCTTAAAGTTCGAATTTATACGAAATATGTCAAAATTGCGGAAATTTGCAAGTAATTTTGTGATTGAAAAATCGTAAAATTTTTTTCTTTTATAACTAAGTTTTGAAAATTTGATACAAGGTTCTCCATAAATTTTTCTTCAACCATCTGTAAAAAAAACTCTACCGGATTCAAACAAAAACTTTTTATGAGTGTTTTAAATTTAAATTTTTACAAAACCGCGCTAAATAATACGGTTTAGCCTCAAACGGTTTTTGATATTTGTTGTTATTCAAATAGTATAAGTCGGAAATACTTGAAAATTTTACCACTTATTTAGATTTCCATTTTCTTTACGTGATTTGATTTTCAAAATATTTTGACTTTTTTTGAGCTATTTATAGACAATTGAAATTTTCAAATTTTTTTTATTTTTTTTTTATAAATGTTGATAAAAAAAAATTTAGCTGGGACAAATTACTTGAAAATTTAATTGAAGGGTCCACATAACTTGTTCTAACACTCATTCAAAAATTATAAAAATACATAGGCACAATTTTTTTTTATTAGCATTTGAAGTTCAAATATTGACAAAAATTCGTCAAAATCATGAATATTTTTCACCATTTGGTAGTTAAAAATTTATAAATATTTTACTATCAAAAGCAAAGAATTGAAAATTTAATAGTATGCTGTCCATAAGTTGAGCTTAGAATAATTATAAAAAAGTTTGAGGATTATTCAATTTAAAAATTTTTACGAGTGTTTAAAGTCTTAATTTTAATTTTAAATCAAAAATACACGTGTAAAATAACGTTTTACTACTAAATAATTTTCGATTTTCATATAATATATCCTAGACTGACAAATCATCTCCGTTATTCTGAATCGTTTTTCGTATACAATGATACCTATCATTGCATTCAAATTTAACCTACCAGCTTAGTCCGAGGTCCACCCCACCCCCTAATGTACAGCAGAACGATACTCACTTACCCGCTTTTTTTTTTTGAGTTACTGCAAAATAAGAAAATCGATTTTGCCGAAAACTTATGATGCGTAAAAGTTCCCGTTTTTCCGTTAACTTTTACGGGTTTTCCCGAAATTTTTGAAAACTTCTGAAATTTTTTCACCCAAAGTACCAACTAGATTCATGTTCAAGTTCAAAAAGGGGCCGAAGTCAACAAACAAAGCACTATGACTACTCCAAAACGTGATGACACAACAAAAAAAAAAAATATTATACATATATCATAGTAAAATCAATACGTTCATTCATAATTCCGTTCAGAATCTATATAAATGTCCGATATAATTTATTAATTTAATCTTATTATGTCGTAGTGGTTTAAATAATACTCATAATATAGTGGCTATAATGTGTGATCTATAACAAAGTCATATAACAATTAATTTTTTTATCTAGAAGAAATTAATATGAAACCAACAATGTACGACGATAATACTTGCAAAACCAATGTTTTCGGAAAAAAATTGAATTCAATAAAATAATGGTAGAATGATTAATGATTTCAACAGTATAATATGATAAACATAACGCGGCATATTATGTAGGTATACTTGACTATGTAGACCGATAAATCGTGTCTGCTGACAATGGATTTCAGGGTAGGTATAAAAATATGTTACACCGCCGAGTTCATATTTTTCCCATTTAATACACTAACCCGATTGACACCTATTGTGCAGTAGAGCTATAACAACTTGACTGCAGTATTGAATTTTCATTTCTTTAAAACAATCGTAAAAGTTCCCAGTTTTCCTCGTATCGAATTCGAGGTTCCCGCCATAGCGATGAATGAGGCGATTTTAAAATTATTTGTGTTTTTCGCGCCCGTGTACACTTTAAGTGTTCGTTAAAATGTTTCGATTTTTAACCTAACGGGTACTACGCTTTTCATCTATCATTTATTCCCACCCAACAAAGGGTTATTCTTTTACGCGATCCCCGCGTATTCGGCTCGTGGCCTTTTTTCGTGCATAATATCACCAATGGATACACGGCGATTTTTAAAATATGTGATTATTTCGCAATCAACTTAGGCGACAGTGCCGTAACGACGACGGATGGCGGTGAAACGCATCTTCTGTCTTGAATCGTATCGGAGTTACGAGTTACGCCACGTTTCGTCTTTGGTTCTTGTTTGGGGAGGTGAAATTGTGTTTTTTTTTATTTGTTTTGCGGATGCCGGTGTGTAATCGTGTGCAAACGCCACGGAACACGTCAGTCGGTCGGTTACCGACACATTGCGCATCGTACCTATATTACCGCCGTACATCGTATGTTCTAGTAACACATGTGCTAACAATGTAATGTTTATTTAGCTACGTAATACTCAAAACTAGGTTAAGATACGATATAATATTATAGATGTATGAATAATAGTTACAATAATAATTGTTAAAGTACTAGAACAAGTATCATCGGTATCTCGAATTTTCTTATCCAAATTTAGTACATACATCCTATAAAGCGACGAGAAAACCTATACATAGCACATAATACTAGAAATATAATATTAGGTATCACCTCGGTTGTTCATTTACATAATATGTCTTGATACGTCAATGCACAACCTCGTGATGTTTGAGCATCGGTAACACGAACCTCGACATTGAATAAGGCAATGCATAAGTATTGCAGATTATAATGTTACACGCTCTGATACATAATAACGATATTGCGACGTAGTCATGAGTATTAGGATAACGATTACTAATATATTGCGATAATAAAACTCGCAATAAAAGAATACTACGACGTAGAAATAAACATCCTATCAAAAAAAAAATAGGTGGGTGGCTACCGTATCGAGGCGGTATCACATTAGATCAAAAAACAATAAAGAACAAAAGCCACTTTGATTTTTAACTCTCAGAGCTGGGAGACGCACCTTGCGATAGATTAACCTAACCTAAACGTAGGCTTATAATTATATTTTTACCTATTTAAAGTTCTAGGAAACACAGTCAGTCGCAGTGATTGCGGATGACCACCAGCGCGTGCGCGGATCGCCGACGGAAGCCAGATCGGGATTTATCATCGCACGTGCATCCTGAAATGCGTAACAACGTGAAAACGAATGGCGCACTTGGAATAGGCCAGAAGGGACATGGGTAGTAGGTCGGGAGACACCGTATATATTAGGGGGTCCTGGGGAAGACTCCAGTGTTTTTTTATTTCGACAACCAGTTGTTGGCCCACCTTAATGATTTTCTCCATCCTGGTGTTCGGAAAAAACAAATCGAGAACAACGTAAGTATATTGAATGATCATAGAACCATATTGTTGAAACATAAATCCATCAACACATATACCTATTGAAGACTTTTGATAAGTGGACATTTTTAACAAGTAGTATAATATTATTTTCTATGGTTCACCGTGAACATCGAGTTACCGACAGTCGATTGTATCTATGTATAAATAGAATAATGAGTAAATTGTATAAAACTATCGGTATTTAATGAATTAATATCAAAATTCGTTATAATAAAATTGTATGGGTAAAACCATAAACGTAATTACGGGTTATATTAATATTATTCATTACGTCTACGGGTATGATCGTAGTGTGCGAAGGGCACAGTCTACATCAAACTGATGGACGTCACTAGAATAGCGGCGTTCACGAAAATGTCTACGTAGTGAGAATTGCAGTCACGTTTTTGAATCGTTGTATTCTCGACGAATTTCGCATCTTTACCGTTTGATATAATATTATTTTGTAATAGTACCTATTACATTTTAATATTATGTAATCATAATATTATATTATCCATCATTTTTTTTATATCATTGATGACGTATATTGTATAATAATAAAATTGTACATTGAAAACTTGAATTTACCCACTGGCACAAACAGAAGAGACGAATATATTATAACCATTACTCTAAACGTATAACGTTATTCTAACAGTAGAGGAAATTGTCACCGTAAACATTTGAACTTTAAATGCTTGTAAACAAAAACTGTGACTAACGAATTTTGATTTTTTTTTTTTTTCTGTACTACGAAATGTGTAACATATAATAAACGTTATATTCAATTTTAAAGATTATTTGGAATGCCAAATTTTTTTTAACGGCATTTCAAAAAACAAACTTAGAAAAATTTAAAATTGCAATTGTCAATAAATAGTTTACAAATAGCCAGAATATTTTGAAAATTTAATCTTAAATATATATATATCGGTAATATAAACAATTCGTGAACATTTAAAGTATTTAAAATTATTTTAGATTCTGAACGGAGTGATGAATGTATTGATTTTACAATGATGTGTGTTTTTTTGTTTTTGTGTCTGTGTACAGCATAACTAGTCGAAATAATGTTTCAATATCAAATTTTGGGGGTGGTTTCCGATGTAAAATTGGATATCCTTGGTGCATTATAGAGGTGAAAAGTAAACATTTTCAAACAGTTTTCAAAAAAATCGAGAAAAACAAAAAAAAAGTGACAGAAAAACGGGAATTTTTACACAAAACCAGTTTTCGACAAAATCGAATTTTTTATTTTGCTATAACTCAAAAACTAATCGATGTGAACACTTGAAATTTTCACCGAATGTTTATATTAGCGTTCTCTATACACAGTTAAATTTTCAAAGAATTTTGACTTTTTTTGAGCTATTTATAGACAATTGAAATTTTTAATTTTTTATAGTATTTTTTTTTTTAAAATAACGATAAAATTTTTTTGACCGGCCAGAAAATCTTGAAAATTTAATACAAGGTTTCTTATAAGTTGTTCTTAAAGTGATAAAAAAAAATCCGAAATCGTTAGTCACAATTTTTTTTTATAAGTGCTTAAAGTTCGAATTTATACGAAATATGTCAAAATTGCGGAAATTTGCAAGTAATTTTGTGATTGAAAAATCGTAAAATTTTTTTCTTTTATAACTAAGTTTTGAAAATTTGATACAAGGTTCTCCATAAATTTTTCTTCAACCATCTGTAAAAAAAACTCTACCGGATTCAAACAAAAACTTTTTATGAGTGTTTTAAATTTAAATTTTTACAAAACCGCGCTAAATAATACGGTTTAGCCTCAAACGGTTTTTGATATTTGTTGTTATTCAAATAGTATAAGTCGGAAATACTTGAAAATTTTACCACTTATTTAGATTTCCATTTTCTTTACGTGATTTGATTTTCAAAATATTTTGACTTTTTTTGAGCTATTTATAGACAATTGAAATTTTCAAATTTTTTTTATTTTTTTTTTATAAATGTTGATAAAAAAAAATTTAGCTGGGACAAATTACTTGAAAATTTAATTGAAGGGTCCACATAACTTGTTCTAACACTCATTCAAAAATTATAAAAATACATAGGCACAATTTTTTTTTATTAGCATTTGAAGTTCAAATATTGACAAAAATTCGTCAAAATCATGAATATTTTTCACCATTTGGTAGTTAAAAATTTATAAATATTTTACTATCAAAAGCAAAGAATTGAAAATTTAATAGTATGCTGTCCATAAGTTGAGCTTAGAATAATTATAAAAAAGTTTGAGGATTATTCAATTTAAAAATTTTTACGAGTGTTTAAAGTCTTAATTTTAATTTTAAATCAAAAATACACGTGTAAAATAACGTTTTACTACTAAATAATTTTCGATTTTCATATAATATATCCTAGACTGACAAATCATCTCCGTTATTCTGAATCGTTTTTCGTATACAATGATACCTATCATTGCATTCAAATTTAACCTACCAGCTTAGTCCGAGGTCCACCCCACCCCCTAATGTACAGCAGAACGATACTCACTTACCCGCTTTTTTTTTTTGAGTTACTGCAAAATAAGAAAATCGATTTTGCCGAAAACTTATGATGCGTAAAAGTTCCCGTTTTTCCGTTAACTTTTACGGGTTTTCCCGAAATTTTTGAAAACTTCTGAAATTTTTTCACCCAAAGTACCAACTAGATTCATGTTCAAGTTCAAAAAGGGGCCGAAGTCAACAAACAAAGCACTATGACTACTCCAAAACGTGATGACACAACAAAAAAAAAAAATATTATACATATATCATAGTAAAATCAATACGTTCATTCATAATTCCGTTCAGAATCTATATAAATGTCCGATATAATTTATTAATTTAATCTTATTATGTCGTAGTGGTTTAAATAATACTCATAATATAGTGGCTATAATGTGTGATCTATAACAAAGTCATATAACAATTAATTTTTTTATCTAGAAGAAATTAATATGAAACCAACAATGTACGACGATAATACTTGCAAAACCAATGTTTTCGGAAAAAAATTGAATTCAATAAAATAATGGTAGAATGATTAATGATTTCAACAGTATAATATGATAAACATAACGCGGCATATTATGTAGGTATACTTGACTATGTAGACCGATAAATCGTGTCTGCTGACAATGGATTTCAGGGTAGGTATAAAAATATGTTACACCGCCGAGTTCATATTTTTCCCATTTAATACACTAACCCGATTGACACCTATTGTGCAGTAGAGCTATAACAACTTGACTGCAGTATTGAATTTTCATTTCTTTAAAACAATCGTAAAAGTTCCCAGTTTTCCTCGTATCGAATTCGAGGTTCCCGCCATAGCGATGAATGAGGCGATTTTAAAATTATTTGTGTTTTTCGCGCCCGTGTACACTTTAAGTGTTCGTTAAAATGTTTCGATTTTTAACCTAACGGGTACTACGCTTTTCATCTATCATTTATTCCCACCCAACAAAGGGTTATTCTTTTACGCGATCCCCGCGTATTCGGCTCGTGGCCTTTTTTCGTGCATAATATCACCAATGGATACACGGCGATTTTTAAAATATGTGATTATTTCGCAATCAACTTAGGCGACAGTGCCGTAACGACGACGGATGGCGGTGAAACGCATCTTCTGTCTTGAATCGTATCGGAGTTACGAGTTACGCCACGTTTCGTCTTTGGTTCTTGTTTGGGGAGGTGAAATTGTGTTTTTTTTTATTTGTTTTGCGGATGCCGGTGTGTAATCGTGTGCAAACGCCACGGAACACGTCAGTCGGTCGGTTACCGACACATTGCGCATCGTACCTATATTACCGCCGTACATCGTATGTTCTAGTAACACATGTGCTAACAATGTAATGTTTATTTAGCTACGTAATACTCAAAACTAGGTTAAGATACGATATAATATTATAGATGTATGAATAATAGTTACAATAATAATTGTTAAAGTACTAGAACAAGTATCATCGGTATCTCGAATTTTCTTATCCAAATTTAGTACATACATCCTATAAAGCGACGAGAAAACCTATACATAGCACATAATACTAGAAATATAATATTAGGTATCACCTCGGTTGTTCATTTACATAATATGTCTTGATACGTCAATGCACAACCTCGTGATGTTTGAGCATCGGTAACACGAACCTCGACATTGAATAAGGCAATGCATAAGTATTGCAGATTATAATGTTACACGCTCTGATACATAATAACGATATTGCGACGTAGTCATGAGTATTAGGATAACGATTACTAATATATTGCGATAATAAAACTCGCAATAAAAGAATACTACGACGTAGAAATAAACATCCTATAAAAAAAAAAAATAGGTGGGTGGCTACCGTATCGAGGCGGTATCACATTAGATCAAAAAACAATAAAGAACAAAAGCCACTTTGATTTTTAACTCTCAGAGCTGGGAGACGCACCTTGCGATAGATTAACCTAACCTAAACGTAGGCTTATAATTATATTTTTACCTATTTAAAGTTCTAGGAAACACAGTCAGTCGCAGTGATTGCGGATGACCACCAGCGCGTGCGCGGATCGCCGACGGAAGCCAGATCGGGATTTATCATCGCACGTGCATCCTGAAATGCGTAACAACGTGAAAACGAATGGCGCACTTGGAATAGGCCAGAAGGGACATGGGTAGTAGGTCGGGAGACACCGTATATATTAGGGGGTCCTGGGGAAGACTCCAGTGTTTTTTTATTTCGACAACCAGTTGTTGGCCCACCTTAATGATTTTCTCCATCCTGGTGTTCGGAAAAAACAAATCGAGAACAACGTAAGTATATTGAATGATCATAGAACCATATTGTTGAAACATAAATCCATCAACACATATACCTATTGAAGACTTTTGATAAGTGGACATTTTTAACAAGTAGTATAATATTATTTTCTATGGTTCACCGTGAACATCGAGTTACCGACAGTCGATTGTATCTATGTATAAATAGAATAATGAGTAAATTGTATAAAACTATCGGTATTTAATGAATTAATATCAAAATTCGTTATAATAAAATTGTATGGGTAAAACCATAAACGTAATTACGGGTTATATTAATATTATTCATTACGTCTACGGGTATGATCGTAGTGTGCGAAGGGCACAGTCTACATCAAACTGATGGACGTCACTAGAATAGCGGCGTTCACGAAAATGTCTACGTAGTGAGAATTGCAGTCACGTTTTTGAATCGTTGTATTCTCGACGAATTTCGCATCTTTACCGTTTGATATAATATTATTTTGTAATAGTACCTATTACATTTTAATATTATGTAATCATAATATTATATTATCCATCATTTTTTTTATATCATTGATGACGTATATTGTATAATAATAAAATTGTACATTGAAAACTTGAATTTACCCACTGGCACAAACAGAAGAGACGAATATATTATAACCATTACTCTAAACGTATAACGTTATTCTAACAGTAGAGGAAATTGTCACCGTAAACATTTGAACTTTAAATGCTTGTAAACAAAAACTGTGACTAACGAATTTTGATTTTTTTTTTTTTTCTGTACTACGAAATGTGTAACATATAATAAACGTTATATTCAATTTTAAAGATTATTTGGAATGCCAAATTTTTTTTAACGGCATTTCAAAAAACAAACTTAGAAAAATTTAAAATTGCAATTGTCAATAAATAGTTTACAAATAGCCAGAATATTTTGAAAATTTAATCTTAAATATATATATATCGGTAATATAAACAATTCGTGAACATTTAAAGTATTTAAAATTATTTTAGATTCTGAACGGAGTGATGAATGTATTGATTTTACAATGATGTGTGTTTTTTTGTTTTTGTGTCTGTGTACAGCATAACTAGTCGAAATAATGTTTCAATATCAAATTTTGGGGGTGGTTTCCGATGTAAAATTGGATATCCTTGGTGCATTATAGAGGTGAAAAGTAAACATTTTCAAACAGTTTTCAAAAAAATCGAGAAAAACAAAAAAAAAGTGACAGAAAAACGGGAATTTTTACACAAAACCAGTTTTCGACAAAATCGAATTTTTTATTTTGCTATAACTCAAAAACTAATCGATGTGAACACTTGAAATTTTCACCGAATGTTTATATTAGCGTTCTCTATACACAGTTAAATTTTCAAAGAATTTTGACTTTTTTTGAGCTATTTATAGACAATTGAAATTTTTAATTTTTTATAGTATTTTTTTTTTTAAAATAACGATAAAATTTTTTTGACCGGCCAGAAAATCTTGAAAATTTAATACAAGGTTTCTTATAAGTTGTTCTTAAAGTGATAAAAAAAAATCCGAAATCGTTAGTCACAATTTTTTTTTATAAGTGCTTAAAGTTCGAATTTATACGAAATATGTCAAAATTGCGGAAATTTGCAAGTAATTTTGTGATTGAAAAATCGTAAAATTTTTTTCTTTTATAACTAAGTTTTGAAAATTTGATACAAGGTTCTCCATAAATTTTTCTTCAACCATCTGTAAAAAAAACTCTACCGGATTCAAACAAAAACTTTTTATGAGTGTTTTAAATTTAAATTTTTACAAAACCGCGCTAAATAATACGGTTTAGCCTCAAACGGTTTTTGATATTTGTTGTTATTCAAATAGTATAAGTCGGAAATACTTGAAAATTTTACCACTTATTTAGATTTCCATTTTCTTTACGTGATTTGATTTTCAAAATATTTTGACTTTTTTTGAGCTATTTATAGACAATTGAAATTTTCAAATTTTTTTTATTTTTTTTTTATAAATGTTGATAAAAAAAAATTTAGCTGGGACAAATTACTTGAAAATTTAATTGAAGGGTCCACATAACTTGTTCTAACACTCATTCAAAAATTATAAAAATACATAGGCACAATTTTTTTTTATTAGCATTTGAAGTTCAAATATTGACAAAAATTCGTCAAAATCATGAATATTTTTCACCATTTGGTAGTTAAAAATTTATAAATATTTTACTATCAAAAGCAAAGAATTGAAAATTTAATAGTATGCTGTCCATAAGTTGAGCTTAGAATAATTATAAAAAAGTTTGAGGATTATTCAATTTAAAAATTTTTACGAGTGTTTAAAGTCTTAATTTTAATTTTAAATCAAAAATACACGTGTAAAATAACGTTTTACTACTAAATAATTTTCGATTTTCATATAATATATCCTAGACTGACAAATCATCTCCGTTATTCTGAATCGTTTTTCGTATACAATGATACCTATCATTGCATTCAAATTTAACCTACCAGCTTAGTCCGAGGTCCACCCCACCCCCTAATGTACAGCAGAACGATACTCACTTACCCGCTTTTTTTTTTTGAGTTACTGCAAAATAAGAAAATCGATTTTGCCGAAAACTTATGATGCGTAAAAGTTCCCGTTTTTCCGTTAACTTTTACGGGTTTTCCCGAAATTTTTGAAAACTTCTGAAATTTTTTCACCCAAAGTACCAACTAGATTCATGTTCAAGTTCAAAAAGGGGCCGAAGTCAACAAACAAAGCACTATGACTACTCCAAAACGTGATGACACAACAAAAAAAAAAAATATTATACATATATCATAGTAAAATCAATACGTTCATTCATAATTCCGTTCAGAATCTATATAAATGTCCGATATAATTTATTAATTTAATCTTATTATGTCGTAGTGGTTTAAATAATACTCATAATATAGTGGCTATAATGTGTGATCTATAACAAAGTCATATAACAATTAATTTTTTTATCTAGAAGAAATTAATATGAAACCAACAATGTACGACGATAATACTTGCAAAACCAATGTTTTCGGAAAAAAATTGAATTCAATAAAATAATGGTAGAATGATTAATGATTTCAACAGTATAATATGATAAACATAACGCGGCATATTATGTAGGTATACTTGACTATGTAGACCGATAAATCGTGTCTGCTGACAATGGATTTCAGGGTAGGTATAAAAATATGTTACACCGCCGAGTTCATATTTTTCCCATTTAATACACTAACCCGATTGACACCTATTGTGCAGTAGAGCTATAACAACTTGACTGCAGTATTGAATTTTCATTTCTTTAAAACAATCGTAAAAGTTCCCAGTTTTCCTCGTATCGAATTCGAGGTTCCCGCCATAGCGATGAATGAGGCGATTTTAAAATTATTTGTGTTTTTCGCGCCCGTGTACACTTTAAGTGTTCGTTAAAATGTTTCGATTTTTAACCTAACGGGTACTACGCTTTTCATCTATCATTTATTCCCACCCAACAAAGGGTTATTCTTTTACGCGATCCCCGCGTATTCGGCTCGTGGCCTTTTTTCGTGCATAATATCACCAATGGATACACGGCGATTTTTAAAATATGTGATTATTTCGCAATCAACTTAGGCGACAGTGCCGTAACGACGACGGATGGCGGTGAAACGCATCTTCTGTCTTGAATCGTATCGGAGTTACGAGTTACGCCACGTTTCGTCTTTGGTTCTTGTTTGGGGAGGTGAAATTGTGTTTTTTTTTATTTGTTTTGCGGATGCCGGTGTGTAATCGTGTGCAAACGCCACGGAACACGTCAGTCGGTCGGTTACCGACACATTGCGCATCGTACCTATATTACCGCCGTACATCGTATGTTCTAGTAACACATGTGCTAACAATGTAATGTTTATTTAGCTACGTAATACTCAAAACTAGGTTAAGATACGATATAATATTATAGATGTATGAATAATAGTTACAATAATAATTGTTAAAGTACTAGAACAAGTATCATCGGTATCTCGAATTTTCTTATCCAAATTTAGTACATACATCCTATAAAGCGACGAGAAAACCTATACATAGCACATAATACTAGAAATATAATATTAGGTATCACCTCGGTTGTTCATTTACATAATATGTCTTGATACGTCAATGCACAACCTCGTGATGTTTGAGCATCGGTAACACGAACCTCGACATTGAATAAGGCAATGCATAAGTATTGCAGATTATAATGTTACACGCTCTGATACATAATAACGATATTGCGACGTAGTCATGAGTATTAGGATAACGATTACTAATATATTGCGATAATAAAACTCGCAATAAAAGAATACTACGACGTAGAAATAAACATCCTATAAAAAAAAAAAATAGGTGGGTGGCTACCGTATCGAGGCGGTATCACATTAGATCAAAAAACAATAAAGAACAAAAGCCACTTTGATTTTTAACTCTCAGAGCTGGGAGACGCACCTTGCGATAGATTAACCTAACCTAAACGTAGGCTTATAATTATATTTTTACCTATTTAAAGTTCTAGGAAACACAGTCAGTCGCAGTGATTGCGGATGACCACCAGCGCGTGCGCGGATCGCCGACGGAAGCCAGATCGGGATTTATCATCGCACGTGCATCCTGAAATGCGTAACAACGTGAAAACGAATGGCGCACTTGGAATAGGCCAGAAGGGACATGGGTAGTAGGTCGGGAGACACCGTATATATTAGGGGGTCCTGGGGAAGACTCCAGTGTTTTTTTATTTCGACAACCAGTTGTTGGCCCACCTTAATGATTTTCTCCATCCTGGTGTTCGAAAAAACAAATCGAGAACAACGTAAGTATATTGAATGATCATAGAACCATATTGTTGAAACATAAATCCATCAACACATATACCTATTGAAGACTTTTGATAAGTGGACATTTTTAACAAGTAGTATAATATTATCTTCTATGGTTCACCGTGAACATCGAGTTACCGACAGTCGATTGTATCTATGTATAAATAGAACAATGAGTAAATTGTATAAAACTATCGGTATTTAATGAATTAATATCAAAATTCGTTATAATAAAATTGTATGGGTAAAACCATAAACGTAATTACGGGTTATATTAATATTATTCATTACGTCTACGGGTATGATCGTAGTGTGCGAAGGGCACAGTCTACATCAAACTGATGGACGTCACTAGAATAGCGGCGTTCACGAAAATGTCTACGTAGTGAGAATTGCAGTCACGTTTTTGAATCGTTGTATTCTCGACGAATTTCGCATCTTTACCGTTTGATATAATATTATTTTGTAATAGTACCTATTACATTTTAATATTATGTAATCATAATATTATATTATCCATCATTTTTTTTATATCATTGATGACGTATATTGTATAATAATAAAATTGTACATTGAAAACTTGAATTTACCCACTGGCACAAACAGAAGAGACGAATATATTATAACCATTACTCTAAACGTATAACGTTATTCTAACAGTAGAGGAAATTGTCACCGTAAACATTTGAACTTTAAATGCTTGTAAACAAAAACTGTGACTAACGAATTTTGATTTTTTTTTTTTTTTCTGTACTACGAAATGTGTAACATATAATAAACGTTATATTCAATTTTAAAGATTATTTGGAATGCCAAATTTTTTTTAACGGCATTTCAAAAAACAAACTTAGAAAAATTTAAAATTGCAATTGTCAATAAATAGTTTACAAATAGCCAGAATATTTTGAAAATTTAATCTTAAATATATATATATCGGTAATATAAACAATTCGTGAACATTTAAAGTATTTAAAATTATTTTAGATTCTGAACGGAGTGATGAATGTATTGATTTTACAATGATGTGTGTTTTTTTGTTTTTGTGTCTGTGTACAGCATAACTAGTCGAAATAATGTTTCAATATCAAATTTTGGGGGTGGTTTCCGATGTAAAATTGGATATCCTTGGTGCATTATAGAGGTGAAAAGTAAACATTTTCAAACAGTTTTCAAAAAAATCGAGAAAAACAAAAAAAAAGTGACAGAAAAACGGGAATTTTTACACAAAACCAGTTTTCGACAAAATCGAATTTTTTATTTTGCTATAACTCAAAAACTAATCGATGTGAACACTTGAAATTTTCACCGAATGTTTATATTAGCGTTCTCTATACACAGTTAAATTTTCAAAGAATTTTGACTTTTTTTGAGCTATTTATAGACAATTGAAATTTTTAATTTTTTATAGTATTTTTTTTTTTAAAATAACGATAAAATTTTTTTGACCGGCCAGAAAATCTTGAAAATTTAATACAAGGTTTCTTATAAGTTGTTCTTAAAGTGATAAAAAAAAATCCGAAATCGTTAGTCACAATTTTTTTTTATAAGTGCTTAAAGTTCGAATTTATACGAAATATGTCAAAATTGCGGAAATTTGCAAGTAATTTTGTGATTGAAAAATCGTAAAATTTTTTTCTTTTATAACTAAGTTTTGAAAATTTGATACAAGGTTCTCCATAAATTTTTCTTCAACCATCTGTAAAAAAAACTCTACCGGATTCAAACAAAAACTTTTTATGAGTGTTTTAAATTTAAATTTTTACAAAACCGCGCTAAATAATACGGTTTAGCCTCAAACGGTTTTTGATATTTGTTGTTATTCAAATAGTATAAGTCGGAAATACTTGAAAATTTTACCACTTATTTAGATTTCCATTTTCTTTACGTGATTTGATTTTCAAAATATTTTGACTTTTTTTGAGCTATTTATAGACAATTGAAATTTTCAAATTTTTTTTATTTTTTTTTTATAAATGTTGATAAAAAAAAATTTAGCTGGGACAAATTACTTGAAAATTTAATTGAAGGGTCCACATAACTTGTTCTAACACTCATTCAAAAATTATAAAAATACATAGGCACAATTTTTTTTTATTAGCATTTGAAGTTCAAATATTGACAAAAATTCGTCAAAATCATGAATATTTTTCACCATTTGGTAGTTAAAAATTTATAAATATTTTACTATCAAAAGCAAAGAATTGAAAATTTAATAGTATGCTGTCCATAAGTTGAGCTTAGAATAATTATAAAAAAGTTTGAGGATTATTCAATTTAAAAATTTTTACGAGTGTTTAAAGTCTTAATTTTAATTTTAAATCAAAAATACACGTGTAAAATAACGTTTTACTACTAAATAATTTTCGATTTTCATATAATATATCCTAGACTGACAAATCATCTCCGTTATTCTGAATCGTTTTTCGTATACAATGATACCTATCATTGCATTCAAATTTAACCTACCAGCTTAGTCCGAGGTCCACCCCACCCCCTAATGTACAGCAGAACGATACTCACTTACCCGCTTTTTTTTTTTGAGTTACTGCAAAATAAGAAAATCGATTTTGCCGAAAACTTATGATGCGTAAAAGTTCCCGTTTTTCCGTTAACTTTTACGGGTTTTCCCGAAATTTTTGAAAACTTCTGAAATTTTTTCACCCAAAGTACCAACTAGATTCATGTTCAAGTTCAAAAAGGGGCCGAAGTCAACAAACAAAGCACTATGACTACTCCAAAACGTGATGACACAACAAAAAAAAAAAATATTATACATATATCATAGTAAAATCAATACGTTCATTCATAATTCCGTTCAGAATCTATATAAATGTCCGATATAATTTATTAATTTAATCTTATTATGTCGTAGTGGTTTAAATAATACTCATAATATAGTGGCTATAATGTGTGATCTATAACAAAGTCATATAACAATTAATTTTTTTATCTAGAAGAAATTAATATGAAACCAACAATGTACGACGATAATACTTGCAAAACCAATGTTTTCGGAAAAAAATTGAATTCAATAAAATAATGGTAGAATGATTAATGATTTCAACAGTATAATATGATAAACATAACGCGGCATATTATGTAGGTATACTTGACTATGTAGACCGATAAATCGTGTCTGCTGACAATGGATTTCAGGGTAGGTATAAAAATATGTTACACCGCCGAGTTCATATTTTTCCCATTTAATACACTAACCCGATTGACACCTATTGTGCAGTAGAGCTATAACAACTTGACTGCAGTATTGAATTTTCATTTCTTTAAAACAATCGTAAAAGTTCCCAGTTTTCCTCGTATCGAATTCGAGGTTCCCGCCATAGCGATGAATGAGGCGATTTTAAAATTATTTGTGTTTTTCGCGCCCGTGTACACTTTAAGTGTTCGTTAAAATGTTTCGATTTTTAACCTAACGGGTACTACGCTTTTCATCTATCATTTATTCCCACCCAACAAAGGGTTATTCTTTTACGCGATCCCCGCGTATTCGGCTCGTGGCCTTTTTTCGTGCATAATATCACCAATGGATACACGGCGATTTTTAAAATATGTGATTATTTCGCAATCAACTTAGGCGACAGTGCCGTAACGACGACGGATGGCGGTGAAACGCATCTTCTGTCTTGAATCGTATCGGAGTTACGAGTTACGCCACGTTTCGTCTTTGGTTCTTGTTTGGGGAGGTGAAATTGTGTTTTTTTTTATTTGTTTTGCGGATGCCGGTGTGTAATCGTGTGCAAACGCCACGGAACACGTCAGTCGGTCGGTTACCGACACATTGCGCATCGTACCTATATTACCGCCGTACATCGTATGTTCTAGTAACACATGTGCTAACAATGTAATGTTTATTTAGCTACGTAATACTCAAAACTAGGTTAAGATACGATATAATATTATAGATGTATGAATAATAGTTACAATAATAATTGTTAAAGTACTAGAACAAGTATCATCGGTATCTCGAATTTTCTTATCCAAATTTAGTACATACATCCTATAAAGCGACGAGAAAACCTATACATAGCACATAATACTAGAAATATAATATTAGGTATCACCTCGGTTGTTCATTTACATAATATGTCTTGATACGTCAATGCACAACCTCGTGATGTTTGAGCATCGGTAACACGAACCTCGACATTGAATAAGGCAATGCATAAGTATTGCAGATTATAATGTTACACGCTCTGATACATAATAACGATATTGCGACGTAGTCATGAGTATTAGGATAACGATTACTAATATATTGCGATAATAAAACTCGCAATAAAAGAATACTACGACGTAGAAATAAACATCCTATAAAAAAAAAAAATAGGTGGGTGGCTACCGTATCGAGGCGGTATCACATTAGATCAAAAAACAATAAAGAACAAAAGCCACTTTGATTTTTAACTCTCAGAGCTGGGAGACGCACCTTGCGATAGATTAACCTAACCTAAACGTAGGCTTATAATTATATTTTTACCTATTTAAAGTTCTAGGAAACACAGTCAGTCGCAGTGATTGCGGATGACCACCAGCGCGTGCGCGGATCGCCGACGGAAGCCAGATCGGGATTTATCATCGCACGTGCATCCTGAAATGCGTAACAACGTGAAAACGAATGGCGCACTTGGAATAGGCCAGAAGGGACATGGGTAGTAGGTCGGGAGACACCGTATATATTAGGGGGTCCTGGGGAAGACTCCAGTGTTTTTTTATTTCGACAACCAGTTGTTGGCCCACCTTAATGATTTTCTCCATCCTGGTGTTCGGAAAAAACAAATCGAGAACAACGTAAGTATATTGAATGATCATAGAACCATATTGTTGAAACATAAATCCATCAACACATATACCTATTGAAGACTTTTGATAAGTGGACATTTTTAACAAGTAGTATAATATTATTTTCTATGGTTCACCGTGAACATCGAGTTACCGACAGTCGATTGTATCTATGTATAAATAGAATAATGAGTAAATTGTATAAAACTATCGGTATTTAATGAATTAATATCAAAATTCGTTATAATAAAATTGTATGGGTAAAACCATAAACGTAATTACGGGTTATATTAATATTATTCATTACGTCTACGGGTATGATCGTAGTGTGCGAAGGGCACAGTCTACATCAAACTGATGGACGTCACTAGAATAGCGGCGTTCACGAAAATGTCTACGTAGTGAGAATTGCAGTCACGTTTTTGAATCGTTGTATTCTCGACGAATTTCGCATCTTTACCGTTTGATATAATATTATTTTGTAATAGTACCTATTACATTTTAATATTATGTAATCATAATATTATATTATCCATCATTTTTTTTATATCATTGATGACGTATATTGTATAATAATAAAATTGTACATTGAAAACTTGAATTTACCCACTGGCACAAACAGAAGAGACGAATATATTATAACCATTACTCTAAACGTATAACGTTATTCTAACAGTAGAGGAAATTGTCACCGTAAACATTTGAACTTTAAATGCTTGTAAACAAAAACTGTGACTAACGAATTTTGATTTTTTTTTTTTTTCTGTACTACGAAATGTGTAACATATAATAAACGTTATATTCAATTTTAAAGATTATTTGGAATGCCAAATTTTTTTTAACGGCATTTCAAAAAACAAACTTAGAAAAATTTAAAATTGCAATTGTCAATAAATAGTTTACAAATAGCCAGAATATTTTGAAAATTTAATCTTAAATATATATATATCGGTAATATAAACAATTCGTGAACATTTAAAGTATTTAAAATTATTTTAGATTCTGAACGGAGTGATGAATGTATTGATTTTACAATGATGTGTGTTTTTTTGTTTTTGTGTCTGTGTACAGCATAACTAGTCGAAATAATGTTTCAATATCAAATTTTGGGGGTGGTTTCCGATGTAAAATTGGATATCCTTGGTGCATTATAGAGGTGAAAAGTAAACATTTTCAAACAGTTTTCAAAAAAATCGAGAAAAACAAAAAAAAAGTGACAGAAAAACGGGAATTTTTACACAAAACCAGTTTTCGACAAAATCGAATTTTTTATTTTGCTATAACTCAAAAACTAATCGATGTGAACACTTGAAATTTTCACCGAATGTTTATATTAGCGTTCTCTATACACAGTTAAATTTTCAAAGAATTTTGACTTTTTTTGAGCTATTTATAGACAATTGAAATTTTTAATTTTTTATAGTATTTTTTTTTTTAAAATAACGATAAAATTTTTTTGACCGGCCAGAAAATCTTGAAAATTTAATACAAGGTTTCTTATAAGTTGTTCTTAAAGTGATAAAAAAAAATCCGAAATCGTTAGTCACAATTTTTTTTTATAAGTGCTTAAAGTTCGAATTTATACGAAATATGTCAAAATTGCGGAAATTTGCAAGTAATTTTGTGATTGAAAAATCGTAAAATTTTTTTCTTTTATAACTAAGTTTTGAAAATTTGATACAAGGTTCTCCATAAATTTTTCTTCAACCATCTGTAAAAAAAACTCTACCGGATTCAAACAAAAACTTTTTATGAGTGTTTTAAATTTAAATTTTTACAAAACCGCGCTAAATAATACGGTTTAGCCTCAAACGGTTTTTGATATTTGTTGTTATTCAAATAGTATAAGTCGGAAATACTTGAAAATTTTACCACTTATTTAGATTTCCATTTTCTTTACGTGATTTGATTTTCAAAATATTTTGACTTTTTTTGAGCTATTTATAGACAATTGAAATTTTCAAATTTTTTTTATTTTTTTTTTATAAATGTTGATAAAAAAAAATTTAGCTGGGACAAATTACTTGAAAATTTAATTGAAGGGTCCACATAACTTGTTCTAACACTCATTCAAAAATTATAAAAATACATAGGCACAATTTTTTTTTATTAGCATTTGAAGTTCAAATATTGACAAAAATTCGTCAAAATCATGAATATTTTTCACCATTTGGTAGTTAAAAATTTATAAATATTTTACTATCAAAAGCAAAGAATTGAAAATTTAATAGTATGCTGTCCATAAGTTGAGCTTAGAATAATTATAAAAAAGTTTGAGGATTATTCAATTTAAAAATTTTTACGAGTGTTTAAAGTCTTAATTTTAATTTTAAATCAAAAATACACGTGTAAAATAACGTTTTACTACTAAATAATTTTCGATTTTCATATAATATATCCTAGACTGACAAATCATCTCCGTTATTCTGAATCGTTTTTCGTATACAATGATACCTATCATTGCATTCAAATTTAACCTACCAGCTTAGTCCGAGGTCCACCCCACCCCCTAATGTACAGCAGAACGATACTCACTTACCCGCTTTTTTTTTTTGAGTTACTGCAAAATAAGAAAATCGATTTTGCCGAAAACTTATGATGCGTAAAAGTTCCCGTTTTTCCGTTAACTTTTACGGGTTTTCCCGAAATTTTTGAAAACTTCTGAAATTTTTTCACCCAAAGTACCAACTAGATTCATGTTCAAGTTCAAAAAGGGGCCGAAGTCAACAAACAAAGCACTATGACTACTCCAAAACGTGATGACACAACAAAAAAAAAAAATATTATACATATATCATAGTAAAATCAATACGTTCATTCATAATTCCGTTCAGAATCTATATAAATGTCCGATATAATTTATTAATTTAATCTTATTATGTCGTAGTGGTTTAAATAATACTCATAATATAGTGGCTATAATGTGTGATCTATAACAAAGTCATATAACAATTAATTTTTTTATCTAGAAGAAATTAATATGAAACCAACAATGTACGACGATAATACTTGCAAAACCAATGTTTTCGGAAAAAAATTGAATTCAATAAAATAATGGTAGAATGATTAATGATTTCAACAGTATAATATGATAAACATAACGCGGCATATTATGTAGGTATACTTGACTATGTAGACCGATAAATCGTGTCTGCTGACAATGGATTTCAGGGTAGGTATAAAAATATGTTACACCGCCGAGTTCATATTTTTCCCATTTAATACACTAACCCGATTGACACCTATTGTGCAGTAGAGCTATAACAACTTGACTGCAGTATTGAATTTTCATTTCTTTAAAACAATCGTAAAAGTTCCCAGTTTTCCTCGTATCGAATTCGAGGTTCCCGCCATAGCGATGAATGAGGCGATTTTAAAATTATTTGTGTTTTTCGCGCCCGTGTACACTTTAAGTGTTCGTTAAAATGTTTCGATTTTTAACCTAACGGGTACTACGCTTTTCATCTATCATTTATTCCCACCCAACAAAGGGTTATTCTTTTACGCGATCCCCGCGTATTCGGCTCGTGGCCTTTTTTCGTGCATAATATCACCAATGGATACACGGCGATTTTTAAAATATGTGATTATTTCGCAATCAACTTAGGCGACAGTGCCGTAACGACGACGGATGGCGGTGAAACGCATCTTCTGTCTTGAATCGTATCGGAGTTACGAGTTACGCCACGTTTCGTCTTTGGTTCTTGTTTGGGGAGGTGAAATTGTGTTTTTTTTTATTTGTTTTGCGGATGCCGGTGTGTAATCGTGTGCAAACGCCACGGAACACGTCAGTCGGTCGGTTACCGACACATTGCGCATCGTACCTATATTACCGCCGTACATCGTATGTTCTAGTAACACATGTGCTAACAATGTAATGTTTATTTAGCTACGTAATACTCAAAACTAGGTTAAGATACGATATAATATTATAGATGTATGAATAATAGTTACAATAATAATTGTTAAAGTACTAGAACAAGTATCATCGGTATCTCGAATTTTCTTATCCAAATTTAGTACATACATCCTATAAAGCGACGAGAAAACCTATACATAGCACATAATACTAGAAATATAATATTAGGTATCACCTCGGTTGTTCATTTACATAATATGTCTTGATACGTCAATGCACAACCTCGTGATGTTTGAGCATCGGTAACACGAACCTCGACATTGAATAAGGCAATGCATAAGTATTGCAGATTATAATGTTACACGCTCTGATACATAATAACGATATTGCGACGTAGTCATGAGTATTAGGATAACGATTACTAATATATTGCGATAATAAAACTCGCAATAAAAGAATACTACGACGTAGAAATAAACATCCTATAAAAAAAAAAAATAGGTGGGTGGCTACCGTATCGAGGCGGTATCACATTAGATCAAAAAACAATAAAGAACAAAAGCCACTTTGATTTTTAACTCTCAGAGCTGGGAGACGCACCTTGCGATAGATTAACCTAACCTAAACGTAGGCTTATAATTATATTTTTACCTATTTAAAGTTCTAGGAAACACAGTCAGTCGCAGTGATTGCGGATGACCACCAGCGCGTGCGCGGATCGCCGACGGAAGCCAGATCGGGATTTATCATCGCACGTGCATCCTGAAATGCGTAACAACGTGAAAACGAATGGCGCACTTGGAATAGGCCAGAAGGGACATGGGTAGTAGGTCGGGAGACACCGTATATATTAGGGGGTCCTGGGGAAGACTCCAGTGTTTTTTTATTTCGACAACCAGTTGTTGGCCCACCTTAATGATTTTCTCCATCCTGGTGTTCGGAAAAAACAAATCGAGAACAACGTAAGTATATTGAATGATCATAGAACCATATTGTTGAAACATAAATCCATCAACACATATACCTATTGAAGACTTTTGATAAGTGGACATTTTTAACAAGTAGTATAATATTATTTTCTATGGTTCACCGTGAACATCGAGTTACCGACAGTCGATTGTATCTATGTATAAATAGAATAATGAGTAAATTGTATAAAACTATCGGTATTTAATGAATTAATATCAAAATTCGTTATAATAAAATTGTATGGGTAAAACCATAAACGTAATTACGGGTTATATTAATATTATTCATTACGTCTACGGGTATGATCGTAGTGTGCGAAGGGCACAGTCTACATCAAACTGATGGACGTCACTAGAATAGCGGCGTTCACGAAAATGTCTACGTAGTGAGAATTGCAGTCACGTTTTTGAATCGTTGTATTCTCGACGAATTTCGCATCTTTACGTTTGATATAATATTATTTTGTAATAGTACCTATTACATTTTAATATTATGTAATCATAATATTATATTATCCATCATTTTTTTTATATCATTGATGACGTATATTGTATAATAATAAAATTGTACATTGAAAACTTGAATTTACCCACTGGCACAAACAGAAGAGACGAATATATTATAACCATTACTCTAAACGTATAACGTTATTCTAACAGTAGAGGAAATTGTCACCGTAAACATTTGAACTTTAAATGCTTGTAAACAAAAACTGTGACTAACGAATTTTGATTTTTTTTTTTTTTCTGTACTACGAAATGTGTAACATATAATAAACGTTATATTCAATTTTAAAGATTATTTGGAATGCCAAATTTTTTTTAACGGCATTTCAAAAAACAAACTTAGAAAAATTTAAAATTGCAATTGTCAATAAATAGTTTACAAATAGCCAGAATATTTTGAAAATTTAATCTTAAATATATATATATCGGTAATATAAACAATTCGTGAACATTTAAAGTATTTAAAATTATTTTAGATTCTGAACGGAGTGATGAATGTATTGATTTTACAATGATGTGTGTTTTTTTGTTTTTGTGTCTGTGTACAGCATAACTAGTCGAAATAATGTTTCAATATCAAATTTTGGGGGTGGTTTCCGATGTAAAATTGGATATCCTTGGTGCATTATAGAGGTGAAAAGTAAACATTTTCAAACAGTTTTCAAAAAAATCGAGAAAAACAAAAAAAAAGTGACAGAAAAACGGGAATTTTTACACAAAACCAGTTTTCGACAAAATCGAATTTTTTATTTTGCTATAACTCAAAAACTAATCGATGTGAACACTTGAAATTTTCACCGAATGTTTATATTAGCGTTCTCTATACACAGTTAAATTTTCAAAGAATTTTGACTTTTTTTGAGCTATTTATAGACAATTGAAATTTTTAATTTTTTATAGTATTTTTTTTTTTAAAATAACGATAAAATTTTTTTGACCGGCCAGAAAATCTTGAAAATTTAATACAAGGTTTCTTATAAGTTGTTCTTAAAGTGATAAAAAAAAATCCGAAATCGTTAGTCACAATTTTTTTTTATAAGTGCTTAAAGTTCGAATTTATACGAAATATGTCAAAATTGCGGAAATTTGCAAGTAATTTTGTGATTGAAAAATCGTAAAATTTTTTTCTTTTATAACTAAGTTTTGAAAATTTGATACAAGGTTCTCCATAAATTTTTCTTCAACCATCTGTAAAAAAAACTCTACCGGATTCAAACAAAAACTTTTTATGAGTGTTTTAAATTTAAATTTTTACAAAACCGCGCTAAATAATACGGTTTAGCCTCAAACGGTTTTTGATATTTGTTGTTATTCAAATAGTATAAGTCGGAAATACTTGAAAATTTTACCACTTATTTAGATTTCCATTTTCTTTACGTGATTTGATTTTCAAAATATTTTGACTTTTTTTGAGCTATTTATAGACAATTGAAATTTTCAAATTTTTTTTATTTTTTTTTTATAAATGTTGATAAAAAAAAATTTAGCTGGGACAAATTACTTGAAAATTTAATTGAAGGGTCCACATAACTTGTTCTAACACTCATTCAAAAATTATAAAAATACATAGGCACAATTTTTTTTTATTAGCATTTGAAGTTCAAATATTGACAAAAATTCGTCAAAATCATGAATATTTTTCACCATTTGGTAGTTAAAAATTTATAAATATTTTACTATCAAAAGCAAAGAATTGAAAATTTAATAGTATGCTGTCCATAAGTTGAGCTTAGAATAATTATAAAAAAGTTTGAGGATTATTCAATTTAAAAATTTTTACGAGTGTTTAAAGTCTTAATTTTAATTTTAAATCAAAAATACACGTGTAAAATAACGTTTTACTACTAAATAATTTTCGATTTTCATATAATATATCCTAGACTGACAAATCATCTCCGTTATTCTGAATCGTTTTTCGTATACAATGATACCTATCATTGCATTCAAATTTAACCTACCAGCTTAGTCCGAGGTCCACCCCACCCCCTAATGTACAGCAGAACGATACTCACTTACCCGCTTTTTTTTTTTGAGTTACTGCAAAATAAGAAAATCGATTTTGCCGAAAACTTATGATGCGTAAAAGTTCCCGTTTTTTCCGTTAACTTTTACGGGTTTTCCCGAAATTTTTGAAAACTTCTGAAATTTTTTCACCCAAAGTACCAACTAGATTCATGTTCAAGTTCAAAAAGGGGCCGAAGTCAACAAACAAAGCACTATGACTACTCCAAAACGTGATGACACAACAAAAAAAAAAAATATTATACATATATCATAGTAAAATCAATACGTTCATTCATAATTCCGTTCAGAATCTATATAAATGTCCGATATAATTTATTAATTTAATCTTATTATGTCGTAGTGGTTTAAATAATACTCATAATATAGTGGCTATAATGTGTGATCTATAACAAAGTCATATAACAATTAATTTTTTTATCTAGAAGAAATTAATATGAAACCAACAATGTACGACGATAATACTTGCAAAACCAATGTTTTCGGAAAAAAATTGAATTCAATAAAATAATGGTAGAATGATTAATGATTTCAACAGTATAATATGATAAACATAACGCGGCATATTATGTAGGTATACTTGACTATGTAGACCGATAAATCGTGTCTGCTGACAATGGATTTCAGGGTAGGTATAAAAATATGTTACACCGCCGAGTTCATATTTTTCCCATTTAATACACTAACCCGATTGACACCTATTGTGCAGTAGAGCTATAACAACTTGACTGCAGTATTGAATTTTCATTTCTTTAAAACAATCGTAAAAGTTCCCAGTTTTCCTCGTATCGAATTCGAGGTTCCCGCCATAGCGATGAATGAGGCGATTTTAAAATTATTTGTGTTTTTCGCGCCCGTGTACACTTTAAGTGTTCGTTAAAATGTTTCGATTTTTAACCTAACGGGTACTACGCTTTTCATCTATCATTTATTCCCACCCAACAAAGGGTTATTCTTTTACGCGATCCCCGCGTATTCGGCTCGTGGCCTTTTTTCGTGCATAATATCACCAATGGATACACGGCGATTTTTAAAATATGTGATTATTTCGCAATCAACTTAGGCGACAGTGCCGTAACGACGACGGATGGCGGTGAAACGCATCTTCTGTCTTGAATCGTATCGGAGTTACGAGTTACGCCACGTTTCGTCTTTGGTTCTTGTTTGGGGAGGTGAAATTGTGTTTTTTTTTATTTGTTTTGCGGATGCCGGTGTGTAATCGTGTGCAAACGCCACGGAACACGTCAGTCGGTCGGTTACCGACACATTGCGCATCGTACCTATATTACCGCCGTACATCGTATGTTCTAGTAACACATGTGCTAACAATGTAATGTTTATTTAGCTACGTAATACTCAAAACTAGGTTAAGATACGATATAATATTATAGATGTATGAATAATAGTTACAATAATAATTGTTAAAGTACTAGAACAAGTATCATCGGTATCTCGAATTTTCTTATCCAAATTTAGTACATACATCCTATAAAGCGACGAGAAAACCTATACATAGCACATAATACTAGAAATATAATATTAGGTATCACCTCGGTTGTTCATTTACATAATATGTCTTGATACGTCAATGCACAACCTCGTGATGTTTGAGCATCGGTAACACGAACCTCGACATTGAATAAGGCAATGCATAAGTATTGCAGATTATAATGTTACACGCTCTGATACATAATAACGATATTGCGACGTAGTCATGAGTATTAGGATAACGATTACTAATATATTGCGATAATAAAACTCGCAATAAAAGAATACTACGACGTAGAAATAAACATCCTATAAAAAAAAAAAATAGGTGGGTGGCTACCGTATCGAGGCGGTATCACATTAGATCAAAAAACAATAAAGAACAAAAGCCACTTTGATTTTTAACTCTCAGAGCTGGGAGACGCACCTTGCGATAGATTAACCTAACCTAAACGTAGGCTTATAATTATATTTTTACCTATTTAAAGTTCTAGGAAACACAGTCAGTCGCAGTGATTGCGGATGACCACCAGCGCGTGCGCGGATCGCCGACGGAAGCCAGATCGGGATTTATCATCGCACGTGCATCCTGAAATGCGTAACAACGTGAAAACGAATGGCGCACTTGGAATAGGCCAGAAGGGACATGGGTAGTAGGTCGGGAGACACCGTATATATTAGGGGGTCCTGGGGAAGACTCCAGTGTTTTTTTATTTCGACAACCAGTTGTTGGCCCACCTTAATGATTTTCTCCATCCTGGTGTTCGGAAAAAACAAATCGAGAACAACGTAAGTATATTGAATGATCATAGAACCATATTGTTGAAACATAAATCCATCAACACATATACCTATTGAAGACTTTTGATAAGTGGACATTTTTAACAAGTAGTATAATATTATTTTCTATGGTTCACCGTGAACATCGAGTTACCGACAGTCGATTGTATCTATGTATAAATAGAATAATGAGTAAATTGTATAAAACTATCGGTATTTAATGAATTAATATCAAAATTCGTTATAATAAAATTGTATGGGTAAAACCATAAACGTAATTACGGGTTATATTAATATTATTCATTACGTCTACGGGTATGATCGTAGTGTGCGAAGGGCACAGTCTACATCAAACTGATGGACGTCACTAGAATAGCGGCGTTCACGAAAATGTCTACGTAGTGAGAATTGCAGTCACGTTTTTGAATCGTTGTATTCTCGACGAATTTCGCATCTTTACCGTTTGATATAATATTATTTTGTAATAGTACCTATTACATTTTAATATTATGTAATCTTAATATTATATTATCCATCATTTTTTTTATATCATTGATGACGTATATTGTATAATAATAAAATTGTACATTGAAAACTTGAATTTACCCACTGGCACAAACAGAAGAGACGAATATATTATAACCATTACTCTAAACGTATAACGTTATTCTAACAGTAGAGGAAATTGTCACCGTAAACATTTGAACTTTAAATGCTTGTAAACAAAAACTGTGACTAACGAATTTTGATTTTTTTTTTTTTTCTGTACTACGAAATGTGTAACATATAATAAACGTTATATTCAATTTTAAAGATTATTTGGAATGCCAAATTTTTTTTAACGGCATTTCAAAAAACAAACTTAGAAAAATTTAAAATTGCAATTGTCAATAAATAGTTTACAAATAGCCAGAATATTTTGAAAATTTAATCTTAAATATATATATATCGGTAATATAAACAATTCGTGAACATTTAAAGTATTTAAAATTATTTTAGATTCTGAACGGAGTGATGAATGTATTGATTTTACAATGATGTGTGTTTTTTTGTTTTTGTGTCTGTGTACAGCATAACTAGTCGAAATAATGTTTCAATATCAAATTTTGGGGGTGGTTTCCGATGTAAAATTGGATATCCTTGGTGCATTATAGAGGTGAAAAGTAAACATTTTCAAACAGTTTTCAAAAAAATCGAGAAAAACAAAAAAAAAGTGACAGAAAAACGGGAATTTTTACACAAAACCAGTTTTCGACAAAATCGAATTTTTTATTTTGCTATAACTCAAAAACTAATCGATGTGAACACTTGAAATTTTCACCGAATGTTTATATTAGCGTTCTCTATACACAGTTAAATTTTCAAAGAATTTTGACTTTTTTTGAGCTATTTATAGACAATTGAAATTTTTAATTTTTTATAGTATTTTTTTTTTAAAATAACGATAAAATTTTTTTGACCGGCCAGAAAATCTTGAAAATTTAATACAAGGTTTCTTATAAGTTGTTCTTAAAGTGATAAAAAAAAATCCGAAATCGTTAGTCACAATTTTTTTTTATAAGTGCTTAAAGTTCGAATTTATACGAAATATGTCAAAATTGCGGAAATTTGCAAGTAATTTTGTGATTGAAAAATCGTAAAATTTTTTTCTTTTATAACTAAGTTTTGAAAATTTGATACAAGGTTCTCCATAAATTTTTCTTCAACCATCTGTAAAAAAAACTCTACCGGATTCAAACAAAAACTTTTTATGAGTGTTTTAAATTTAAATTTTTACAAAACCGCGCTAAATAATACGGTTTAGCCTCAAACGGTTTTTGATATTTGTTGTTATTCAAATAGTATAAGTCGGAAATACTTGAAAATTTTACCACTTATTTAGATTTCCATTTTCTTTACGTGATTTGATTTTCAAAATATTTTGACTTTTTTTGAGCTATTTATAGACAATTGAAATTTTCAAATTTTTTTTATTTTTTTTTTATAAATGTTGATAAAAAAAAATTTAGCTGGGACAAATTACTTGAAAATTTAATTGAAGGGTCCACATAACTTGTTCTAACACTCATTCAAAAATTATAAAAATACATAGGCACAATTTTTTTTTATTAGCATTTGAAGTTCAAATATTGACAAAAATTCGTCAAAATCATGAATATTTTTCACCATTTGGTAGTTAAAAATTTATAAATATTTTACTATCAAAAGCAAAGAATTGAAAATTTAATAGTATGCTGTCCATAAGTTGAGCTTAGAATAATTATAAAAAAGTTTGAGGATTATTCAATTTAAAAATTTTTACGAGTGTTTAAAGTCTTAATTTTAATTTTAAATCAAAAATACACGTGTAAAATAACGTTTTACTACTAAATAATTTTCGATTTTCATATAATATATCCTAGACTGACAAATCATCTCCGTTATTCTGAATCGTTTTTCGTATACAATGATACCTATCATTGCATTCAAATTTAACCTACCAGCTTAGTCCGAGGTCCACCCCACCCCCTAATGTACAGCAGAACGATACTCACTTACCCGCTTTTTTTTTTTGAGTTACTGCAAAATAAGAAAATCGATTTTGCCGAAAACTTATGATGCGTAAAAGTTCCCGTTTTTCCGTTAACTTTTACGGGTTTTCCCGAAATTTTTGAAAACTTCTGAAATTTTTTCACCCAAAGTACCAACTAGATTCATGTTCAAGTTCAAAAAGGGGCCGAAGTCAACAAACAAAGCACTATGACTACTCCAAAACGTGATGACACAACAAAAAAAAAAAATATTATACATATATCATAGTAAAATCAATACGTTCATTCATAATTCCGTTCAGAATCTATATAAATGTCCGATATAATTTATTAATTTAATCTTATTATGTCGTAGTGGTTTAAATAATACTCATAATATAGTGGCTATAATGTGTGATCTATAACAAAGTCATATAACAATTAATTTTTTTATCTAGAAGAAATTAATATGAAACCAACAATGTACGACGATAATACTTGCAAAACCAATGTTTTCGGAAAAAAATTGAATTCAATAAAATAATGGTAGAATGATTAATGATTTCAACAGTATAATATGATAAACATAACGCGGCATATTATGTAGGTATACTTGACTATGTAGACCGATAAATCGTGTCTGCTGACAATGGATTTCAGGGTAGGTATAAAAATATGTTACACCGCCGAGTTCATATTTTTCCCATTTAATACACTAACCCGATTGACACCTATTGTGCAGTAGAGCTATAACAACTTGACTGCAGTATTGAATTTTCATTTCTTTAAAACAATCGTAAAAGTTCCCAGTTTTCCTCGTATCGAATTCGAGGTTCCCGCCATAGCGATGAATGAGGCGATTTTAAAATTATTTGTGTTTTTCGCGCCCGTGTACACTTTAAGTGTTCGTTAAAATGTTTCGATTTTTAACCTAACGGGTACTACGCTTTTCATCTATCATTTATTCCCACCCAACAAAGGGTTATTCTTTTACGCGATCCCCGCGTATTCGGCTCGTGGCCTTTTTTCGTGCATAATATCACCAATGGATACACGGCGATTTTTAAAATATGTGATTATTTCGCAATCAACTTAGGCGACAGTGCCGTAACGACGACGGATGGCGGTGAAACGCATCTTCTGTCTTGAATCGTATCGGAGTTACGAGTTACGCCACGTTTCGTCTTTGGTTCTTGTTTGGGGAGGTGAAATTGTGTTTTTTTTTATTTGTTTTGCGGATGCCGGTGTGTAATCGTGTGCAAACGCCACGGAACACGTCAGTCGGTCGGTTACCGACACATTGCGCATCGTACCTATATTACCGCCGTACATCGTATGTTCTAGTAACACATGTGCTAACAATGTAATGTTTATTTAGCTACGTAATACTCAAAACTAGGTTAAGATACGATATAATATTATAGATGTATGAATAATAGTTACAATAATAATTGTTAAAGTACTAGAACAAGTATCATCGGTATCTCGAATTTTCTTATCCAAATTTAGTACATACATCCTATAAAGCGACGAGAAAACCTATACATAGCACATAATACTAGAAATATAATATTAGGTATCACCTCGGTTGTTCATTTACATAATATGTCTTGATACGTCAATGCACAACCTCGTGATGTTTGAGCATCGGTAACACGAACCTCGACATTGAATAAGGCAATGCATAAGTATTGCAGATTATAATGTTACACGCTCTGATACATAATAACGATATTGCGACGTAGTCATGAGTATTAGGATAACGATTACTAATATATTGCGATAATAAAACTCGCAATAAAAGAATACTACGACGTAGAAATAAACATCCTATAAAAAAAAAAAATAGGTGGGTGGCTACCGTATCGAGGCGGTATCACATTAGATCAAAAAACAATAAAGAACAAAAGCCACTTTGATTTTTAACTCTCAGAGCTGGGAGACGCACCTTGCGATAGATTAACCTAACCTAAACGTAGGCTTATAATTATATTTTTACCTATTTAAAGTTCTAGGAAACACAGTCAGTCGCAGTGATTGCGGATGACCACCAGCGCGTGCGCGGATCGCCGACGGAAGCCAGATCGGGATTTATCATCGCACGTGCATCCTGAAATGCGTAACAACGTGAAAACGAATGGCGCACTTGGAATAGGCCAGAAGGGACATGGGTAGTAGGTCGGGAGACACCGTATATATTAGGGGGTCCTGGGGAAGACTCCAGTGTTTTTTTATTTCGACAACCAGTTGTTGGCCCACCTTAATGATTTTCTCCATCCTGGTGTTCGGAAAAAACAAATCGAGAACAACGTAAGTATATTGAATGATCATAGAACCATATTGTTGAAACATAAATCCATCAACACATATACCTATTGAAGACTTTTGATAAGTGGACATTTTTAACAAGTAGTATAATATTATTTTCTATGGTTCACCGTGAACATCGAGTTACCGACAGTCGATTGTATCTATGTATAAATAGAATAATGAGTAAATTGTATAAAACTATCGGTATTTAATGAATTAATATCAAAATTCGTTATAATAAAATTGTATGGGTAAAACCATAAACGTAATTACGGGTTATATTAATATTATTCATTACGTCTACGGGTATGATCGTAGTGTGCGAAGGGCACAGTCTACATCAAACTGATGGACGTCACTAGAATAGCGGCGTTCACGAAAATGTCTACGTAGTGAGAATTGCAGTCACGTTTTTGAATCGTTGTATTCTCGACGAATTTCGCATCTTTACCGTTTGATATAATATTATTTTGTAATAGTACCTATTACATTTTAATATTATGTAATCATAATATTATATTATCCATCATTTTTTTTATATCATTGATGACGTATATTGTATAATAATAAAATTGTACATTGAAAACTTGAATTTACCCACTGGCACAAACAGAAGAGACGAATATATTATAACCATTACTCTAAACGTATAACGTTATTCTAACAGTAGAGGAAATTGTCACCGTAAACATTTGAACTTTAAATGCTTGTAAACAAAAACTGTGACTAACGAATTTTGATTTTTTTTTTTTTTCTGTACTACGAAATGTGTAACATATAATAAACGTTATATTCAATTTTAAAGATTATTTGGAATGCCAAATTTTTTTTAACGGCATTTCAAAAAACAAACTTAGAAAAATTTAAAATTGCAATTGTCAATAAATAGTTTACAAATAGCCAGAATATTTTGAAAATTTAATCTTAAATATATATATATCGGTAATATAAACAATTCGTGAACATTTAAAGTATTTAAAATTATTTTAGATTCTGAACGGAGTGATGAATGTATTGATTTTACAATGATGTGTGTTTTTTTGTTTTTGTGTCTGTGTACAGCATAACTAGTCGAAATAATGTTTCAATATCAAATTTTGGGGGTGGTTTCCGATGTAAAATTGGATATCCTTGGTGCATTATAGAGGTGAAAAGTAAACATTTTCAAACAGTTTTCAAAAAAATCGAGAAAAACAAAAAAAAAGTGACAGAAAAACGGGAATTTTTACACAAAACCAGTTTTCGACAAAATCGAATTTTTTATTTTGCTATAACTCAAAAACTAATCGATGTGAACACTTGAAATTTTCACCGAATGTTTATATTAGCGTTCTCTATACACAGTTAAATTTTCAAAGAATTTTGACTTTTTTTGAGCTATTTATAGACAATTGAAATTTTTAATTTTTTATAGTATTTTTTTTTTTAAAATAACGATAAAATTTTTTTGACCGGCCAGAAAATCTTGAAAATTTAATACAAGGTTTCTTATAAGTTGTTCTTAAAGTGATAAAAAAAAATCCGAAATCGTTAGTCACAATTTTTTTTTATAAGTGCTTAAAGTTCGAATTTATACGAAATATGTCAAAATTGCGGAAATTTGCAAGTAATTTTGTGATTGAAAAATCGTAAAATTTTTTTCTTTTATAACTAAGTTTTGAAAATTTGATACAAGGTTCTCCATAAATTTTTCTTCAACCATCTGTAAAAAAAACTCTACCGGATTCAAACAAAAACTTTTTATGAGTGTTTTAAATTTAAATTTTTACAAAACCGCGCTAAATAATACGGTTTAGCCTCAAACGGTTTTTGATATTTGTTGTTATTCAAATAGTATAAGTCGGAAATACTTGAAAATTTTACCACTTATTTAGATTTCCATTTTCTTTACGTGATTTGATTTTCAAAATATTTTGACTTTTTTTGAGCTATTTATAGACAATTGAAATTTTCAAATTTTTTTTATTTTTTTTTTATAAATGTTGATAAAAAAAAATTTAGCTGGGACAAATTACTTGAAAATTTAATTGAAGGGTCCACATAACTTGTTCTAACACTCATTCAAAAATTATAAAAATACATAGGCACAATTTTTTTTTATTAGCATTTGAAGTTCAAATATTGACAAAAATTCGTCAAAATCATGAATATTTTTCACCATTTGGTAGTTAAAAATTTATAAATATTTTACTATCAAAAGCAAAGAATTGAAAATTTAATAGTATGCTGTCCATAAGTTGAGCTTAGAATAATTATAAAAAAGTTTGAGGATTATTCAATTTAAAAATTTTTACGAGTGTTTAAAGTCTTAATTTTAATTTTAAATCAAAAATACACGTGTAAAATAACGTTTTACTACTAAATAATTTTCGATTTTCATATAATATATCCTAGACTGACAAATCATCTCCGTTATTCTGAATCGTTTTTCGTATACAATGATACCTATCATTGCATTCAAATTTAACCTACCAGCTTAGTCCGAGGTCCACCCCACCCCCTAATGTACAGCAGAACGATACTCACTTACCCGCTTTTTTTTTTTGAGTTACTGCAAAATAAGAAAATCGATTTTGCCGAAAACTTATGATGCGTAAAAGTTCCCGTTTTTCCGTTAACTTTTACGGGTTTTCCCGAAATTTTTGAAAACTTCTGAAATTTTTTCACCCAAAGTACCAACTAGATTCATGTTCAAGTTCAAAAAGGGGCCGAAGTCAACAAACAAAGCACTATGACTACTCCAAAACGTGATGACACAACAAAAAAAAAAAATATTATACATATATCATAGTAAAATCAATACGTTCATTCATAATTCCGTTCAGAATCTATATAAATGTCCGATATAATTTATTAATTTAATCTTATTATGTCGTAGTGGTTTAAATAATACTCATAATATAGTGGCTATAATGTGTGATCTATAACAAAGTCATATAACAATTAATTTTTTTATCTAGAAGAAATTAATATGAAACCAACAATGTACGACGATAATACTTGCAAAACCAATGTTTTCGGAAAAAAATTGAATTCAATAAAATAATGGTAGAATGATTAATGATTTCAACAGTATAATATGATAAACATAACGCGGCATATTATGTAGGTATACTTGACTATGTAGACCGATAAATCGTGTCTGCTGACAATGGATTTCAGGGTAGGTATAAAAATATGTTACACCGCCGAGTTCATATTTTTCCCATTTAATACACTAACCCGATTGACACCTATTGTGCAGTAGAGCTATAACAACTTGACTGCAGTATTGAATTTTCATTTCTTTAAAACAATCGTAAAAGTTCCCAGTTTTCCTCGTATCGAATTCGAGGTTCCCGCCATAGCGATGAATGAGGCGATTTTAAAATTATTTGTGTTTTTCGCGCCCGTGTACACTTTAAGTGTTCGTTAAAATGTTTCGATTTTTAACCTAACGGGTACTACGCTTTTCATCTATCATTTATTCCCACCCAACAAAGGGTTATTCTTTTACGCGATCCCCGCGTATTCGGCTCGTGGCCTTTTTTCGTGCATAATATCACCAATGGATACACGGCGATTTTTAAAATATGTGATTATTTCGCAATCAACTTAGGCGACAGTGCCGTAACGACGACGGATGGCGGTGAAACGCATCTTCTGTCTTGAATCGTATCGGAGTTACGAGTTACGCCACGTTTCGTCTTTGGTTCTTGTTTGGGGAGGTGAAATTGTGTTTTTTTTTATTTGTTTTGCGGATGCCGGTGTGTAATCGTGTGCAAACGCCACGGAACACGTCAGTCGGTCGGTTACCGACACATTGCGCATCGTACCTATATTACCGCCGTACATCGTATGTTCTAGTAACACATGTGCTAACAATGTAATGTTTATTTAGCTACGTAATACTCAAAACTAGGTTAAGATACGATATAATATTATAGATGTATGAATAATAGTTACAATAATAATTGTTAAAGTACTAGAACAAGTATCATCGGTATCTCGAATTTTCTTATCCAAATTTAGTACATACATCCTATAAAGCGACGAGAAAACCTATACATAGCACATAATACTAGAAATATAATATTAGGTATCACCTCGGTTGTTCATTTACATAATATGTCTTGATACGTCAATGCACAACCTCGTGATGTTTGAGCATCGGTAACACGAACCTCGACATTGAATAAGGCAATGCATAAGTATTGCAGATTATAATGTTACACGCTCTGATACATAATAACGATATTGCGACGTAGTCATGAGTATTAGGATAACGATTACTAATATATTGCGATAATAAAACTCGCAATAAAAGAATACTACGACGTAGAAATAAACATCCTATAAAAAAAAAAAATAGGTGGGTGGCTACCGTATCGAGGCGGTATCACATTAGATCAAAAAACAATAAAGAACAAAAGCCACTTTGATTTTTAACTCTCAGAGCTGGGAGACGCACCTTGCGATAGATTAACCTAACCTAAACGTAGGCTTATAATTATATTTTTACCTATTTAAAGTTCTAGGAAACACAGTCAGTCGCAGTGATTGCGGATGACCACCAGCGCGTGCGCGGATCGCCGACGGAAGCCAGATCGGGATTTATCATCGCACGTGCATCCTGAAATGCGTAACAACGTGAAAACGAATGGCGCACTTGGAATAGGCCAGAAGGGACATGGGTAGTAGGTCGGGAGACACCGTATATATTAGGGGGTCCTGGGGAAGACTCCAGTGTTTTTTTATTTCGACAACCAGTTGTTGGCCCACCTTAATGATTTTCTCCATCCTGGTGTTCGGAAAAAACAAATCGAGAACAACGTAAGTATATTGAATGATCATAGAACCATATTGTTGAAACATAAATCCATCAACACATATACCTATTGAAGACTTTTGATAAGTGGACATTTTTAACAAGTAGTATAATATTATTTTCTATGGTTCACCGTGAACATCGAGTTACCGACAGTCGATTGTATCTATGTATAAATAGAACAATGAGTAAATTGTATAAAACTATCGGTATTTAATGAATTAATATCAAAATTCGTTATAATAAAATTGTATGGGTAAAACCATAAACGTAATTACGGGTTATATTAATATTATTCATTACGTCTACGGGTATGATCGTAGTGTGCGAAGGGCACAGTCTACATCAAACTGATGGACGTCACTAGAATAGCGGCGTTCACGAAAATGTCTACGTAGTGAGAATTGCAGTCACGTTTTTGAATCGTTGTATTCTCGACGAATTTCGCATCTTTACCGTTTGATATAATATTATTTTGTAATAGTACCTATTACATTTTAATATTATGTAATCATAATATTATATTATCCATCATTTTTTTTATATCATTGATGACGTATATTGTATAATAATAAAATTGTACATTGAAAACTTGAATTTACCCACTGGCACAAACAGAAGAGACGAATATATTATAACCATTACTCTAAACGTATAACGTTATTCTAACAGTAGAGGAAATTGTCACCGTAAACATTTGAACTTTAAATGCTTGTAAACAAAAACTGTGACTAACGAATTTTGATTTTTTTTTTTTTTCTGTACTACGAAATGTGTAACATATAATAAACGTTATATTCAATTTTAAAGATTATTTGGAATGCCAAATTTTTTTTAACGGCATTTCAAAAAACAAACTTAGAAAAATTTAAAATTGCAATTGTCAATAAATAGTTTACAAATAGCCAGAATATTTTGAAAATTTAATCTTAAATATATATATATCGGTAATATAAACAATTCGTGAACATTTAAAGTATTTAAAATTATTTTAGATTCTGAACGGAGTGATGAATGTATTGATTTTACAATGATGTGTGTTTTTTTGTTTTTGTGTCTGTGTACAGCATAACTAGTCGAAATAATGTTTCAATATCAAATTTTGGGGGTGGTTTCCGATGTAAAATTGGATATCCTTGGTGCATTATAGAGGTGAAAAGTAAACATTTTCAAACAGTTTTCAAAAAAATCGAGAAAAACAAAAAAAAAGTGACAGAAAAACGGGAATTTTTACACAAAACCAGTTTTCGACAAAATCGAATTTTTTATTTTGCTATAACTCAAAAACTAATCGATGTGAACACTTGAAATTTTCACCGAATGTTTATATTAGCGTTCTCTATACACAGTTAAATTTTCAAAGAATTTTGACTTTTTTTGAGCTATTTATAGACAATTGAAATTTTTAATTTTTTATAGTATTTTTTTTTTAAAATAACGATAAAATTTTTTTGACCGGCCAGAAAATCTTGAAAATTTAATACAAGGTTTCTTATAAGTTGTTCTTAAAGTGATAAAAAAAAATCCGAAATCGTTAGTCACAATTTTTTTTTATAAGTGCTTAAAGTTCGAATTTATACGAAATATGTCAAAATTGCGGAAATTTGCAAGTAATTTTGTGATTGAAAAATCGTAAAATTTTTTTCTTTTATAACTAAGTTTTGAAAATTTGATACAAGGTTCTCCATAAATTTTTCTTCAACCATCTGTAAAAAAAACTCTACCGGATTCAAACAAAAACTTTTTATGAGTGTTTTAAATTTAAATTTTTACAAAACCGCGCTAAATAATACGGTTTAGCCTCAAACGGTTTTTGATATTTGTTGTTATTCAAATAGTATAAGTCGGAAATACTTGAAAATTTTACCACTTATTTAGATTTCCATTTTCTTTACGTGATTTGATTTTCAAAATATTTTGACTTTTTTTGAGCTATTTATAGACAATTGAAATTTTCAAATTTTTTTTATTTTTTTTTTATAAATGTTGATAAAAAAAAATTTAGCTGGGACAAATTACTTGAAAATTTAATTGAAGGGTCCACATAACTTGTTCTAACACTCATTCAAAAATTATAAAAATACATAGGCACAATTTTTTTTTATTAGCATTTGAAGTTCAAATATTGACAAAAATTCGTCAAAATCATGAATATTTTTCACCATTTGGTAGTTAAAAATTTATAAATATTTTACTATCAAAAGCAAAGAATTGAAAATTTAATAGTATGCTGTCCATAAGTTGAGCTTAGAATAATTATAAAAAAGTTTGAGGATTATTCAATTTAAAAATTTTTACGAGTGTTTAAAGTCTTAATTTTAATTTTAAATCAAAAATACACGTGTAAAATAACGTTTTACTACTAAATAATTTTCGATTTTCATATAATATATCCTAGACTGACAAATCATCTCCGTTATTCTGAATCGTTTTTCGTATACAATGATACCTATCATTGCATTCAAATTTAACCTACCAGCTTAGTCCGAGGTCCACCCCACCCCCTAATGTTTTGCGGATGCCGGTGTGTAATCGTGTGCAAACGCCACGGAACACGTCAGTCGGTCGGTTACCGACACATTGCGCATCGTACCTATATTACCGCCGTACATCGTATGTTCTAGTAACACATGTGCTAACAATGTAATGTTTATTTAGCTACGTAATACTCAAAACTAGGTTAAGATACGATATAATATTATAGATGTATGAATAATAGTTACAATAATAATTGTTAAAGTACTAGAACAAGTATCATCGGTATCTCGAATTTTCTTATCCAAATTTAGTACATACATCCTATAAAGCGACGAGAAAACCTATACATAGCACATAATACTAGAAATATAATATTAGGTATCACCTCGGTTGTTCATTTACATAATATGTCTTGATACGTCAATGCACAACCTCGTGATGTTTGAGCATCGGTAACACGAACCTCGACATTGAATAAGGCAATGCATAAGTATTGCAGATTATAATGTTACACGCTCTGATACATAATAACGATATTGCGACGTAGTCATGAGTATTAGGATAACGATTACTAATATATTGCGATAATAAAACTCGCAATAAAAGAATACTACGACGTAGAAATAAACATCCTATCAAAAAAAAAATAGGTGGGTGGCTACCGTATCGAGGCGGTATCACATTAGATCAAAAAACAATAAAGAACAAAAGCCACTTTGATTTTTAACTCTCAGAGCTGGGAGACGCACCTTGCGATAGATTAACCTAACCTAAACGTAGGCTTATAATTATATTTTTACCTATTTAAAGTTCTAGGAAACACAGTCAGTCGCAGTGATTGCGGATGACCACCAGCGCGTGCGCGGATCGCCGACGGAAGCCAGATCGGGATTTATCATCGCACGTGCATCCTGAAATGCGTAACAACGTGAAAACGAATGGCGCACTTGGAATAGGCCAGAAGGGACATGGGTAGTAGGTCGGGAGACACCGTATATATTAGGGGGTCCTGGGGAAGACTCCAGTGTTTTTTTATTTCGACAACCAGTTGTTGGCCCACCTTAATGATTTTCTCCATCCTGGTGTTCGGAAAAAACAAATCGAGAACAACGTAAGTATATTGAATGATCATAGAACCATATTGTTGAAACATAAATCCATCAACACATATACCTATTGAAGACTTTTGATAAGTGGACATTTTTAACAAGTAGTATAATATTATTTTCTATGGTTCACCGTGAACATCGAGTTACCGACAGTCGATTGTATCTATGTATAAATAGAATAATGAGTAAATTGTATAAAACTATCGGTATTTAATGAATTAATATCAAAATTCGTTATAATAAAATTGTATGGGTAAAACCATAAACGTAATTACGGGTTATATTAATATTATTCATTACGTCTACGGGTATGATCGTAGTGTGCGAAGGGCACAGTCTACATCAAACTGATGGACGTCACTAGAATAGCGGCGTTCACGAAAATGTCTACGTAGTGAGAATTGCAGTCACGTTTTTGAATCGTTGTATTCTCGACGAATTTCGCATCTTTACCGTTTGATATAATATTATTTTGTAATAGTACCTATTACATTTTAATATTATGTAATCATAATATTATATTATCCATCATTTTTTTTATATCATTGATGACGTATATTGTATAATAATAAAATTGTACATTGAAAACTTGAATTTACCCACTGGCACAAACAGAAGAGACGAATATATTATAACCATTACTCTAAACGTATAACGTTATTCTAACAGTAGAGGAAATTGTCACCGTAAACATTTGAACTTTAAATGCTTGTAAACAAAAACTGTGACTAACGAATTTTGATTTTTTTTTTTTTTCTGTACTACGAAATGTGTAACATATAATAAACGTTATATTCAATTTTAAAGATTATTTGGAATGCCAAATTTTTTTTAACGGCATTTCAAAAAACAAACTTAGAAAAATTTAAAATTGCAATTGTCAATAAATAGTTTACAAATAGCCAGAATATTTTGAAAATTTAATCTTAAATATATATATATCGGTAATATAAACAATTCGTGAACATTTAAAGTATTTAAAATTATTTTAGATTCTGAACGGAGTGATGAATGTATTGATTTTACAATGATGTGTGTTTTTTTGTTTTTGTGTCTGTGTACAGCATAACTAGTCGAAATAATGTTTCAATATCAAATTTTGGGGGTGGTTTCCGATGTAAAATTGGATATCCTTGGTGCATTATAGAGGTGAAAAGTAAACATTTTCAAACAGTTTTCAAAAAAATCGAGAAAAACAAAAAAAAAGTGACAGAAAAACGGGAATTTTTACACAAAACCAGTTTTCGACAAAATCGAATTTTTTATTTTGCTATAACTCAAAAACTAATCGATGTGAACACTTGAAATTTTCACCGAATGTTTATATTAGCGTTCTCTATACACAGTTAAATTTTCAAAGAATTTTGACTTTTTTTGAGCTATTTATAGACAATTGAAATTTTTAATTTTTTATAGTATTTTTTTTTTTAAAATAACGATAAAATTTTTTTGACCGGCCAGAAAATCTTGAAAATTTAATACAAGGTTTCTTATAAGTTGTTCTTAAAGTGATAAAAAAAAATCCGAAATCGTTAGTCACAATTTTTTTTTATAAGTGCTTAAAGTTCGAATTTATACGAAATATGTCAAAATTGCGGAAATTTGCAAGTAATTTTGTGATTGAAAAATCGTAAAATTTTTTTCTTTTATAACTAAGTTTTGAAAATTTGATACAAGGTTCTCCATAAATTTTTCTTCAACCATCTGTAAAAAAAACTCTACCGGATTCAAACAAAAACTTTTTATGAGTGTTTTAAATTTAAATTTTTACAAAACCGCGCTAAATAATACGGTTTAGCCTCAAACGGTTTTTGATATTTGTTGTTATTCAAATAGTATAAGTCGGAAATACTTGAAAATTTTACCACTTATTTAGATTTCCATTTTCTTTACGTGATTTGATTTTCAAAATATTTTGACTTTTTTTGAGCTATTTATAGACAATTGAAATTTTCAAATTTTTTTTATTTTTTTTTTATAAATGTTGATAAAAAAAAATTTAGCTGGGACAAATTACTTGAAAATTTAATTGAAGGGTCCACATAACTTGTTCTAACACTCATTCAAAAATTATAAAAATACATAGGCACAATTTTTTTTTATTAGCATTTGAAGTTCAAATATTGACAAAAATTCGTCAAAATCATGAATATTTTTCACCATTTGGTAGTTAAAAATTTATAAATATTTTACTATCAAAAGCAAAGAATTGAAAATTTAATAGTATGCTGTCCATAAGTTGAGCTTAGAATAATTATAAAAAAGTTTGAGGATTATTCAATTTAAAAATTTTTACGAGTGTTTAAAGTCTTAATTTTAATTTTAAATCAAAAATACACGTGTAAAATAACGTTTTACTACTAAATAATTTTCGATTTTCATATAATATATCCTAGACTGACAAATCATCTCCGTTATTCTGAATCGTTTTTCGTATACAATGATACCTATCATTGCATTCAAATTTAACCTACCAGCTTAGTCCGAGGTCCACCCCACCCCCTAATGTACAGCAGAACGATACTCACTTACCCGCTTTTTTTTTTTGAGTTACTGCAAAATAAGAAAATCGATTTTGCCGAAAACTTATGATGCGTAAAAGTTCCCGTTTTTCCGTTAACTTTTACGGGTTTTCCCGAAATTTTTGAAAACTTCTGAAATTTTTTCACCCAAAGTACCAACTAGATTCATGTTCAAGTTCAAAAAGGGGCCGAAGTCAACAAACAAAGCACTATGACTACTCCAAAACGTGATGACACAACAAAAAAAAAAAATATTATACATATATCATAGTAAAATCAATACGTTCATTCATAATTCCGTTCAGAATCTATATAAATGTCCGATATAATTTATTAATTTAATCTTATTATGTCGTAGTGGTTTAAATAATACTCATAATATAGTGGCTATAATGTGTGATCTATAACAAAGTCATATAACAATTAATTTTTTTATCTAGAAGAAATTAATATGAAACCAACAATGTACGACGATAATACTTGCAAAACCAATGTTTTCGGAAAAAAATTGAATTCAATAAAATAATGGTAGAATGATTAATGATTTCAACAGTATAATATGATAAACATAACGCGGCATATTATGTAGGTATACTTGACTATGTAGACCGATAAATCGTGTCTGCTGACAATGGATTTCAGGGTAGGTATAAAAATATGTTACACCGCCGAGTTCATATTTTTCCCATTTAATACACTAACCCGATTGACACCTATTGTGCAGTAGAGCTATAACAACTTGACTGCAGTATTGAATTTTCATTTCTTTAAAACAATCGTAAAAGTTCCCAGTTTTCCTCGTATCGAATTCGAGGTTCCCGCCATAGCGATGAATGAGGCGATTTTAAAATTATTTGTGTTTTTCGCGCCCGTGTACACTTTAAGTGTTCGTTAAAATGTTTCGATTTTTAACCTAACGGGTACTACGCTTTTCATCTATCATTTATTCCCACCCAACAAAGGGTTATTCTTTTACGCGATCCCCGCGTATTCGGCTCGTGGCCTTTTTTCGTGCATAATATCACCAATGGATACACGGCGATTTTTAAAATATGTGATTATTTCGCAATCAACTTAGGCGACAGTGCCGTAACGACGACGGATGGCGGTGAAACGCATCTTCTGTCTTGAATCGTATCGGAGTTACGAGTTACGCCACGTTTCGTCTTTGGTTCTTGTTTGGGGAGGTGAAATTGTGTTTTTTTTTATTTGTTTTGCGGATGCCGGTGTGTAATCGTGTGCAAACGCCACGGAACACGTCAGTCGGTCGGTTACCGACACATTGCGCATCGTACCTATATTACCGCCGTACATCGTATGTTCTAGTAACACATGTGCTAACAATGTAATGTTTATTTAGCTACGTAATACTCAAAACTAGGTTAAGATACGATATAATATTATAGATGTATGAATAATAGTTACAATAATAATTGTTAAAGTACTAGAACAAGTATCATCGGTATCTCGAATTTTCTTATCCAAATTTAGTACATACATCCTATAAAGCGACGAGAAAACCTATACATAGCACATAATACTAGAAATATAATATTAGGTATCACCTCGGTTGTTCATTTACATAATATGTCTTGATACGTCAATGCACAACCTCGTGATGTTTGAGCATCGGTAACACGAACCTCGACATTGAATAAGGCAATGCATAAGTATTGCAGATTATAATGTTACACGCTCTGATACATAATAACGATATTGCGACGTAGTCATGAGTATTAGGATAACGATTACTAATATATTGCGATAATAAAACTCGCAATAAAAGAATACTACGACGTAGAAATAAACATCCTATCAAAAAAAAAATAGGTGGGTGGCTACCGTATCGAGGCGGTATCACATTAGATCAAAAAACAATAAAGAACAAAAGCCACTTTGATTTTTAACTCTCAGAGCTGGGAGACGCACCTTGCGATAGATTAACCTAACCTAAACGTAGGCTTATAATTATATTTTTACCTATTTAAAGTTCTAGGAAACACAGTCAGTCGCAGTGATTGCGGATGACCACCAGCGCGTGCGCGGATCGCCGACGGAAGCCAGATCGGGATTTATCATCGCACGTGCATCCTGAAATGCGTAACAACGTGAAAACGAATGGCGCACTTGGAATAGGCCAGAAGGGACATGGGTAGTAGGTCGGGAGACACCGTATATATTAGGGGGTCCTGGGGAAGACTCCAGTGTTTTTTTATTTCGACAACCAGTTGTTGGCCCACCTTAATGATTTTCTCCATCCTGGTGTTCGGAAAAAACAAATCGAGAACAACGTAAGTATATTGAATGATCATAGAACCATATTGTTGAAACATAAATCCATCAACACATATACCTATTGAAGACTTTTGATAAGTGGACATTTTTAACAAGTAGTATAATATTATTTTCTATGGTTCACCGTGAACATCGAGTTACCGACAGTCGATTGTATCTATGTATAAATAGAATAATGAGTAAATTGTATAAAACTATCGGTATTTAATGAATTAATATCAAAATTCGTTATAATAAAATTGTATGGGTAAAACCATAAACGTAATTACGGGTTATATTAATATTATTCATTACGTCTACGGGTATGATCGTAGTGTGCGAAGGGCACAGTCTACATCAAACTGATGGACGTCACTAGAATAGCGGCGTTCACGAAAATGTCTACGTAGTGAGAATTGCAGTCACGTTTTTGAATCGTTGTATTCTCGACGAATTTCGCATCTTTACCGTTTGATATAATATTATTTTGTAATAGTACCTATTACATTTTAATATTATGTAATCATAATATTATATTATCCATCATTTTTTTTATATCATTGATGACGTATATTGTATAATAATAAAATTGTACATTGAAAACTTGAATTTACCCACTGGCACAAACAGAAGAGACGAATATATTATAACCATTACTCTAAACGTATAACGTTATTCTAACAGTAGAGGAAATTGTCACCGTAAACATTTGAACTTTAAATGCTTGTAAACAAAAACTGTGACTAACGAATTTTGATTTTTTTTTTTTTTCTGTACTACGAAATGTGTAACATATAATAAACGTTATATTCAATTTTAAAGATTATTTGGAATGCCAAATTTTTTTTAACGGCATTTCAAAAAACAAACTTAGAAAAATTTAAAATTGCAATTGTCAATAAATAGTTTACAAATAGCCAGAATATTTTGAAAATTTAATCTTAAATATATATATATCGGTAATATAAACAATTCGTGAACATTTAAAGTATTTAAAATTATTTTAGATTCTGAACGGAGTGATGAATGTATTGATTTTACAATGATGTGTGTTTTTTTGTTTTTGTGTCTGTGTACAGCATAACTAGTCGAAATAATGTTTCAATATCAAATTTTGGGGGTGGTTTCCGATGTAAAATTGGATATCCTTGGTGCATTATAGAGGTGAAAAGTAAACATTTTCAAACAGTTTTCAAAAAAATCGAGAAAAACAAAAAAAAAGTGACAGAAAAACGGGAATTTTTACACAAAACCAGTTTTCGACAAAATCGAATTTTTTATTTTGCTATAACTCAAAAACTAATCGATGTTAACACTTGAAATTTTCACCGAATGTTTATATTAGCGTTCTCTATACACAGTTAAATTTTCAAAGAATTTTGACTTTTTTTGAGCTATTTATAGACAATTGAAATTTTTAATTTTTTATAGTATTTTTTTTTTAAAATAACGATAAAATTTTTTTGACCGGCCAGAAAATCTTGAAAATTTAATACAAGGTTTCTTATAAGTTGTTCTTAAAGTGATAAAAAAAAATCCGAAATCGTTAGTCACAATTTTTTTTTATAAGTGCTTAAAGTTCGAATTTATACGAAATATGTCAAAATTGCGGAAATTTGCAAGTAATTTTGTGATTGAAAAATCGTAAAATTTTTTTCTTTTATAACTAAGTTTTGAAAATTTGATACAAGGTTCTCCATAAATTTTTCTTCAACCATCTGTAAAAAAAACTCTACCGGATTCAAACAAAAACTTTTTATGAGTGTTTTAAATTTAAATTTTTACAAAACCGCGCTAAATAATACGGTTTAGCCTCAAACGGTTTTTGATATTTGTTGTTATTCAAATAGTATAAGTCGGAAATACTTGAAAATTTTACCACTTATTTAGATTTCCATTTTCTTTACGTGATTTGATTTTCAAAATATTTTGACTTTTTTTGAGCTATTTATAGACAATTGAAATTTTCAAATTTTTTTTATTTTTTTTTTATAAATGTTGATAAAAAAAAATTTAGCTGGGACAAATTACTTGAAAATTTAATTGAAGGGTCCACATAACTTGTTCTAACACTCATTCAAAAATTATAAAAATACATAGGCACAATTTTTTTTTATTAGCATTTGAAGTTCAAATATTGACAAAAATTCGTCAAAATCATGAATATTTTTCACCATTTGGTAGTTAAAAATTTATAAATATTTTACTATCAAAAGCAAAGAATTGAAAATTTAATAGTATGCTGTCCATAAGTTGAGCTTAGAATAATTATAAAAAAGTTTGAGGATTATTCAATTTAAAAATTTTTACGAGTGTTTAAAGTCTTAATTTTAATTTTAAATCAAAAATACACGTGTAAAATAACGTTTTACTACTAAATAATTTTCGATTTTCATATAATATATCCTAGACTGACAAATCATCTCCGTTATTCTGAATCGTTTTTCGTATACAATGATACCTATCATTGCATTCAAATTTAACCTACCAGCTTAGTCCGAGGTCCACCCCACCCCCTAATGTACAGCAGAACGATACTCACTTACCCGCTTTTTTTTTTTGAGTTACTGCAAAATAAGAAAATCGATTTCGCCGAAAACTTATGATGCGTAAAAGTTCCCGTTTTTCCGTTAACTTTTACGGGTTTTCCCGAAATTTTTGAAAACTTCTGAAATTTTTTCACCCAAAGTACCAACTAGATTCATGTTCAAGTTCAAAAAGGGGCCGAAGTCAACAAACAAAGCACTATGACTACTCCAAAACGTGATGACACAACAAAAAAAAAAAATATTATACATATATCATAGTAAAATCAATACGTTCATTCATAATTCCGTTCAGAATCTATATAAATGTCCGATATAATTTATTAATTTAATCTTATTATGTCGTAGTGGTTTAAATAATACTCATAATATAGTGGCTATAATGTGTGATCTATAACAAAGTCATATAACAATTAATTTTTTTATCTAGAAGAAATTAATATGAAACCAACAATGTACGACGATAATACTTGCAAAACCAATGTTTTCGGAAAAAAATTGAATTCAATAAAATAATGGTAGAATGATTAATGATTTCAACAGTATAATATGATAAACATAACGCGGCATATTATGTAGGTATACTTGACTATGTAGACCGATAAATCGTGTCTGCTGACAATGGATTTCAGGGTAGGTATAAAAATATGTTACACCGCCGAGTTCATATTTTTCCCATTTAATACACTAACCCGATTGACACCTATTGTGCAGTAGAGCTATAACAACTTGACTGCAGTATTGAATTTTCATTTCTTTAAAACAATCGTAAAAGTTCCCAGTTTTCCTCGTATCGAATTCGAGGTTCCCGCCATAGCGATGAATGAGGCGATTTTAAAATTATTTGTGTTTTTCGCGCCCGTGTACACTTTAAGTGTTCGTTAAAATGTTTCGATTTTTAACCTAACGGGTACTACGCTTTTCATCTATCATTTATTCCCACCCAACAAAGGGTTATTCTTTTACGCGATCCCCGCGTATTCGGCTCGTGGCCTTTTTTCGTGCATAATATCACCAATGGATACACGGCGATTTTTAAAATATGTGATTATTTCGCAATCAACTTAGGCGACAGTGCCGTAACGACGACGGATGGCGGTGAAACGCATCTTCTGTCTTGAATCGTATCGGAGTTACGAGTTACGCCACGTTTCGTCTTTGGTTCTTGTTTGGGGAGGTGAAATTGTGTTTTTTTTTATTTGTTTTGCGGATGCCGGTGTGTAATCGTGTGCAAACGCCACGGAACACGTCAGTCGGTCGGTTACCGACACATTGCGCATCGTACCTATATTACCGCCGTACATCGTATGTTCTAGTAACACATGTGCTAACAATGTAATGTTTATTTAGCTACGTAATACTCAAAACTAGGTTAAGATACGATATAATATTATAGATGTATGAATAATAGTTACAATAATAATTGTTAAAGTACTAGAACAAGTATCATCGGTATCTCGAATTTTCTTATCCAAATTTAGTACATACATCCTATAAAGCGACGAGAAAACCTATACATAGCACATAATACTAGAAATATAATATTAGGTATCACCTCGGTTGTTCATTTACATAATATGTCTTGATACGTCAATGCACAACCTCGTGATGTTTGAGCATCGGTAACACGAACCTCGACATTGAATAAGGCAATGCATAAGTATTGCAGATTATAATGTTACACGCTCTGATACATAATAACGATATTGCGACGTAGTCATGAGTATTAGGATAACGATTACTAATATATTGCGATAATAAAACTCGCAATAAAAGAATACTACGACGTAGAAATAAACATCCTATAAAAAAAAAAAATAGGTGGGTGGCTACCGTATCGAGGCGGTATCACATTAGATCAAAAAACAATAAAGAACAAAAGCCACTTTGATTTTTAACTCTCAGAGCTGGGAGACGCACCTTGCGATAGATTAACCTAACCTAAACGTAGGCTTATAATTATATTTTTACCTATTTAAAGTTCTAGGAAACACAGTCAGTCGCAGTGATTGCGGATGACCACCAGCGCGTGCGCGGATCGCCGACGGAAGCCAGATCGGGATTTATCATCGCACGTGCATCCTGAAATGCGTAACAACGTGAAAACGAATGGCGCACTTGGAATAGGCCAGAAGGGACATGGGTAGTAGGTCGGGAGACACCGTATATATTAGGGGGTCCTGGGGAAGACTCCAGTGTTTTTTTATTTCGACAACCAGTTGTTGGCCCACCTTAATGATTTTCTCCATCCTGGTGTTCGGAAAAAACAAATCGAGAACAACGTAAGTATATTGAATGATCATAGAACCATATTGTTGAAACATAAATCCATCAACACATATACCTATTGAAGACTTTTGATAAGTGGACATTTTTAACAAGTAGTATAATATTATTTTCTATGGTTCACCGTGAACATCGAGTTACCGACAGTCGATTGTATCTATGTATAAATAGAATAATGAGTAAATTGTATAAAACTATCGGTATTTAATGAATTAATATCAAAATTCGTTATAATAAAATTGTATGGGTAAAACCATAAACGTAATTACGGGTTATATTAATATTATTCATTACGTCTACGGGTATGATCGTAGTGTGCGAAGGGCACAGTCTACATCAAACTGATGGACGTCACTAGAATAGCGGCGTTCACGAAAATGTCTACGTAGTGAGAATTGCAGTCACGTTTTTGAATCGTTGTATTCTCGACGAATTTCGCATCTTTACGTTTGATATAATATTATTTTGTAATAGTACCTATTACATTTTAATATTATGTAATCATAATATTATATTATCCATCATTTTTTTTATATCATTGATGACGTATATTGTATAATAATAAAATTGTACATTGAAAACTTGAATTTACCCACTGGCACAAACAGAAGAGACGAATATATTATAACCATTACTCTAAACGTATAACGTTATTCTAACAGTAGAGGAAATTGTCACCGTAAACATTTGAACTTTAAATGCTTGTAAACAAAAACTGTGACTAACGAATTTTGATTTTTTTTTTTTTTCTGTACTACGAAATGTGTAACATATAATAAACGTTATATTCAATTTTAAAGATTATTTGGAATGCCAAATTTTTTTTAACGGCATTTCAAAAAACAAACTTAGAAAAATTTAAAATTGCAATTGTCAATAAATAGTTTACAAATAGCCAGAATATTTTGAAAATTTAATCTTAAATATATATATATCGGTAATATAAACAATTCGTGAACATTTAAAGTATTTAAAATTATTTTAGATTCTGAACGGAGTGATGAATGTATTGATTTTACAATGATGTGTGTTTTTTTGTTTTTGTGTCTGTGTACAGCATAACTAGTCGAAATAATGTTTCAATATCAAATTTTGGGGGTGGTTTCCGATGTAAAATTGGATATCCTTGGTGCATTATAGAGGTGAAAAGTAAACATTTTCAAACAGTTTTCAAAAAAATCGAGAAAAACAAAAAAAAAGTGACAGAAAAACGGGAATTTTTACACAAAACCAGTTTTCGACAAAATCGAATTTTTTATTTTGCTATAACTCAAAAACTAATCGATGTGAACACTTGAAATTTTCACCGAATGTTTATATTAGCGTTCTCTATACACAGTTAAATTTTCAAAGAATTTTGACTTTTTTTGAGCTATTTATAGACAATTGAAATTTTTAATTTTTTATAGTATTTTTTTTTTAAAATAACGATAAAATTTTTTTGACCGGCCAGAAAATCTTGAAAATTTAATACAAGGTTTCTTATAAGTTGTTCTTAAAGTGATAAAAAAAAATCCGAAATCGTTAGTCACAATTTTTTTTTATAAGTGCTTAAAGTTCGAATTTATACGAAATATGTCAAAATTGCGGAAATTTGCAAGTAATTTTGTGATTGAAAAATCGTAAAATTTTTTTCTTTTATAACTAAGTTTTGAAAATTTGATACAAGGTTCTCCATAAATTTTTCTTCAACCATCTGTAAAAAAAACTCTACCGGATTCAAACAAAAACTTTTTATGAGTGTTAGATTCTGAACGGAGTGATGAATGTATTGATTTTACAATGATGTGTGTTTTTTTTTTTTTTTTTTTTTTTTTTTTTTTTTTTTTTTTTTTTTTGTTTTTTTTTGTGTCTGTCTGTGTACAGCATAACTAGTCGAAATAATGCTTCGATTTCAAACTTTGGGGGTGGTTTCCGATGGCAAAGTGGATATCCTTGGTGCATTATAGAGGTGAAAAGTAAACATTTTCCAACAGTTTTCAAAAAAATCGAGAAAAACAAAAAAAAAATGACAGAAAAACGGGAATTTTTACGCAAAACCAGTTTTCGACAAAATCGAATTATTTATTTTGCTATAACTCAAAAACTAATCGATGTATTCACTTGAAATTTTCATCAAGTGTTTAAATTAGCGTTCTCCATACACAGTTAAATTTTCAAAGAATTTTGACTTTTTTTGAGCTATTTATAGACAGTTGAAATTTTCAATTTTTTTAAGTATTTTTTTTTAAAATAACGATAAAAATTTTTTGGCCGGCCAGAAAATCTTGAAAATTTAATACAAGGTTTCTTATAAGTTGTTCTTAAAGTGATAAAAAAAAATCCGAAATCGTTAGTCACAATTTTTTTTTATGAGTGCTTAAAGTTCGAATTTATACGAAATATGTCAAAATTGCGAAAATTGGCAAGTAATTTTGTGGTTAAAAAATCGTAAAAATTTTTTCTTTTATAACTAAGATTTGAAAATTTGGTACAAGGTTCTCCATAAAATTTTCTTCAACTATCTGCAAAAAAAACTCTACCGGACTAAAACAAAAAATTTTTATGAGTGATTGAAATTTAAATTTTTACAAAACCGCGTTAAATAACGGTTTAGCCTCAAACGATTTTTAATATTTGTTGTTATTCAAATAGTATAAGTCGTAAATACTTGAAAATTTTACCAGTTATTTAGATTGCCATTTTCTTTATGTGATTTGATTTTCAAAATATTTTGACTTTTTTTGAGCTATTTATAGACAATTGAAATTTTCAATTTTTTTTTATTTTTTTTTTATAAATGTTGATAAAAAAAATTTAGCTGGGACAAATTACTTGAAAATTTAATTGAAGGGTCTACATAACTTGGTCTAACTCTCATTCAAAAATTATAAAAATACATAGGCACAATTTTTTTTTATTAGCATTTGAAGTTCAAATATTGACAAAAATTCGTCAAAATCATGAATATTTTTCACTATTTGGTAGTTAAAAATTTATAAATATTTTTCTATCAAAAGCTAAGAATTGAAAATTTAATACTATGCTGTCCATAAGTTAAGCTTAGAATAATTATAAAAAAGTTTGATGTTCATTAAATTTAAAAAATTTTACGAGTGTTTAAAGTTTTAATTTTAATTTGAAATCAAAAATACACGTGTAAAATAACGTTTTACTAATAAATAATTTTCGATTTTTGTTATTTTTAAAACATTATCAAACGTAAGATCTTAAAACTTTTACTTAAATGTTTGAATTTGTTTCAAAATAGAATATATGACAATATTTTAATATAATATATTAACATATCCTAGACTGACAAATCATCTTCGTTCAGAATCGTTTTTCGTATACAATGATACCTATCATTGCATTCAAACTTAACCTACCCTAGTCCGAGGTCCATCCCACCCCCTAATGTACAGCAGAGCGATACTCACTTACCCGCTTTTTTTTTATTTTTTTTTTATAAATGTTGATAAAAAAAAATTTAGCTGGGACAAATTACTTGAAAATTTAATTGAAGGGTCCACATAACTTGTTCTAACACTCATTCAAAAATTATAAAAATAAATAGGCACAAATTTTTTTTTATTAGCATTTGAAGTTCAAATATTGACAAAAATTCGTCAAAATCATGAATATTTTTCACCATTTGGTAGTTAAAAATTTATAAATATTTTACTATCAAAAGCAAAGAATTGAAAATTTAATAGTATGCTGTCCATAAGTTGAGCTTAGAATAATTATAAAAAAGTTTGAGGATTATTCAATTTAAAAATTTTTACGAGTGTTTAAAGTCTTAATTTTAATTTTAAATCAAAAATACACGTGTAAAATAACGTTTTACTACTAAATAATTTTCGATTTTCATATAATATATCCTAGACTGACAAATCATCTCCGTTATTCTGAATCGTTTTTCGTATACAATGATACCTATCATTGCATTCAAATTTAACCTACCAGCTTAGTCCGAGGTCCACCCCACCCCCTAATGTACAGCAGAACGATACTCACTTACCCGCTTTTTTTTTTTGAGTTACTGCAAAATAAGAAAATCGATTTCGCCGAAAACTTATGATGCGTAAAAGTTCCCGTTTTTCCGTTAACTTTTACGGGTTTTCCCGAAATTTTTGAAAACTTCTGAAATTTTTTCACCCAAAGTACCAACTAGATTCATGTTCAAGTTCAAAAAGGGGCCGAAGTCAACAAACAAAGCACTATGACTACTCCAAAACGTGATGACACAACAAAAAAAAAAAATATTATACATATATCATAGTAAAATCAATACGTTCATTCATAATTCCGTTCAGAATCTATATAAATGTCCGATATAATTTATTAATTTAATCTTATTATGTCGTAGTGGTTTAAATAATACTCATAATATAGTGGCTATAATGTGTGATCTATAACAAAGTCATATAACAATTAATTTTTTTATCTAGAAGAAATTAATATGAAACCAACAATGTACGACGATAATACTTGCAAAACCAATGTTTTCGGAAAAAAATTGAATTCAATAAAATAATGGTAGAATGATTAATGATTTCAACAGTTTAATATGATAAACATAACGCGGCATATTATGTAGGTATACTTGACTATGTAGACCGATAAATCGTGTCTGCTGACAATGGATTTCAGGGTAGGTATAAAAATATGTTACACCGCCGAGTTCATATTTTTCCCATTTAATACACTAACCCGATTGACACCTATTGTGCAGTAGAGCTATAACAACTTGACTGCAGTATTGAATTTTCATTTCTTTAAAACAATCGTAAAAGTTCCCAGTTTTCCTCGTATCGAATTCGAGGTTCCCGCCATAGCGATGAATGAGGCGATTTTAAAATTATTTGTGTTTTTCGCGCCCGTGTACACTTTAAGTGTTCGTTAAAATGTTTCGATTTTTAACCTAACGGGTACTACGCTTTTCATCTATCATTTATTCCCACCCAACAAAGGGTTATTCTTTTACGCGATCCCCGCGTATTCGGCTCGTGGCCTTTTTTCGTGCATAATATCACCAATGGATACACGGCGATTTTTAAAATATGTGATTATTTCGCAATCAACTTAGGCGACAGTGCCGTAACGACGACGGATGGCGGTGAAACGCATCTTCTGTCTTGAATCGTATCGGAGTTACGAGTTACGCCACGTTTCGTCTTTGGTTCTTGTTTGGGGAGGTGAAATTGTGTTTTTTTTTATTTGTTTTGCGGATGCCGGTGTGTAATCGTGTGCAAACGCCACGGAACACGTCAGTCGGTCGGTTACCGACACATTGCGCATCGTACCTATATTACCGCCGTACATCGTATGTTCTAGTAACACATGTGCTAACAATGTAATGTTTATTTAGCTACGTAATACTCAAAACTAGGTTAAGATACGATATAATATTATAGATGTATGAATAATAGTTACAATAATAATTGTTAAAGTACTAGAACAAGTATCATCGGTATCTCGAATTTTCTTATCCAAATTTAGTACATACATCCTATAAAGCGACGAGAAAACCTATACATAGCACATAATACTAGAAATATAATATTAGGTATCACCTCGATTGTTCATTTACATAATATGTCTTGATACGTCAATGCACAACCTCGTGATGTTTGAGCATCGGTAACACGAACCTCGACATTGAATAAGGCAATGCATAAGTATTGCAGATTATAATGTTACACGCTCTGATACATAATAACGATATTGCGACGTAGTCATGAGTATTAGGATAACGATTACTAATATATTGCGATAATAAAAAATTTTTATTGTATTAACATTTTAATGTTTAAATATTATACATAATATATCTTAGCTCTCCTTATAAAAAATTACAAAAGGACAAAAGTACTTTTTAATTTTTTACATTTTAAATCTTTTAATCATTAATAAAATAAATTTGATTGAGTTGAATTATTTTAAGTTGATTTCTCACTTTGTTCTTGATTACATTACTCAATGCAAATGTATTTCAAGTTTTCTAGATACCCTCATTTAAAACAAAGTTCTCGTGATTTCTTCGTTATTTTGTTTTTTAATAATTATGATTAAAAAATATACGTGCGTGAATGATCGCGTAGCTACACTGGTAATCTAACAAACTTTGAACTCCAATAACAACGACAGCTTCTGCGACCCTTATTTAAAAACGAACCAATTTATATTAGAAAAAATGTTTTTTGAAGGTACAAAAAACACGAGATTATTCTATTGGTTTTCAAAATACAAAATTTTTTTTTAGTTTTAGATGGATTATAGTTAATTGTTATCCACGTCATCTACGGTGGGTGTTAATTATATTTACCATGCTGTTTTCATATACCTAATTATTGCGTATCCTTCTGTTTTATACGTATACCATTCGATTATTGATTTTTTTGAAATGCTAAATAATTATAATTTATAATTTCAAACTACGCTAACTGCGGGCTGAACTTGTGTCGTTTTCAGTTATTCAAGAAATATTTTTGTATACAAATAGATTAGAGAGAATATCATAAAATAAACTTTGGTGAAATATCCACTAAATCATAAAAATAACATTTTACATAATATTAAAGTTATAACTATTTTGGCTTAATAATAAAAAAAAAGTTCATGAAAATTTGCTGGCCCCCAAGTTCCACCAGAAGGGGCAATGGCCCACCCTGGTTCCCTTATAATTTATATACGGGCCCGGGTATATTGCATAGAAACAACTTTTGTAATATTACGTGATTTAAGGGGCTAACATAATTTACATTTGCAAGTTGATAAATAAATTATTTTAATTAGTAAATCAATATATTTTATCATATATTTTAGATTCTGAACGAAGTGATGTATGTATTGATTATACATTAATGTGTGATTTTTTTTTTGTTTTGTCTGTCATCACGTTTTGGAGTAGTAATAATGCTTTGATTTTTGGCTTCAGCCTCTCTTTGAAAAGGAAAATTCTAAAACAAAAAAATTTAAAAATCTAGTTGGTACTTTGGGGGGTCAAAAGTGAAAAATTTCTAGTAGGTAGTTTTCAAAAGCGACAGGAAAAGACCTAAAAATGTAACGAAAAAACGGGAATTTTTACGCATAACCAGTTTTCGATAAAATCGATTTTCTTATTTTGCTGTAACTCAAAAACGAATCATTGTAAATACTTGAAATTTTCACCAAATGTTTATATTAGCGTTATCTATTTCGATTAAATTTTAAAAATATTTATAATTTTTTTAAATTATTTATAAACCATTGAAATTTTCGATTTTTCTAAAATTGTTTTTCTTGAAATTTCGATAAAAAAAAAAATTTGGCTTTCCAAAAAATCTTTAAAATTTAATACAAGGTTTATTATAAGTTGTACTTGTTGTAGTAAAAAAAAAATCAAAGATCGTTAGTCACAATTTTTGTTTATAAGCATTTAAAGTTCAAATGTTTACGAAATATATCAAAATCACGAAAATTCGCAAGAATTTTTGAAGTTGAAAATTCATAAAATTTTTATACCTGATTTATACCTAAGGTTAAGAAAGCCAATACAAGATTATCCATAATTTTTCCTTCAAGTAACTGTAAAAAAAAATTTCAGCGTCAATATAGAAAAAAAATGTATGAGCGTATGAAATTTAATTTTTTACGTAATCGCGTAAAATAACGATATATTACAATTTAAATATAGGTAATAATAATATAATTTATATTATATCCTACTAATTATCATTGACTGACAAATCATCTCTGTTTAGAATCGTTTTTCGTATACAATTATACCTGTGATTGCCATCAAATTTAACACATTCATTATACCTAATGACCAGTGACCTACTCTTCATCTCTAGTATACAGTAGAGGGATATCCACTTGCCCACCTTTTTTTTAGAATGAAAAAGTTTAAATAAATAAATAAATTTTATTCTCAGAATGAAAAAAGTTCTGCACATAAAACGTTTTAGTTAAAAACTATATCTTAGTTTTGTATTATTTACTTAACTACCCAGATAACAATTTCATAACATTGATGTTTCAATAACATTAAATCTAGATTACATTCAAATATTATCATTTTTACCTTTATATAATGTTTTATAAAGTTTAAAATTGTAATATTATTTTTTAAACATTTCTTAATATTACGATTAAGTTTTTTTTGTAATATTCAATATTTAACTATGTCATAATGTTAAAATAATATTTAGTTATCAACATAAAGTAACATTATTTGGAGAATATTTTCTACATATTTCCATTTGGTTAAATTTATATTATTTTAATTGAAATTTTCTGAAAACATTTAAATAATGTAATATTATAAATATAAATTAATGTTGAATATTGAATATACATATAATAATACACACATACCATAATCAGAGCCGTGCTGTAGGGGGGCCAAGGGGGCCTGTGCCCCGAGCGCAAATTTTAAGGGGCGCCAAAAAGTTATGTTAGACATGTCAGTTAATGGAGGAGGGCGAATATTTTTAATTTTGCTCTGGGCGCCAAATCATAACGGCACGACGAATGACGATATTTACAATATTAATAATAATATAGTTTTAATGATAACAATTTTGTTGTATTTCTTTTGATCTTGGGGAGATATTATATTATTATTGCAATAATAACACTACAATGACCAAAATTATTAATACAAATCTTATTGATCATTAGCTAGGTTAAGGGTTAGGTTAACTTAAGGGTCTAAGGGTAATTAATTTTATTTATTTTCATTAACATTTTATATTTATTTATATTACTTACCTAAATACATTAGCACATTGACCATAAGCCCTTCACATGTCACTGCATATAAATGCATCAGGGTGTATATATTTTTGCATCGAGTATTTTAGGGACGTGGCCACTAAAGTAATGAGTCACGATTATTTAATGATCACGACATTGTAGAGGTAGACGAAACAAATTTGTTCCGAGCCAAATATAACGTTGGGCTGGTTATGGCATAGAACGCTGTATGGTTATTTGGTAATTTCAAATAAAGATCCATAAACCGTAAATTAAACAATTATGTGATAATAAATAGATACTTTTGTGATATAATGATTAAGGTGGAATAAGTCGTGCTACCAAAAAAGTATTTGGTATCGTTGTCCCGGACCGATCAACTAATACACTACTTCCGTTGATGCAAAAATATATACACCCCGATGCATTTATATGCAGTGACATGTGAAGGGCTTATGGTCAATGTGATAATGTATTTAGGTAAGTAATATAAATAAATAAAAAATGCTAATGAAAATAAATAGAAAGATTTCACCAGAGACAGAACTAGCAGGAAGTGAAAATAGAGAGAAGTGGCAAGAAATTGTGGAAGCAGCGAAGGCCCTCAATGGGCTATAAAAGCTAAAAAAAAAAAATGAAAATAAATAAAATTAATTAATTTTAATAAACTATATAAATTTAAAAATAAATATGTATTGTAAGAACCATAACATATTTTTAAAAAATAATTTATATTTATAAAAAATTAAATAGTGGTCATGGAGTGGTAAACCACTCAATCAACTTTGTTGAACCCCCCAAAAATGAGGCACCAATTTGGGTGACGGCTGGAAGGTTTAGCCAGGAATGCTTAGATAAGCAGTGGGAAGGAGCTGTACCACCAAATCGACAACCGATTCGCTACCACACGCAGCATATTGAAAGGTCGTGAAGAGAGCTGAAACGCATATTAACAAAATGCAATTGCAAGCGGGTAGCGGATTCATACATTGGCGAATGGATGTACAGGACCAATATATTAAATCGCCTCCCTACAACCAGCGATCGATTTAAACGATTTATGTCCGACATTGCGAGAGCTTACCCTGGGATCGGATTCAATACAATGACCAGAGATATTGACGATTGCCAATGCCCGGAGTGCTGTAATGCAGAGTAAGTATCTAAAGTACTAACACTAATTGAGTGACCATATTTTTTATAACCAAATAACCAAAAGGTAGTAGTCGTCGTGAAAAGCGGTCGAAAAATCGAAAATTCGAAAATCTGACTGTGGGACGTTATTCCATCACTTTACATGAATAAAAAACCTATTAGACGTTTTTCGATATTTTGAAATTTTTTTCCAAACCCAAAGGTAGTAGTTGTCGTGAAAAGCGGTCGGAAAATCGAAAATTCGAAAATCTGACTACGGGACGTTATTCTATCACTTTACATGAATAAAAATCCTCGATATTTTGAAATTTTTAATTTGGTATTTTTGACTTAGAAAATAAACGAATAAAAATCATATAAGTAATGTAATATTATAGTATAAAATTATTGTAGTGGTAACACTGCGAGCATTAGTGATATGGACTTTTTATATGAATTTTTTCACGTTTTTTTCTCAGACTCAAAAGCCAGAGTTCAACCGAAAATATGTTATATGATAGGTTAAGATTTAAAATTGCCCATAACTAAAAAAATAAATCACTTTTTCCCTGGACCCATATTATTGTATATTTTCTATAGTAAATAGTAATAATAATTGTAAACAACAAATTATTATGATAATTTAGATTTAGGTAATTGTATTTATTAACTATTTAAATAATGAACAATTTCTGGAGGTAGTTAAGTTTAACTGTAATTATATTGTTTGTGGTTTAGCTGATATAGGTAGTATTTACAGTATGTACTTCCTTAAATTATAACAATAATGTTGATCTAGTATTTTTAATAGAAGTTATTTCTGTACTCTGATGGTTTGCACCTTAAGTTAGTTTGTACCTTATATTGTTTAAAAAATTGAACTATATGTGTAATTTGTATTATCCTTATCACTAATTTTACCTGACTATATAGAAATTTACTAGTTGATAAGGATTATATTTTTAACAGAAAACAATTATTAAAAGTAGATACTGTAATTATAGTTGCTAAATTCAGTAGAAACTTAACGATGATATTTTTTAATATAATAACTTGTAATAAAAACTATGTACAAAATATATGTATGTATAGGTATTGGTGTTGTGCTAATAATATAAATACTCAAACTGAATTTTCTATAAAACAACATTTGCTGTAAAATAATACACTGTACCAATGTTAAGTAGGCAACTAAAATATAAAAAAATATAACTTGCACTTATTTAGTTATATATTTTTTTTTTCTTTTAGTCTTCAATCCTTAGATTGGTTTGCTGCAGTTCTCCATGCTTCCCTATCATTACTCAATTCCTTTAGTTTTTTATAACTATTCTTCCCCATGTCACTCATTAGTTGCTTCATATACTCCATCCTTGGTCTTCCTCTTCCTATATGGCCTTCAACGTCGCCTTCTATGACGGTTTTTGTTAGACTCTCATGGCGTAGTAGATGTCCTATCATTTTAGCTCTTCTAACTTTTACGGTATGCCATAGTATTTTCTTTTCTTTTATTCTAATTAGTACTGCTTCATTCGTTATTCTATCAATTGTTATATATTACTTATTATATTTATGTATTTAATATAATATAATCAATGACATAACATACATTTTAAATAAAAAAAAGATAATTATGCAAATAATATTTTTAAAAACAATAATCATATGTTAACTATTTATATATAGAGTTAAATAATATTATTTGTTTTTAGTGGGTTACAGATATTCAAGATTTATTTTTATTTTTTTATGTGCTTGAATAGTCATAAACTAAATATAAAATAAAAATAATGATTAAAAGCAGTAGAACAAAAAGAAGAAAAACCGTTAATTTCTCAAGTTTCTGATGATTTCTTAGAAAACATTACTCCAGTGGAGTCTTGTACTATATCAGATTTATCAACTTCGTCACCACAAACATCATCTATCAATGAATTTTTAGCTAATTGGGCACTAGAGTTTAACATTTCTCACAGTGCAGTAAATGGGTTATTGAAAGGTTTAAAAAATAACCAATATAGTATTAACAGTCTTAAGAATCTTCCATCTGATGCACGTACATTATTGACAATTCCATCTAATATTTCTAAAGAAATTCGTACTGTTGAACCTGGAATATATCATAATTTTGGTTTGGCTAATGGAATTCTAAAACATGCTTCACTAAAAATTAACAAAATTCAAGTTGTCATAGGTATCGACGGATTACCACTGACTAAAAGTAATAGCAGTCAGTTTTGGCCTATACTAGCGTATATTATAGATGAAGCTACATTATTAAGTAAAGTTGTTTTTTTGGTTGGTCTTTATTATGGAAAAGAGAAACCACTAGATAGTAATGACTATCTGTCAGATTTTGTGAAAGAGACTAAAGATCTTATCTTACATGGAATTTTGATTAATAATAATAGAATTAATGTTTCGATTCGGGTTTTTTGCTGTGATGTGCCGGCAAAGTCTTTCATTTTAAAAGTCAAAGGCCATAGTGGTTTTTCTTCATGCACAAGATGTACCATAGAAGGTGAATACTTGCACAATAGAGTTTGTTTTCCGTACACCAAAATTCATTCAACCAAGAGAAATCACCAGAATTACACTAATATCACAGGTGATGAGTATCATGTTGGTATTGTAACATATAATCTTATAGAGTTACCAAATTTTGATTCTGTTTTTTAATTCTCACTTGATTACATGCATCTAGTTTGTTTGGGTGTAATGAAAAAATTATTAATGCTGTGGGTAAGCAAAGGTCCAGTTTGTGTTCGAATACGGTCAGCAAAAGTTAATGAGTTATCTTCAAATTTATTAAATCTTAATGTATGCATTACTTCTGATTTTGTAAGAAAAAGTCGAACTTTACAAGAATTAAGTCGATGGAAAGCGACAGAATTTCGTTTATTTTTGTTGTACACTGGACCAATTGTACTAAAGAAAATTTTAAGCAAAGGCTGTTATTCCAATTTTATGACATTGAATATTGCAATGATAATTCTTCTTAGTCCGGATTGCAGTTATCTTATCGATTATGCAAGACAACTATTAGAATACTTTATAATGAGTTTTCAAAATATTTACGGTGAACACTTCGTGTCTCATAATGTCTATGGGTTATTACATCTTTGTGATGATTATGAACTCTATGGTCCACTTCATAACTGTTCAACCTTTATGTTTGAAAATTATATGAAAAAACTAAAGTCATTTGTAAGGAAACATGATAAGCCATTACAACAAGTTATAAATAGGTACAATGATGAAAAACGATTCTGAACGGAGATGATTTGTCAGTCTAGGATTATTTAGTAGTAAAACGTTATTTTACACGTGTATTTTTGATTTCAAATTAAAATTTAAAATTTAAACACTCGTAAAATTTTTAAATTGAATAAACCTCAAAGTTTTTTATTATTATTCTAAGCTTTAATTATGGACAGCATACTATTAAATTTTCAATTCTTAGCTTTTGATAGTAAAATATTTATAAATTTTTAACTACCAAATAGTGAAAAATATTCATGATTTTGACGGAATTTTTGTCAATATTTGAACTTCAAATGCTAATAAAAAAAAATTGTGCCTATGTATTTTTATAATTTTTGAATGAGAGTTAGAACAAGTTATGTGGACCCTTCAGTTAAATTTTCAAGTAATTTGTCCCAGCTAAATTTTTTTTATCAACATTTATAAAAAAAAAAAAAATAAAATTTCAAATGCCTATAAATAGCTAAAAAAAAGTCAAAATATTTTGAAATTCAAATCACGTAAAGTAATTGGCAATCTAAAAAACTGGTAACTTTTGACCTCTACAATGGACCAAGGATATCCACTTTGCCATCGGAAACCACCCCCGAAGTTTGAAATTGAAGCATTATTTCGACTAGTTATGCTGTATACAGACACAAATAAAAAAAAACACATTATTGTAAAATTAATACATTTATCACTCCGTTTAGAATCTAAAATACATAGGCACAATTTTTTTAAAATAATATATAAGTCACTATTATATTATCATTAGATTCAAATTTAATACCACCCACTTGACCACCTTTTTTTATATTTTAGGTATATAGTTGCTTATGAAGAATTGTATGAAAGGATTAATGATTATCATATTTGAACTGGTCATGGGGGAAATGTCAAGTTGCGAATGGCTGTAGCCAATAAGTACAATATTCCAAGACCCGCGATTGAAATTTTTTTATCAACATGTGCAATATGTAATTGTAAAAAAAAACATGAATCGTAAGTTAGTCGTTAAACCAATTATCAGTAAAGATTTTAATGAAAGAGGACAAGTAGATCTGGTAGATTTTCAGTCAGTTCCTGATGGAAAATTCAAATGGATACTGAATTACCAAGATCATAGTGCTAAATTCTTATCTTTACGTCCTCTTGAGTCTAAACGTGCATCTGAAGTAGCTAATAATCTAATATCTATTTTTCTTACGTTTTGCGCACCAAAAATATTGCAGAGCGATAATGGTAGGGAAATTGTATTATCATTGAACTAAAAGAACTTTGGCCAGATTGCGTCATTGTTCATTGTCGACCCAGACACCCGCAGAGCCAGGGAAGTATTGAAAGAAGCAACCAAGACATAGAAAATATGTTAAGAGCTTGGATGAAGGATAACAAAACAAAAAAATGGTCAATTGGACTACAATTTGTCCAATTTCAAAAAAATAGTTCTCATCATCGTGTGATTGGTTGCCGGTAGGTCACCGTATAAGGCTTTATTTGGGAATGATCCGAAAGTTGGATTAGCTACATCCAATTTACCAAAAGACATTTTACAAAAATTGGTAACGGAAGAAGACTTAGAAGAAATCTACAAAGAAGAAACTCAAAGTGGGATCGAAAAAATAACTGTTCAATGTAATATTTGCGGAACAGAATTTTGTGTGGAAACGGACTCCGCCGAAGCAATTTTATGTAATTTATGTGAGAAGAATACTGTTGTATAGGCATATATATATATGTATAAGAGTATATACGTACGTAGATGCGCGTGTGCGTATACATGTGTGCATATGTGTGTGTATGGTCATGTTCGTATCTGCGTATTGTGTGTGCGTGTAGTTACATAAGTTTTTTATATTATCCAAAGGACTAGTGTGTAAAATATTAGAATGTGTTGACTAGGGCAAAATGATTGTGAGAACACTTAGTTTCCCACGATGGTCTACGTGACCAAAAAGGGCTAGATCAGCATTTCTGTGAGGCCTCGAAGAGACCATGACGACGAGCCCTGGGTGGGTCAGTCAGTCGAGTCTGGTCAAGAGTGTGAGCAACAGCCGTGTTGTTCAGCAGAGCATCTTTTTAATTAGTCTTAACAGAACCTCTTATAGTTTTAATAATCAGAGCCTCTCAGAATATCTTATAATTATTAATGTGCAAATATACAATTAATTAGTGTTAAATTCAATAAAATAGTAATATTATAAATCACACAATTCTCGTGTTATTTATTTGGCACCAATAACAAAACGTTTGAACGTCTTACGTCGATGAACTACACTTCAATACAAAAATTTAGGAAGCACGTCATCTTGGAGCTATAGGAATAGAAAAGCAAGCCGAAAAAATGTTACAAGTAAAATAATTTTGATTTTTATATTTCTTTAAAATAATTAATTATTTCATTATGTTATAGGATAGTAAGATAAAAATACCAACATTTAAAGTTGGAGACTGTGTTGTAATCCCGGTTCCAAAGGTGGATAGAGGTCCTGCAGACCCAGCTAACATTATTGGTGTAGTGATCGGCCAAAAAAATGATCTTAACCGTTTAGGAACTGAACATGGTATACTAAAAGGTTAGTATGGTTCTGGAAATATACAACCAGCCACATCAAGTTTTATTGACATCGAGAAAGTGAATAAGACAAAAGAAATTGCATTAAGAGAAATTGTCTCTTCTTTAACTGGAGGTCAAGGTTTTTTAAGTTGTTGTTGTTAAGGCAAATGTCAAACTAAAAAATGTGCTTGTTTTAAAGGTAATTTAAAATGTAATTCTCGTTGCCATAACTCACAAGCTTGTCTAAATAAATAATAGTTTGTATTAAAGTACCAGTTTGTAAAACATTTACTTAAAAATAATTATAATATATTATGCTATAGGATAGTAAGATCAAAATAGTATTATAATATTTGTAATGTATGATAATAATATAATATAATACGTATATAGAAATTAAAGTTTTTTTAAGTTTTGCTATATGGACATCCATTTATTAAAATAATTGTAATATGATAATTGACAATATGCTAATTTACAATATACCTACATTATCTAAAGTTCACTAGAATGCCATAATTATTATAATTATTACCACAGGTTATTACGACAAGTTGTTTCTACTAATAAAAATCATTCACGTATTAGTTATTAGTAATTATAATGTATTATGCTATAGGATAGTAAGATCAAAATAGTATTATAACATTTGTAATGTATGTTTTTTTAAGTTTTGCTATATGGACATCCAAATGACGGAACAAGTTCCGTCGACGATGGTTTAGGCAAGGCTGGGCATTAACGAGTTAAAAAGTTAAAGTTAAGTTAAAAAGTTAAGTTACTTAACGAGTTACTTTTTTTTTAAGAAGTAACTTCTATCTTAACGAGTTACTTTATTTTTAAAGTAACTTCTAACTTAACGCGTTAATTTATTTTATAGTCACGTTAAGTTATTTTTTTTTCTTTGTACGAACCCCAAAGATTTATTATAGCATTTTGTGTAATAAAAAAAAATAAATAATAACAATAATTATTATGTTAAATATAAATTATTCTGCTATATAATATTATTATGTTATTTGTAAATATTTAACTTGAGGTGTAAATGGTGTAATTATAAGTTTTATAAGAAAAAAAAAGTAACTTATAAATAACTAAGTTAAGTTACTTTTTTTTCGAACTAACTTGTAACTTTAACGAGTTAAATAAAAAAGGAAAGTAACTTTTAACTTTAAACTTAACTTACATTTTTCCAAATTAACTTAACTTAACGAGTTAAAATAAATAGGTTACTTGCCCAGCCTTGGGTTTAGGTATCTATTTCACGAAATATCATCCATATTGTGTAATTACGTGAAGTGGAGAAACCATTGTTCCATTTCGCGAAATGGATACAAACGTTGTCCATTTCGCGAAATGTACAATAATGCAATGTGGATGCGACATATAGATTGACAAAAAAACGCCATAGTTTATCTCCCAATATGCACAAATTAAAAAAAATAAAAAGCAGCAATTTAAAATCTAATATTTCATTAAATAATAGTTATTGCCCTCCTAGTTATACACCTAAAGGTATAGTAGTTGGTATTGACTTTTGTTATCTAATAATTTATTTAAATTCATATATGGTATTTATCTATTTTAGATTATAATTGCTTAAAAATTCTTGAAAAGCATGTGACCAGTGACTCAGATTCAAACCATAATGATGATGATGTCTCCAATATTGATCAAATATGGAGAGTTGAAAAAAAACTGATGACTTTCAACATATAGGTAAATTAAATATTATATAAAAGAACTTAACCAAAATGTATGCCATTTCACCACTTAATAATTAATATAGTACTTAAACTTGTATCATATAAACATATACTTAAAATGTCCAAATACCATAAAGTTTATTTTTTTCTCAAATATATTTTGCTGTTGTTACTTACATTATTAAACTTATGATGTGGAACTATTTATTTATTTTAGACAATAATGATAATATTCAATATACACCATTGAAAACATTGAAAGAATCAGACTGGGTTTTAAATTTTCCTAGTGGGAAATGGACCGTAACACCAGATGACACAATTATAAGCCAAAAAGAAGTAGAGTCAAATGAATCTATTTCCCCGAATACCAATTTTAAATGCATGTAGTAGTGTTGTTAAAAAAAAACTAGTTTTTAAGGAAAACACTGTAAAAAATCCGGTATATATGTTGTTTACTTTTTAATGTATATTAAATTTTTAAATTTTGTGTAATTATATTTTATTTGAAAGGTATTGGTGTTGAAAATAAATTAATTGCAGCACAGTCAACAATTGAAAATGTAGCAACATCTCTAAAAGGTATGTATGTAATAACATTGATTATAAATATATAATAATATATAATATATATATACTATTTATAATCAATGGTAATAATTATTAAATATTATATTATATATAATAATAATATATATTGCATATAAATTCTTCTCTACAATATCATGCTCTATAATTTTGCTAATTCAGAATTAAATTAATATAGAATAATAATTCATTAGTTCAAAAAATATAAATTTACCATAAAGATTAAAGGTATACATTTTTAGGAGATTACCTAACCTTTTTAGTAAATCTGTATAACGTTTTTTCTTTAATGAAACTAATGCCTAATATTTAAAAGTAACTTAGAGTATTAACTTGATATTTTTAGGGTAACTGCATTTCTTAAATAATTATTTTCATATTATACTGTCCATAAAATATTCTCAATCATTAACTGAAATAATCTTATAATATATTCTCCATAATATTATTGTTATTGGTGTTACAAGCAATTAATGCTTTAAAACTTAATTTTTAGATTTTCAAAGAGTCTTTTTAACATCTCATGCTTTTATTAAACATGAATTACAATGCTTAACGTTCTTGTGTCATACTACAAATGATAACATTGAAAAACTGATGAAAGAAAAAATGACTGTTATTCATGCTGACGATGATTGTATAAATATGGAGGTATTATTTCCAATAGAAAATGAAGATAAATTGCAAGCATTTAAAGACAAATTAAAAGATTTAGATCTTAGAACATCTTTGGTAATCCTATATATATATATTAATACAATTAACAACTTGATAAATTAATTATTATATTATATAATATGTATCATTATTTTAAGGTGGGTCAAATTGCATTACTAGTAGGAAATAAAGATCTTGGTAATAGTGTTAGAAGAATTATGGTGCGCATGTTTGATGATGTGTTCCTATCTAATTATTCTCTGTATGGCTTCAAAAAGAAAAAAACTTTTACAAGTTTATCAAGTTATCGTTTAATTATAGGTAAGCAATGTATTATATTATTATATTTATATTATTTTGTACTTAGTTCACCCAAACAATAAAACATTTTAATATTTTATTAAAATTATTGACTTTAAATACAATAAATCAGTTCGGCCGCAGCGCTCAACATGAACGCATGTACTTCGCACTGTGTTTGTTCCGTTATCTCTGTTTTACGCTGATTAATTGATTTTATTCAATTGCAATCATAAAAATCGGTAGTTATCATAGACCTACAAATGAGCCAAACGGTTCGTTTGGCCAAGGTCGGCGATAATTACGTCTTCGTGAAAAATCCAGATCCGAACTTGAGTCCCGGTTCGCCACCCAATCCTACCAACTCAAAACATTCAAAGCGCACTTTGTCAAATTCGTCTTTATCACCTACTCTTGGTGATAAAAAATCCAAAATTTTCATCACACCAAACAGATACGCCGTTCTCGCCTCCGACGAAAATGAAACTACTACACCATCTATTACATCCATATCAAACCATGGCAACGCTCACATTCCCGATCAGGGCGAAGATTCTTCAGCACCGCCAATTTATATCAAAGATATTTCAAACTACTCTTCATTCAAAAATCTCTTGACTAATCTTACCGGTCCGAATGGATTCACATGTAAGTCTTCTACATTATATCTTATTGTTCAGCCCTAGAATTTGTCAAATTTCAACATAATTGTGAAACATCTTAATGACACCGACGCCAAATTCCACACCTTCAAACCCCGTCAATATCGCTCAGTCAGGTTTGTTATCAGAAGCTTACACTTCTCTACCACTGAAAAAGATATTGTTTCTGCTCTATCAGAATTGGGACACTCTGTCGTACGTGTTCAAAATATATCAGATAAAAATAAACGCCCCCTACCTCTATTTTTTATAGAAGTTTCCCAAAATGCTAACAATGTGGAAATCACTAAAATTTCGTTTTTACTTAACACTAAAGTCTCTATAGAAAAACCACATAAAAAGAATCCCGGTCCTCCGCAGTGTCATAAATGCCAAACATATTGCCACACGCAAAATTATTGTCACCACATCGCGCGCTGTGTTAAATGCGGTGCAAATCATCACACCAAGGAATGTTCCAAAGATCGGAATACCCAGGCAAAATGTGCCCTGTGCTCCGGGGATCACACCGCCAACTACAGGGGCTACCCTACCTTCATAAGTGCTAAAAAAAAACCCAAGACTTTTCAAGGCTTCTACAACCAAAGTTCCGGCGCTAAATCCTCATTCTAGACCAAAATCATACGCTGAAGCTACCCGGACCGAGGATTTTTCCACAGATAATTTTCCCGTCCTATTATCTAACTTTATAACTAACCTCAACTCTCTTATTAGTCTTACACTCATTAATTCCCAAAACTTCCTTTTCTCCATAGCTATTTCTGTAAACATTTTTCTTTATCTAACATAACAGTAATGTATTTTATAATTTATTCTATGCCTAAATTGTATATTTCTAACAAACTTAATTGCTATTTTATCTCTATTGTATTAGCTACGGCGTACGCTGTGCCGAAACCTTACAAGACTCCTAATCGGTGTTACTATATATATAATGTACAATGTTTAATCTATAATTTTATATATTACGTATAATTGTTGAGCTGTAATAGTATTTGACTAAAAGCTAATAAAAAAAAAAAAAAAAAAAAATACAATAAATTAAAATTGTTCTCTTAATTTTTGTTATATTTTATGTAATTATTTAGAATAACTGATTTAATTAAACTTGTTTTAAAATTATTACATATTTGTTATGTAACTAACTTTTCATAGACTCTCTTTTACCAATTTTTAATATTTCAAAAATTGTTATTCTTTGATGAAATATAATAATGAATACTTATAATATTAATATGATCTATTTCAGATGCATTGATAAAACATCTTAAATACAAGCACAACACAGAGAAAGAAATTGATATTCCTTTAGGAACATGGTTTTCTCACGCCCCATTCAGAATTAAAAAAAAAAAAAAACAGGAAGAGGAACCTAATATAATTTTTTAATAAGATTAATTTAAATATTTTTGAATGAAAAATTAATAAAAATAAAAATTTACAACAAAATGTTATTAGTTCAATCATAATATGCTGTTACCTATAATAGTCCTATATATTATTAAACCCTAAGCTTTTCAATTTTTCATTTGAAATGTGAAATTGATATGATGTGTAGTCAGCATAAATTTAAATAAGTAAGCTAACATCCTACTCCTAGGCAAATTGCAGTGTTATATATATTTATAGAAATATATCTTATTCTATAATAATGATTTACAACTTATATTGCAAATATTTTGGTTATGTATATATAGAGTTCAGTAAACATTATATAATTGAAGTATTATTGAAGCTTTCATCAAACATTGTAAGAACGTATTTTAAAAGGTTATTGCAATGTTGAAGTAACATTATAGTAATAATCAAGTAATATTTTTATAATATTATAAAAGTAATTTTGAAAAGAGTTCAGTAAACATTATAATTGAAATATTATTAAAGCTTTAACCAAACATTTTAAGAACATTTAAAAAGGTTATTGCAATGTTGAAGTAACATTATAGTAATTATCAAGTAATATTCTTGTAATATAATAAAAGTAATTTTGAAATAATATTATTTTTGTGGCCAAAAGATCATAAGAGAATGTTATATGAACATTTAATAATTTTTATATAACCATCTGGAAATGTTATAAGAAGGAATGTAAATATTTTTTTTTTTTTAATATTATTTACATGTTCAATTAACATTTTTTTGCTATCTGGGTATTACCCAGATGATTGTGGTATAAAAAATTTCAAGTTGAGTCGTTTTCTTTGATTCCACGACAAAATATTCCCAAACCAAAATATCTCCGCAAAAATATTCCATGACATAATATCCCCCGTAAATTTTAATTCAAAATTTAAACTTTTTTATACATGTTACATGGATACTAATACATTAATAGAATAGAAAAAAAATCGTCAAAAATTAGATAATTATTTATTTATTTATTTATTCAGCCAAAACAATTTTAATTAAATAATTACAACAATATCTGATACATACACCAACTACTGAGCTTTAAGATCGTATCTGGCATATGGAGCTCAACGATATTATAATTCGTTTAAAGTAAAATACTTATACAAATAAATTATGATATAAATAACTAAAAATAAAAATAAACGAATAGTCTTCAAATACTAATAAATTATTGCCTTTTTGGCTTTTAATAAATTCCAGCATTTTTTAATAGAATAAGAAAATAAGAAAACCAAATAAGAAATGTTAAATGCTCACGACACGCTTTGTAGGTAATGAAATAAAATGACAGTATGACACTCTATATTACTATCAAAGTAACGAATAACACTTAAGAATTTAGATAAAGTGCGATTATTACTTCTAATCGCAACTTTTATAATAAAGGTCAACATTTTGAGTTATTATTTAATCGGGAAATTTTTACGCGGAATATTTTTGTGGGGATATTTTGACGTGTCTCTGTTTTCTTTGGAAATGTATTGATAGTATCAATATGATACTCCATCAAATTTTCGTAATTTAGTGTTTACGGTGAAAAAAATGTATTATAATTTTAGTTAAAACTCTTCACTAATCAAAAATCCTATGTATTATGTATGTGTCTATGGATTTTTTTTCCAATGACATGTTGGTGGTTATCCTTACATATACGGGGTGTTTCACGATGAACTGACACTTTTGAACTTATATAACATTGTCATTTGTCAGTTCATCGTGAAACACCCTGTATACTAAAAAAAAATTCAAATTTACACTTAAATACCTTCTTAAACGTTATCACTTTTAAAAGAATAGAGTAAAGTTAATTTATTGTTTTTGTTCATTCATTCATTACCTACGTTGATCTTGATTCGTTTTTTTTCTGAACACCAGAATGGTTTAATTTAATCTCTCATACTCGCATTTCTTCCAATTTCAAGGTTCGTGTTACCGATGCTCAACTACGAGGGTTGGGCCTTAACGTATCAAGACTGTAAAAAACAATCGAGGTGATACCTAATATTATATTTCTAGTATGTGATATGTATAGGTTTTCTCATCGCATTATAGGTTGTGTATTGTACTAAATTTGGATAAGAAAATTCGAGATACAGAGAATACTTGTTCTAGTACTTTAACAATTATTATTGTAACTATTCATACATCTATATTATATCTTATCTTAACCTAGTTTTGAGTAGGTACTACATAGTACATAGCTAAATAAACATAATATTGTTAGCACATGACGTGTTACAAGAACATACAATACTCATCGGTATTCATATTTTGTGTCGTTTCATATTAGATTACGGCTTCCATTAATTGTGTACTAACCTAATTTATTGCCTATCCAGAATAATTTAAATACTTAATATTATATATATATTTATGGTGTATGATGTTTTTACAGTTGAAACAACATATTTTGAGTATTGTTTATTCTTTTTTGAAGAATGTTTCTAAGACGTCTAGTCTGAGTCATTATAAAAGGAGTTGAATAATAGGAGTTGGATAATATTATTGTTTTGTTTTCAATTTGATATTGATTATTCACAGTGGACATTCAATTTTGATTCTTGTTTATTCCGAATAACCAAAATGATTTTTTTTAAGTTTAATTTAATATCTTTTACGGTTACAATTCTTGCAGTTTTGATTATTCCAGCTTATTCTGTTGTAGATTATAAAGGTAAGGTTATATAATGTATTATTATGTAATTTTATTTTTTTTTTTTTTTTTTACTGATATGCATATATATCTATTTGTAGAGTTTATTATAATTAATTTAGAAACTAAAACTAATTATTGAATTTTATTAGTAACTTTCACATACAAATTATACCATCTCTTTATTTTTATATTATTTCTTTTATTGTTATGGTATTGCACTAAACTTAAACAATGTACTTTTTTAATATACAGCTGTAGTTTATTAATGAGTTATAATGAATTGTATATAATAAATAATATTTATTTAGTCAAGCAACAACAACAATAGTTTAAATAATTTATGTTAATGTTGTTGTAGAATTTAATCAGTATAATTTTTTAAAATTGGAAAAATGTATACAAAATAAACAAAACGATAGTTGATTTATTTTTAGAGTATTAGGTCACATGAGTATGTAATGAGGTCGGGGAATGACCAGTTAAATATAAGATATCCAGTGAGAGTCGTAGGACTCTTTAGATATAAATTCCGTAGCCAGGGGTAGATTGTAGGAATCTTAATTGTAATATAAATAACAAGGATTCTGTTTCAGGTATTACTAATTTTTATTAAATACTGAATAATTATAAATAATGCTACTCACGGTAATTATCTTATATACTAATGGTGACCTTAACGTGGTTAGACGGAGTCATGCAATACTGTTGGTCTGAGGTGTACAGTCGACTGACTACCTATCGTGTTGTCTCTTGGCCATAGGCCTTACAATTATGTGTGTGTGTGTGTGTGTGTGTGTTTAATAAAGTATTGGTCAGCAGTAGTGTCATGTAACATATTAATATTTATAATAATTGTTATATTACTACCTCCCTTAAAAAAAATTACAAAAGAACTTTTGAATATAAACATTGTTTTTGTTTCGTTTTCTTCCTGAGTGTTTGAATATGGCGATGATGGGCAGCTGATTGACGTTTTGTGGTTGTTTCGTATTTCTTCATTACTATTGTGTAAACTATTTGTGTTACGAACTTGAGCCTTTCCGCGCCTAATACGAACAGTGTGTCCGTTTGACACATGTGTTTGTCATCCCGCTGACGTTCCGACGCCGAAGTGCGCTTGCGCGAGCTTTTGGCGATCGGCCTCGCTGACCACCGGTTGTCCGGGGCCCGGTCGTCGCTGTCTTTTACCAACGGTCGGATCGTCCGTTCCGTGCCGGCTCGTGCCCGTTTTGTTCGTGTGCGCCGAACACGAAACCTCGTGTTGAGCCTTTTCGTGTGCGTGCCTTTTTTGCCTTGCGTAACGCGCATCGTTTGTTTCGCGCGCGTGTTGTATTTTCGCACCGCCGTCCGGTATTATTCGCCGTGACCGTGGGCGTTGGTCATTTTTGTACCACGTTGTCGTCGTGTGTCGACTAGAAACCTTTAAGTTTATTTTCTGTGGATCGACTGTGCTTTTCTCGATCGCAGTGTATGCCGTTGGCTAACGGCGATATATAATTATTATTGTATAGGTATCCGTTTCGATCTTCGATCTGTCATATATTTATTGTGTGTGCGGGAGTGATTCGCGAATATCACCCGTCGCACGTTAATTACATTTAAACGTGCTCGCCGAGCCGATTCGACGTCGCGACGTTGTAACGCGTCTTGCGAGTGGTCAACGACCTCGCCAATACCCAGCTGTCTACAGTACGCGTCATTTTGTGGACATTTAGAAAATCGTCGTGGGATCCCGACGTCCACAAACGGTGACCAGCGGTATCGTTGAAATTATTATTTATTATTGTCTTTTTTTATTAATTTGTATATTGCGCACCTGTCGTGCTCGTTATTTATTATAATTATTTTATGTCATATTGTTGATATTATTATTATGGCTATTGTCTGAAGAGACGTCTTCGACGTTGTCTCTTTATTATATTTAGTGTATTGTACGTATCAAATATTTATTATATATATTATATTTTGTGACACTATATTTGGATCCTTGTCATTGCTCCCACACACCCGCGGGTCGTCAGTAAACTGCTGCAGCAATTGCTACTTACGTAAGTGCTGACGGCGCAACAATTTGTGTGGTATAAGTATTTGCTTACAGGTATTTCTACCGTGCCAGAGGCAAATTATACCTTTTATTAATCCAAATAGTGTTTTTCTTATATACATTCGATTGATAATTTTATAATTATTAATTTTCTAATTGACATTTATGATTGACAATATGAATAATATAATATCTATTATAACTTAATCTAATTAGAATCAATAAATCCCCCCTTTTTTTTTTACATACTTATAAGCATAATATTTCTAACATAACTGGTGTTTGGCGTCCACTGCGTATTTGAGAATAAATCTGAAACTTGACTTTAATGTTAACATAATAAAAAAATATTTTTTACATAATAGTTGATTATTATAGCCAGTACTAAATCTGAACCCTCTTTTTTCTATTATAATTTTTTATCTTTAGATTATCATGTAATCACCTCTTTTTAAAATTATAGTGCAATGCAATTTCCTGTATATTAAATTTCGTTATAATAATATTAATGCAATAAATGTGATTTTCTTATATTTAAATTATTATATTAATCAATTACTACATGCCTTAAATATATAATCATGTTAATATGTAAAAAATTAAAATAAAAGTGTAATACACCTAATTATTTTTCTTACCTATGTTATTTATATAATTTCTCGGTTTTTAAATTTTTAAGTTGACTAACATGCTTATAGTAATTAATTAACTGTCCGTTTTTTGTTATTTCTACTACATATGTAACTTCTGATATTTGTCGTACAATTTTGAATGGCGTTATAAATGCTAATTTGTATCTGGCTGTTGTTCCTAATATAATATTTAAAAATCTCTGCTGCATATCTATTATATTAAAAAACTTTAACCCTTCTAAACAATCGAAAACCGTTTGCATATATGAGTTATTGGAAAATTTTGATGTGGTACTATTGTTTATTTAATCGCCTATAATCGATTACTAATCTCTTTGAACCGTCTGATTTGTTCACTAAAAACGCCAGGCTGGCATATGACGAAATAGATGGAGTTATAAGACCGAATCTTAATAATTCATTAATTTGTCTCTGTAGTTCCTGTTGTTCTGTCAAGACTCAAGGCTAATGTATATGGTAGTAAATTAACAGGTTCTGTTGTTATTGTTGGTATAGGTACATCTCCCACGTCTATCGCCCCTAAGTCCATCGAGTGTTTAGCAAAGCAATCTGTATATGTATTTAAAATTTGTTTTAATTGTGTCTGTTGTGATTGGGTTAGTTTCGGGTTTATATCGAATTCTGATTCGTCTGCGTTTTGTTTGTCGATATGTGATGCATTATTGTAATTTAACATTTCATTATCATTTTTCTGATTAATTAATTTTAAACTGTTTATATGATGGAATTTTGTTTTTTTATGCCTATCTAGTATTTTTTCTTCGATTTCATTCATTAGTCTGTTACGATATTCTCTAGTTTACGTTCCGCATACATCGCAAAACATTACGTCTCCCCCTCACACCAATAAGGATGATTCGAATATTCGTGAGCTTTTAATGATGACTCAGATGTTGACAGATGTTCACAATCTTGACAAAATTGAATATACCACATAATCGGTGTTCTGTTTACGTCATTATTTTTTATTTCTACGGTATTGTTTATATTACATTTATCTAATGTGTATTTTTTTTTTTTTACTAAGACTGGGTAAATTTAATCGATTGTGGCATTCGTCTAAGTATCGGATTATATGTTTTGTAATAGTGTTTACATCTGGTATAACTGTGTATATGCATGCATTATGTAAGGTAAATGGTGTTGATTCTCGATTTATTAATGCTGGGGTCCAGTGATTATTTTCATGAATTACTCCTATCGTCGGTCGGTATTTACTATTTTTCCAGTAATTATAGCGGTATTTAATAAGTTATTATCTGTGTTTTTGTGTTTTGAAATTATAGTTAATTTTTTATTAAATTGGTCCGCTAAATATGCTAAGTCATCCTCTGTCATGTTATATGTTATATGTTATATCCCGATTTTGTATTTGTTATATTAATATTTCTTAGTATTTCTATTGTGGATACCTCTAGTCTTTCTTCTCTCAAACAAACACGTAGTGCATGTGCACCACAATCTCCGTCGGTGGGTACTTTTTCGATCTTTTTTAAGTATGACGCATCTTTTAAAATATTTTCACTCAGTGCGTGGTTAATATTGTCCGCAAAAAAAAAAATCCCATTCCATTATTATTGATTTTATTGGTCGTCTTATTATTATTTAATATTGATTCATTTATGTTGGTGGTCTCATTACTATTTAATATTGATTTTTTTATGTCGTAAACAGATATATGTTTATGCATGTATTTCGAAATATGAACCTCAGCATATTGGAAATAACGGGCCATTCTTTTCCGTCTTGTCCCGCGCATATTTTAGGTAATGCTAATTTTTTAATTTGTTGTTCTAAGCAAAATGATCTTAGGTTTTGTAATGTCGCAAATATGTTACCGTGTGATGCTTTTTCATAATAGTGATTTTTTGTAATTAAATATAATAGCCATTGTTTTTCCGGTTTAATGACTGCGATTTCACTTACTTCCTTTTTTTGTAAAATTAAATTGTCAATATTATTAGATTTATTACGAAATTGTAATGATACACCACGGTTCATCGTTAAGCATTCGCTGACGCAGTGAGCAATAGCGTCACTTGACCTATCGCTGAATAAATCGCCAGTTATTTCCTCATATCTATTGTTGATATGTTGCGAATTATTATTAAGCAATAAAAATTGTTGATACTTGTTTAATATTTCGTGGGAAGCATATTGTATTTGGGTTTCCTGTATATCGATTTTTGTTTCCCTGGTTTTTATTGGTAATTCTACTTTTTGATTTTCATATCTTAATAATAATAATAATAATAATATTGTGTTGTCTTTTAGATCCATGACTGTTATTTATGTATGATTTCTTCATTTAATTTGTTTACATTTAAATTTTGTTTTTCCATCTGTTTGTCTAACCATTTTTGCTAATTCATATCTTTTTAAATTTTCCGTTATTTTAGTTATGTTAGTGTTGTCTAAAATTTCTATTTTATTGTATATTTCGTCTGGTAAACCCGCTAATATTTGTTCACAGATTTTTTTCTCTATCATGTTTGGATTAATTTTATAACAGAGTTCCATTATATTTATTATAAATTCGTTTAAAGTTTCATTGTCCATTAATTTCCTTTGGTTTAATTGTATTCTAAGTAATTTGTCATTTCCAACATTGGTAAATTTCTCTTTAATTTGTTGTTTAATCTGTTCCCAGTTTATATTTGGTGTTTTGGTTTTTATTAATTTGAAAAATTTTGATGCTGAGTCTTTTAAATATAATGGTAATAACGTTATTTTTTCTGTTTCGCCCCAATTATTGATTATTGCAGCAAAGTCGAAATTTTCTATAAAAGAATCAACATCTTCTCCAATTTTTCCCGAAAACGTTTGCGGTTGATGGATCATTCTTTTAAATTCCATTTTTAATTTTGTTCCTTTTTGATTATTATAATTATTATTAATTAATTTAGTCGGTTCTATGCAGTTTGTTAGATTTTTATCGAAATTGTTACTATCTACTATTTTGTCTAGAACAAACGTTGTGTCGTCGAATTTTAGACTGCTCTGTTTGTCTTTGTTTTCTAAATTTGTTACGCCTTTTAAGTTTTCTGTTAAGTTATTAGTTAGTGTTTGTATTGAATTACTATTTATTTTAATATTTTTTCGTATGATACTACGTGCTAATTCTCTTAAGTGTTCCTGAGTATGGACCGTTCTTACTATACCGAATTTTTCATGTAAAATCGTCTGTAGTCTGTCTTTCTTTATGTATGGTAATTGTCTTAATTTACCGTTGAAAAATATATCAAATTCCTCTTGTGATAAGGTTGATTCAAAAATATCTAATTTTTTTTTTTAATTTTTTATATTACCTTCAAAATATTCTACTCGAATTGCGTTACTAGTATTAAATAAAATCTTGTTCTAACGTTAAACTATTGAGAAACAGTATTAATCCTTCTCTATTAGATTCCAATAAATTAAAACTCTGAGAAACCAATTTAATATTTTCTGTATTTAAATTTATAGTTAGATTATTTTCGTTATTTTTTAAATACCACATTCCATTATTTAACTGTCACTATTGCTAATAATAATTCGGTCTAAATAGATTAACTATTGTTCAAACATATAGTTTTTAATTTAATTTTATGTTAATTAATTAATTAATTTTTAAATAGTTTATTCTTTCTTAAAACTTAATCACTTAATTTTTTGTTATTCAAAAACTTATCTCGTTTAAACTTAAATTTTCATTTCAAATTTGTTTATCTCTCTTAAAACTTAAATTTCCTCTTAAAACCTATAGTCAGTAAAAATCACTTTTACGTTATTTAAAATGTATTTTGCTTAAACTTAATTTTTCATTTCAAATTCATTTATCTCGCTTTAACTTAATTTTTCATTTCAAATTCATTTATCTCGCTTAAACTTAATTATTCATTTCAAATTCAATTATCTCTCTTAAAACTTAAATTTCCTCTTAAAACCTATAGTTAGTATTAATCACTTTTACGTCATTTAAAATTTATCTACCTTATACTTAATTTTTTATTCGCAAAAAAAAAAAAATTTAATTACTTAAAATTATAAATTAATAAAAACTGAAACAAAATCCATGTAATTCAATACAACTGTAATTATTACAGGCTTCGGCGCCTCCACCAATATGTAACGTGGTCGGGGAATGACCAGTTAAATATGAGATATCCAGTGAGAGTAGTAGGACTCTTTAGATATAAATTCCGTAGCCAGGGGTAGATTGTAGGAATCTTAATTGTAATATAAATAACAAGGATTCTGTTTCAGGTATTACTAATTTTTATTAAATACTGAATAATTATAAATAATGCTACTCACGGTAATTATCTTATATACTAATGGTGACCTTAACGTGGTTAGACGGAGTCATGCAATACTGTTGGTCTGAGGTGTACAGTCGACTGACTACCTATCGTGTTGTCTCTTGGCCATAGGCCTTACAATTATGTGTGTGTGTGTGTGTGTGTTTAATAAAGTATCGGTCAGCAGTAGTGTCATGTAACATATTAATATTTATAATAATTGTTACAAGTAATTTATTATATTATGTTAATTATTAATAGTAATGTTTTTTTTTTTCAGATAATTGTAAATGTAAGTAATATTTTTATCTTTTTATTATTAAACATTTTATGGTAACATAGAATATTATCTCTAATATTATATAATACTTATATTATTATTAATAAGTTTAATTATTATAGTTTCATATTCTTAAAATATTCTTAGTTTAAATTACTAATCACATCCAAATAAAAATTTCACGAAATCAAAATCTTTAATCTGTTATTGATACCCCTGTTTATCTATTTTATAGTCGACTTGTTATTCATTTTAGAAACGTGTTGTGTATTATTTACAGATAATACCCTAATTACTTTCTATCAATTTTAAATTGTTTGCAACTCTAAAAAAAAAAAAAATAAATAAATAATAAATTTGTTGTCTGTAGCGTAGATGCGATTCGCTCGAATGATTATAACTGCTATTAAAGGGTGATTATTTTATCATTGAACACTCATTATTTCAAAAAGTGTTGACTTTTATCTATTATTTTTTTCTTCTAAATTTTTAGTTTTATATTTTTCTTAAAATTATATAAAATTTTTTATTTTTTTCACTCTAATATTTAATAATGAAATCACTATCAATTTTTAATTTACAAAAGGTTAACTGTATTTAAAATATCATAAAATAGTAGGGCTATTTGTTTATGTATTTTAACATTAAGAGGACGCTATACGTAAAAAAAGCTCTACGAAAAACAAACGAAACAGTATTAAAAAGCAATTTTAGAGCAAAAATACCTATTATAGAATTTATAGAGAACAATATTTAGGAAACAACCTCATCGGTGTTTTTTAAAATATCAATTATTAAAAAATTTACAGTTTAAAAAATGTAAAAAAAAAACGTTTTTGTGCCTTTTGTAACAAGCTGTATATTTAAAATATTGCAAAACCCCGATGAGGTTGTCTCTGAAATATTGTTCTCTATAAATTTCATTATAGGTATTTTCGCTCTAAAATCACTTTTTAATACTGTTTTGTTTGTTTTCCGTAAACATGTTTGTGTTGTTGGATTTAATGTTTCATTGCTGTAATGTGCTGCCACCTGCCTGCTATGTGACGTCAGTCGCGATTTCTCCCCCACTACTCCAAAAACTGAATTTCAACTACGATCTACGACTATCGCGCGGTGACGGTCGGTTTACAATTATCAGTAAAGACAAGCTGCTTCCAGGATTATTACTTTTTACTGATAACAGAATACATGTTATATATTGCTGTTCAAAAATATTATTATTAGTACCTACTTAGAAGTATATACGAGTATATATATATAGTATGGCTATTTTAATAATTAAACGAAATAAAAGTCATATAAGTTAAGTCATACTACCTAACCTTCTACTACCTATACTTAGTCATTAGTTATTATTTTATTAGTTATTAAGAATTATGATAGCGGAAGTCACAATATGACACTACTAGGTAATAGCTCTATTTTCAATTATTTGTACAAAAATAAATATTCAAGTTATTGAAACACAACCATTCCTCCTGGATTATTCGATGTGATCACATCATTTTCTTACGGATTTCTATGCCGTGTTGTTCAAATTTTTTTTAGTGAATTGCGTATTTTTTTGACAATGGCAAATAAAGAAATAAAATTAAAACGGAAACGGGCAAGTAAAAAAAAGTTGTCTAGTTCCCTTGCACTCCGACGATGCCAGCAAATAAAGTAAGTATATAGTACTTATATAAATTATATTACATAATTATAAATTTAGATATTTTCATTATTCGTTTATCTTAAAAAGTAAAATGAAATGAATTATTTATATTTTGTACTCAACCCATACTTCAATTAATAAATTAAAATAACTCTATTCATTTTTACATATTAGTTACCTATAACCTGCTATACCTATACTATATTACCAAACTATCAAATATATTATGATCACAACATATATGATTTTTTTTCTACTATTTAATAAAAAATTGTTAAATTTAATTTATTAATTTGAAGAATCAAATTTTTTCTTGTTGATCTGTTAAATGTACTATGTTGGTGAACACGATTTGTATGATTATCGATTATCATTATTTATCTTATTATTGATTCCAATCTACCATATTTAGCAGCAAGTCCAGGTAAATATATTTTTTCAACTTTTATTTTTAATAGGTACATAGTACCTACTGTCTATAAATCAATTTTTTACAATTAGGTACAACCATGTGTTTGAGGATTTACATTATTTATTAGCTATTTTTTATTTATAGCTTATTTTTATTTTATAGATGAACTTTTAGTACCTATATTTAAATATTATATATTATTTTAATTAGATGGTTTAGTTGGAGAAAATGCTCTATTAGAAATAAAGTGTCCTTACAATGCTCGTAATTCAGAAAGTTTAATCGAAGCTTTGAATAACAAACTTGTAAGTGTTGGTAGATAAAATTATATTTTCTATTGATACCGCTTCACTTATGATGTTACCTACATGTAACAGCTACCATATTGGATAATGCAAGATTCGTCAATTACATTAAAGCGAAATAGTAATTATTATTACCAAATTATAGGACAACCGCATATTACCAATCGTAAATTATGCTATTTGGTAGTAGGTATATACCGAAAAATGGACTACAGTAGAAACAATTTATTATGATCATCCATTTTGGATGAAAATGTTATATTAATATCGTGAGTAAAATACCTATATCATTCCTATTAATTAAAATAATTATGACATGAATTTGTATTTTAGGTTTTATTTAAATTGTCTCTTACCTGAGCTCATCGATCCCTTATATGGCAAAAGATTATTAATTAGTGATATCAGAGATCCAGATGACATAATAGAAAAACAAGAAGAACGATTTAAATCATCATCATTGAAAAAAAATAAAAAATCGTAATATTATTATGATAGTGATTTGGTTTTATTATATATTTAAAATTTAAATTATGATTAACTCTAAATATATTATGATGCACATTAATAAGCTATGATCTCTCAATTGCAAAATTTGAATGATAACATTTTAACATAAGCACCTACACATTATATTTAAAAAAAATTATAATTTGTTAAATAATGAGTGGTATTATAGTGATTGCCTATTGGTATTATATTTGAATAAGTAATCATTCAATAAATACAAATCAAACTATGTTATAATACAGTTTCTACGATCTATATAAAGGTATATATATTTAGGTAGGCAGTGGTTTACATTATAATTGTTGGTTTATAGATACGCGTGGGTATTTAAAAATATTACGGCGGCATTTACGTGTATGAATTTCATATTGACGCGTAACGTCTTGGACGAACGATCATAGTATAATAAATCGGCGCTCCCGAACGAGAACTCGCCGGCCAGACGTTGACCGCGAGTAGTGGGCGTGGCTAAACGCCTAAAACACCTAACAGCGTGTTCTCTCGGCCGTTGCATACGTTTCATTTTAGGTGTAGCGTCCTCTTAACATTATTATTTTTCATTTAACCATCAAAGTTGGGTGATATAAGGTGTTTAGGTAGTAGTTCTATAGTTTATTACGGCTGTGAACTGTTGTCAACTATAGGTACAAAATTCATCACTACGTTGATAGTCGATAACGATCTTATTACATGTATATGGTTATACTGGTCTTCAGAAACAAGAAGTATTATTAATAATAAAAAACGACCAACATTGAAAGCTTCATCTTGCTAAAACGTTAACGAAAATAATAATTTTAACGTTAAAATTCATAAAAAAACTGCCCTAATATTCAGTATATATTAAGCATAGGTTGTCATTTGAAAATAAAAAGTTGATAGTAATTTCACTATTAAAAAAAAGTGAGTATCGCTCTGCTGTATATTAGGGGGTGGGGTGGACCTCAGACTATGGTAGGTTAAATTTGAATGCAATGATAGGTATCATTGTATACGAAAAACGATTCTGAACTAAGATGATTTGTCAGTTTAGGATATATTATATTTAAATATTGTCATATATTCTATTTTGAAACAAATAGTATAGTTTTTATATGTTACTATGGTTACTTTATAGTATCTGTTTATTAATAAAAAAAGTATTAGGCAACATACGTATAATGAGAGTATGAAATTTAATTTAAATTTTGAAATATTTCGTATAAATTCGAACTTTAAGCACTTATAAAAAAAAATTGTGACCAACGATTTCGGATTTTTTTTTTATCACTTTAAGAACAACTTATAAAAAACCTTTTATTAAATTTTCAAAATTTTCTGACCACCCAAAAGATTTTTATCGGCATTTGAATAAAAAAAACTTAGAAAAGTCGAAAATTTCAATTGTCTATAAGTAGCTTAAAAATGGTCAAAATATTTTGAAAATTTAACTGTTAAGAGATGACCATAATATAAACATTTGGTGAAAATTTCAAGTATTTACAATGATTCGTTTTTGAGTTACAGCAAAATCAAAAAATCGATTTTGTCGAAAAGTGGTTTTTCGTAAAATTACCGTTTTTCTGTCATTTTTTTTTTGTTTTTCTCGATTTTTTTGAAAACTATTTGAAAATTTTACTTTTGACCACCCCAAAATACCAACTAGATGAATTTTCCTATTCAAAGAAGGGCTGAAGTCAAAAATCGGAGCATTATTACTGCCCCAAATGTTGTCGTCAGACACAAAAAAAAAAACCCACATCATTGTAAAAGCAATACATTCATCACTTCGTTCAGAATCTAAAATTAGTAAAATATACAATAAATATAGTTATTTATTTTATATTTGAAAGTATTATGTGGATTTACCAAATATGATTGAATAAACAACCACAAATTATTCATTGAATCAATAGTAAGCTAGGTACTTTGTAATTATCGCTAAAAAGAGATTGGTCTATTAAATATAAACTAACCATTAAATTAATTAATTATTGTTTATGTTACTACTCAATAATAGTTTTATATAATGAAATTTGAATCATTTTTTAAAATTTTATAGATATACTTATGACCTATGCTGGATTTCGAAGTAAGTAATTGTACTTGTAACTTACTGTAGTCTGTAATCGTTGTACTTTAAATATTTGTTAGAAAAAATTAGAAATAGTTGTAAGGTTTTAGTTTTAAAACCTTAAATCTAAGGTTAGGTTTGTGTTGTAGTTCAAGTATTTTAATTTTAAATGTTCGGATATATTAGGTTAACATACACAAATATGGATAAATGAATTTCTTAGTTATAAATGTAGTTGATTGTAATTTTTAATTTTTAAATAATTAAAAAACAATTAAAATTGTAAATAAAATCTAATTCTTTAAATATTCTCTTTATGATACTTATAATAGTTTATTATTATTTAAGATTGTAAATATAAATTCTAAGTACCTTTGTTAATAGTGCATATTACAAGTACCAAGTGTATATAATTCTGGCCTAAAATAATATTAGGGGACATATACGTGAAGCAGAATAATTCTTTATATTATAATTATATTAATTATTAGTATAATTATATTTTCAGATCAACTGATATATGATCGGGATATGAATAAGCATTACAAAAGTAATTATTTTATAGTAACTAAATACAATTTTTAGTACTACCTCTCATGTATGTATATATTTTCCTTAGTTGATTTATGCCACTAAATTAATTACAACAAGAGAATCAACTTTGGATACTATCGACATTAAATGTATTTGTGCACGAACTTTTATTGTCTATGTGGGCGTTTAAAATATTCAATCCCCTCACCACTCGTAGTCTTTCATACTTTTCACACCAGTCATTACTTATTTTAATATCTTTGTACCTGTTAGGTTATTTTTGAGTGGACTGTATGTTGGTGCCAAAATATAATAAATATAGGAAAATAATAAATAAAACAATTGAAATTTGATTTGTCGTGCACTATGGACTACTATTAAAACAATAATTTGGTGGTTTACAAATTATTGTTGGCCAGCGAGAGGGACTAATAAAATAAGTATATCAAAAAATACGTACAACTAAACATATATGAATAATAATATAATAATAATAATAATGATTTATAAAGACCGTGAAAGCGACAGCAGTAGTGGTGATGGCCAGTGGTCCTGAACTTTGATGGTGGATATTGACGGTTGATGGTGGGTGGTAGGCGTTGAAAGTTGACGGTAGATAGTAGCGTGGTTGGTGAATGGTAAAGTGCACACAAGAACGCACCCACAAAAAATATAAAAAAAGAGACTGTGAAAACTTTACGGTCGGTAACTCGTCGTAGTAGTGATAAAGAGCGCCGCCAGTGAACTGATACTAGCTAACGCGGATGGAGCATAGATAATAAAGAATGGATAGGCCACGCCTATGCTTATAACATTAGGTGCCACGTTCCTCGAGAGCAGATATCTTCTGTCTCACAAAGGTGCCTGTTATCTCAACTTTTGATACCTATATTTTGTTCCTACCAAGCACATACATTCATTGTTTCACGGATATGTTTGAGAACGTATGATAAGGGCGAATGGCCTATCCATTCTTTATTATCTATGGGCTGGAGAGTGTATACAAGCAGGTAGAGAGGGCGGTGATATTCTTATCCGAGCGCGAACGTGTATTATATGCCGTTGTGACGTACTTTTAAAATTGAACAGTACCAAAAGAAAATATTTAGGAACTTCACTCGTAAAACTCTTAAAAGCATATACATACGTTAGTACAGCATGTCCAATTAAATATACAATAATTAATTTATTATTATTTCTTTAATTGCATGATATGTAATTATATTTATAGCTTCATGACGATACTTCACAAATTTTTTTGCAGCAGAGTGTGATTGGTTACCTTATAAGGGGATTCAAGTCAAGTGTCAAGTCTTAATTTTTTTTTATAATAATTCACGAAGGATGGCCACAGTGATAGGAAGAGATCAAACGCCTGGAACGTCAATTAGGTAGAGCAATCTTTAGGTTAGGTCGATTTTTGAATGAGTCTCTCAAATTTTAATAAATTGTATTATTTAACTGGTTGCCTGAAGGGTGCTGCGCCAGATGTAATCCATGTTTTACTTATTTCTGGAAATTGTTACAAATTTGCATGCCCATTGGCCATTTTATCATCGCAGTTCTACCAACTTCGTGTGGTTGCTACGGCGTTAATCGACAAAATATTCAATGCGCCATCATCGTATCAGGAATTTCTTCAAATTTTAACGACACTTGTACATTTTTGCAAAATAATTGAAAACATATTTCTGTTATCCATGTAGAAAATTTCCGACATTTACTCGTTTATTTTATTTTATCTGGAGTATCGAAGCTTGTTTTTCGGACGTTACCTTTTAGTTGTCCGAGACCTCTATGTTAAACACTACCGATTATCCAACCTTCGAGTCTTTATTATTATTATTATTATTACCTATTGATAATTAAAAGTTCAATAATTAAGGTTATACAAAATTTAAAAAAATAATATCACATAATGATACTTTATGGAATTTTAAAATATTACAATATAATTTGCTTAAATAGGTAAAAAAGGGTATTAAATTAGATTTTTATCATTTCTTTCGTTGGACCTGTCCATTGTGTTCTTTTTATCGGAGATAAATCCTAGAATTTGTATGATTTTCAGTATGTGGTATTAAAGAGTTGTTAGACTAACTCTTAACAAGTATTTCTAACTTGTTTTATTTTCTTAACCTGTTAAAGAGGGTGAAACGAGATTTTAGAGCAGAAAAGGTGAAAACAGTTTTAGAGAACCATTCCATTGATGAGTTAATTATATCCTGTAGTGCTTATTGGATGGAATTTAGGTTTTTTCATCTGCATAGGGTATTTAAATCATCTACGAAGAATGTGGATTGGACTAGGAATTTAATATTCTCAAATAGGTATGTCGTTTATAGCGATGAGAAATAATATTACTGATATTGTAGAACCTTGAGGGACACGGTTTGGTTAATTGAAACAGCGAGATAAAAAGTTATTAATTTTTACTCGGAATGACCTATCCGGGGTTAGGTATCCTAATCCTTTATGAAGTTGAACATGTTACCACTGTATGGGATGTTTCGTAGGTTATGTTAGTATGATGTCTTGTAGAGAGTTCTATGTGCTTCTGTGTTTTTGAAGGTTCCATGACAATTTAGCGCAGTCATTTCAGCTCACGACAATTCAGAGATGACATTCCCGCGTAACACAATTCAGCGTATACGACACTTACGCGTAATACATGTCAGAGCATATGACATTTCCGCGCATCATGTTTAATATAACATACTAAGTCAATTATTAATAAAATAATAAATATAATAAATTCCCAAATTAAAATCATTATTGATAAACACACGTTGTAATAAATCACTTGTTTAAATTAAAATTGTGAGCTATTCCTTGTAAGTATTCATTGAGTGGTCGGTTTTCGAAATCTTCGCATAGATGTAACATTTTTTTTGCTGTATCTTTAAACTTTGATTTTTTTGGTGGTACATCTCCAGCAATAAGCTATTTGGTTGTCATCTTTTTAATACTTTCTTCTTTTTTTAAACAATTAATAAATTTCCATATAGTAGGATGAGAAGACGTTAAAAGAGCAGAAAACCCATTATGCCAACCTTCAATATTGTTATTGGTTCTTGGAATAAGGGAGGTCTTCGTTTTTCTCTCCTGTCTAAACTTACAATCCAAGTACATTCGAAGTAAGATATTAATGTCGACAACAGTTGTATACTGTAATGAATCACACTTGCATATTTTTCGTATTTTGATAATTTTATTTTACGCAAAATTATACAATAGTTTCATTAGTAATAGTGTTTTACAACAAAATATTTTATACTCAAAAGAGTGTACAGTAAAAATAACGTACCGGGGCTTTACATAAAAAGGGTGGGAATAAAACTCACGGTTTTGCGGCGTACTTTTCGTGGCAAGTATGAAGTATGGAAGTTGAAACAGCGTGGTCCATTCACTTAGTTGTGGCAATCTCCAGCTTGGTAATTATATATAATAGGAGGGACGAACAATGTTAGTCGTGGATAGTCTGTAGCACTTCCGTGTATGCCGGTGTTCTGAATACCGACCGGCTTGTGCAGACTATGATAAAGCTGTTATGTGTGTAGTGAATTGTGTCCGTGTATAACGGTGGTTTAATACCGTCCAACTCACAATTACACTGTACTCAGCAGGGAGAAAGGTCTCCGAACCGAGGTTGCTGGCTCCTATTTGTGCTATTGATAGTCCAGACTTCCTCAGCAGTATTGCAGTTTTGAATGCATGGAGTTAGTCAGTTTTCATAATGAATACAACGATTTGATGGTTGTAATCTTATAGATTTTAACCGGCTGAATTTAACTAGAAAAACGGTTTGGTTCTATTTTCCCGGGTTTAAAGAGGAAATCTAGTTTTATAGTCAGGCGGCATATGTTTCCAAAGTAGTCGTTCTTCAGCGATATCTATGTTGTGATTTGGAAGTGTTATAGGTGCGCGATCGGTAGGTTGCGTCGGGGTTACGCGAGAGTGCGCGTAACAGATTATGCGGATTATCTAGACACCAATAGATAATAACTTCTGCTGCTGTATCGATAACACGGAAATTCTTTCAATTAGATATTTTTAAATTGCGCTGAATTGTCGCGCGCTAAAATTTAGTGTGCGCTAATTTGACGATCGCCAAGATGTCGTATGCGCTGAATTGTCGTGCGCTATAATTACCATGCTCAATTAACGTGCGCTGAAATTACCATGCGCAAATGACGGTACACCGTTTTTGAAATCCATTTTGTCGAGGAATAATATAATTTATTTTTTTCTAGAAACCAACGCAGTCTAGTGTCGATGCTATTTTTTAGTAATTTGCACGTGGTATTTAATAGGAAGATAGGTCGATAACTATTTACATTGTTCCTCGTAATCATCCTATGGTTTTAATATTGGAATCACTATTGATTGTTTCCGGGCTTTGAGTAACCTACTACAGTTCCAGATTTTACTATAGATGTGAAGAATGTAGATGATTGCTGAAATAAACAAATTTTACTAGAAGATTTAAAGGGTATTATCGGAGCCTGGAAAAGAACTAGACAATTTGGTCAGTGCATTATTTAGTTTGTTTAGATAGATTGATCTTGATATCTGATCTTGTAATGAGGAACAAATCTTTGAGATACGACTGACTGTTAGATTAGGTTATGGTTACTGGTTAGGTTAATCTAACCATGCAGGCAGAAGTGTGATAAAAATAACAAAAATATAGTTAAGTTAAATTTGTATGTGGCTCGAAGAGCAAAATTACGGGGATAGAGCCCTGTATTTGTTAAAGATTTTACTGTAAGAAATTGTGAGTGGGGTATTGGCCTATCACCTCTCGTTGTTTTTTCTGTGGTTTAAACGGTGGTCAGCAGGGGCAAGTAGTGTGACACAAAAGCAAACGTTCATCCCTACTGATCGGTGATAAAATGATTAACCTTATCACACTTAACCATAGGTTATTATGGATTCGATTAGTAAGAAAAGTCTTATGGTAGTTGTCGTCAGAGCAGTTGATTTGAAAAAAAAGCTCCTTCTAGGTTAGTTAGTCTAAGCTACTTTCTTCATAGACTAACAACTTGTGTTGCAAACAGTTAGCAAACAGTTCCGCATTGAACATTAACGTCTACCACTGGGTCGTCTTTTGTTCCTATTTCCAACTCGCTTCTCGCAACGATGTCATTTCCTAATATAAATACGTGTACTTTGAGTAGGTTGTCACAAAATTTAGAAACTTAGAATCTTAGATATTATATTTGAATACCAGTCATTTCACCGCTCATTACTTGAAATATTGATTTACAAGGGTAATTTAAAATTTGGTTTAAAAAGTAATAAATTAGATAAATATATACATGTATTGTTGGTCAAACGAAAAAGTGTTGTGATATAGTTGATGATATTATAGTAGTATATTGATTGCTAAATCGAATCATTACATTATTCACCAAAAGCCTGTTTTCCACTTATATATTTTCAATACACATGAAAACAAAATATATAATATAGTTGCTTATTATTTTAAATAATTGTTTTAGTGACAATGGCGAACGGTACGTATTTTTTTGTGATTTTTTTAATAATTTATGTAGATTAAACACCCACTATAATATTGCAACAGTTGTATAACGACTTATAGATTAAAGTAGTAGTATTCATAAATAAAGTTAGATTACGAATTTAAATGATGGTTATCTATAGGTATAATTGATAGTTTTTAGAGATGGTCGAATAATCCGAAGATTGAAAAACTGAACACAAATTTAGGTGTTCAGTTTTTAGTTTGGAAGTTAAGTTTTAACAGAACTTAGTTTCCAATAAACTGAATTTAATTAAAATGTTAGATAAAGTTCAAAATTTTATAATTAATCGAAAAATGTTGAATATAAAAATAATTTCTAACGCATGAAATGTCGTGAATGAGAAATATTTTTGGCGTTTATTTTTAAATTTTTATTTTATCTATTGCCATTTTCATAATGTGTTAAAATAAATAATACAAATTTTATGCACGTGGAAATTAAAGTATGCCTAAAGTCAGCTAAAAACTGTACTTCGTGATGTCTTCTTTGATAAGGTCTAGGCTATTGCCAATAAAGTTCAAAGATAAATTGTACACAACTTAACTAAGAACAATTGCTACTATGCGTTAGGGGCTGCACAAGTAAAGCCGGCACGGCGGAGTAAGTGTACGCGTGTGTGTGTGCGCGCGCGAACGGGCGACAACACGCAACCCGCCGTGTATTCGATTGTCTTTTCGATGCTGTAACCTGGTGGAGATTGGACTGTAAAAAGAAATAATAGGTAATTAGGGGATGAGGAGGCTGGTTAACTCCTATAACAATAATAAACTAACAATGATGAGTGAAGGCACCCTAACACAAATATAAAATACTAGAAACTTGACGACTGATAATATACAAATTTATTGAGTCGGTTCTGCAAATAAACAATCTTACGTACTAAGGTTAGTAAAAGGGGGGCGCACGATCACAAGTCGATCGGCGGAAAACGATGAAATACTAAAATAATACAAAATTACAACGTTGGATGATAAATCGACGACCAAATAATAACAGAATAATAAATTGAGTGTACAACCTGATAACCGGCGATGTTGATGTTGATGACGTGTTAACTGGTCGATGATAACCGTGGGGGGCGAATAACGGTCGTGAACTCGACGACGTGAACCGTTGCGCGTGGGCGTCCGTTGTCACGGCGTAGACCGTGGCACAAGTGACAAAATGGCTGAATACGTTTTAACGTGTTCGCACGGCAAACTCGACGTCACGGGCGAACAATACGCGAAAAGCGAAAAGGGGTGCACTACACGGGTCGCACTGCGTAAGACGGGCGGGCGACGGCACACAACAAATCAAAATGATGAGGATCACGGCCTCGTGCTTGCACAGCGTAGAACGGATGGAAAAAAGACACGTGGGTGAACGGTCCCGGCTTGGGTCACGCTGCGTAGAAACGGACGGGCGACGATACAAAATACTATAAGCCGGGTGGCAAGCGAGGCAAAAACACTACGACCGCGAACGCAACAGGGCGTAAAACGACGATCAGCTCGGATGAGCTCAGATTTGGCGGGCCAAAAACACAAAACAAACCTAACGGCAACGGGACACAGGATCGTAGACCAGTTCCGTTGACGGTAGAAAAACGACAAAAGACGGCGGCGGGGCACCGGTGACGGCTAGCTTGGGCGCGGCGATATCAGGGGTTCAAAGGTTGGATTTCGCGTCGCGGCGGCGACAACGCAACGCTCCGGTGTGACAACATTACGGCATGTTATTAATTGTGGCATGAACACGCGAAGTTTTAAAATAATTTGTATCCAACAGCTACATATGCATGCAAAACATTGGCTGCAACTGGAGGAGACTGCAATAAACTTTAAAGAGATTATGAAAACTATTTGAAAATGTTTACTTTTGACCCCCCAAAGTACCAACTAGATGAATTTTCCTATTCAAAGAGGGGCTGAAGTCAATAATCGGACCATTATTACTGCCCCAAACTTTGTCTTCAGACACAAAAAAAAAACACACACATCATTGTAAAAGCAATACATTTTTCACTCCGTTCAGAATCTAAAAATAAAATCAAAAAACATATTATTTTCCAAATTACCGAACAATGATTATACCTTGTTTTATTAAATTATTTATGGGTTAACTGACTAATATAATAATATAATAGGTTTAGTTTTGTGTTGAATTAAATATTTAGTCCGTGTTCGATTTCACAAACGATCAAAAAGTTTGGCTTAATATATGACTAAGAAGATTGGTTCGAGACCATATTTATGATTTTGACTCGTTTTAAATAATTTCATACTTTTAAAACATGTATTTGACAAAGTTGATCCTAGCTTATAGGTTACTTCCATCGACAGTGGATAATAGCTATAATCAATAATATACTATTAAATATGTATTACATTATAATAAATTTATATTAGAAACAAACATACCAGTAGCCAGTAGGTAACCAATCCAACTGGGTAGTAATAGTTTTATAATAATACAAATAAATAACAATAATAATACATACATGCAAGTAAAGACTGGATTTTACATATTATTACATTACATGGTCATATTTTTATAAGCAAGTAAATGGATTTTTATCAATCATACCTAAATAAATAATATTACAAATTTTAGATTCTGAACGGAGTAATGAATGTATTGATTTTACAAAGATGTGTGTTTTTTTTTATTGATTTATGTTCCGTTCATCACGTTTTGGAGTAGTAATAATGCTCCGATTTTTGACTTCAGCCCCTCTTTGAATAGGAAAATTCATCTAGTTGGTACTTGGGGGGGGGGGGGTCAAAACATTTTCCAACAGTTTTTAAAAAAATCGAGAAAAACAAAAAAAAAATTACAGAAAAACGGTAATTTTAAGAAAAATCATTTTTCGAAAAAATCGATTTTTTGATTTTGCTGTAACTCAAAAACGAATCATTGTAAATACTTGCAATTTTCACCAAATGTTTATATTATGGTTATCGATTTAAATTTTAAAAATATTTTGACCTTTTTTTAAGCTACTTATAGACAATTGAAATTTTCGACTTTTCTAAGTTTTTTTCTTCAAATGCCGATAAAAAAAATTTGGCTATCCAAAAATCTTTAAAATTTAATGCAATGTTTATTTTAAGTTGTACTTATCGTAGAAAAAAAAAAATCAAAAATCGTTAATTATATTTTTTATTTCTAAGCATTTAAAGTTCAAATGTTAACGAAATATATGAAAATTTAAATTAAATTTCATACGCTCAAAATGCGTATGCTGGCCAAATGCTTTTACATTCTGAACGGAGTGATGAATGTATTGATTTTACAATGATGTGTGTTTTTTTTTGTGTCTGTCGACAACATTTGGAGCAGTTAAAATGCTTCGATTTTGGACATCAGCCCCCCTTAGAAAAGGAAATTGAATCTAGTTGGTACTTTGGGGGTCAAAAGTTAAAAATTTTAAATAAGTCGGGAAAAACCCTAAAAAAAAATAATGGAATAACGGGATTTTTTATGCAAAACCAGTTTTCGACAAAATCGAATTTTTTAATTTGCTATAACTCAAAAACTAATCGATGCAAATACTTGAAATTTTCACTAAATATTTATATTAGCATTTTCCATGCACAGTTAAATGTTCAAAGAATTTTGAATTTTTTTGAGCTATTTATAGACAATTGAAATTTTCAATTTTTCTAAGTATTTTTTTTTTAAATACCGATAAAAATTTTTGGCAGACCATAAAAAATTTAATACAAGGTTTCTTATAAGTTGCTCTTAAAGTGATAAAAAAAAATCCGAAATTTTTAGTCACAATTTTTTTTTATAAGTGCTTAAGTTCGAATTTATACGAAATATGTCAAAATTGCGAAAATTTGCAAGTAATTTTGTGGTTGAAAAATCGTAAAAATTTTTCCTTTTATAACTTTACTAAGTTTTGAAAATTTGGTACAAGATTCTACATAAATTTTTCTTCATATATCTGTAAAAAAACTCTACCAGACTAAGACAAAACACATTTTTATGAGTGTTTGAAATTTAAATTTTTACAAAACCGCGTTAAATAACGGTTTAGCCTCAAACGATTTTTGATATTTGTTGTTATTCAAATAGTATAAGTCGTAAATACTTGAAAATTTTACCAGTTATTTAGATCGCCATTTTCTTTACGTGATTTGATTTTCAATATATTTTGACTTTTTTTGAGCTATTTATAGGCATTTGAAATAATAAATTTTTGTTTTATTTACGAAAAATTACTTGGAAATTTAATAGAAGGGTCCACATAACTTGCTCTAACTCTCATTTAAAAATTATAAAAGTACATAGGCACAATTATTGAGTATAGTATACTCTATAGCTACGATATATTCTGTCTCGATCTTTCTGGTGACTCTACACCACCGTTATAATAAATAACCGAATCCGTGACGATAATTACTGAGTTGGCGTATAGTCAAGCACGCCTAACACAAATATGTGAAAAACTAAACATAAAAATTAAAAATACCGTTCAATTATTAGGAGAGCATCTCCGTACTCGGTGTTTACAAAATTCTAGCATTATGAGAAGTAGTAGTCAGTAGTAGTAACGTTGAGATGTGTACAAAATATAAAAGGCTAATTTTTTTCACACATTATCACGAAATTTTTAATTTATTGTATATTTATAAATGTTTTTTTTTTATATACATTATTAAGAACCTAACTATTTGAAAATAGAAAATAAATATTTTCACTTACATTTTATGTTATTTTATAATCAATACGTTTAATGAATTTTAAATTGTCCCTCATCTCGATCACTATTATAGTTTTAAACTATGACATATTTATATTTGTAAGTTACAGTTAGTGTTTTTGGTAATCTATTTTTATAGTTAAGTAGGTAAAAATATTTAAAACTTTAGGTGATATTCGTGGTTAAATAATACTGTTTACTAGTGGTTACCATCGTAAAAGTATAAGCTAGTTTTCAAAACAGAACGTCGAAACACCGACTTGGTTTTAAAAACATAACCAATTTACTTATAAAGAACAACAAGTGTATTTGAATTGTTCAATTAATTAAAAACATTAAATATTTGTTTTTACAGCAACATTGGGTAAATATTTAAGTTTTATAATTTGATTTAACTAAGAGTTTTTCATTTGCTTCAAAGAGTTTTGGCTCCGTTTAACAAGTTTATGCTAGCTTAAGGTTAGGATTTGAATTAGGAACCTATGCCAGTTTCGATATAATTTGACGTAGATAGAGTTAAAATAACATCGACTACGTCCACAAAGTCAATAACTCTCGCTTCTTTGGATAGTCGAGGCAGTATTGAGAAGTCATAGAATATGTTAAATATTATTTATATCTAAATTAACCCTTATGGAGAGTTATTGAATACTACAAGTTACCACCTCCACTCCTCGTGTGTATCCATATGTGATTTGGGTAGGTATTCCTGAAGAATTTAGATAATGTATGATATATGTATGCAGTATGCTAATTATTAGTAATTTAGTGGCTACTTATTATTTATTGTCCCGTGTTACCGTGTTAATGGAGTTTGACACGTTAATCAAATATATTGCACACATATTTTCGTAAACAGTGGTAGTCCAATGTGGGATTGTATCTTGCAATTTTTACAATTACCATTACGTCGCCTCAGAATGAAAATGTTCTAACGTAATTTATGAAATTGTTCAGGGGAACGTTTTTAAGTTGGACATTGAATAACTTTTCTCACCATAAATACTAAATCGTAAAAATTTTATGCAATATCAAGAAAGTTCTAAAGAACACATCTTTATCGGCAATTTGTTTTTCTTGTATATTTATTTGTCAAGTAAATAATAAAAAACTAAAATATTAGTTTAAGAATTAAAAGGTTTTACGTGTAGAACTTTTTCATTCTGAAAATATAAATAATTTATTTAGTTAGAACCTTTTCATTCTGAATTAAATATTTTTTTCTATACAGTGACACCAACTTCTAAGACGTGTAAATTATATTATAAATTATAAATTTTTTAGTGTGCAATATTTTTGTTTTTACGTAAAGTAATATTATATTATGATATACCTATGTGCATGGGGGGTTCAACCCCCTCCCCAACAATTTATGTAATTTATTCATATCAATCATCTATGAACTACCCCCCCCCCCGAATTTTTTTGTGTACGTGCCTGGACATACTTACTGAAAGAAATAAGATGTACCGCAACAAAATAAAAATAGGCGGGAATAAGTTCATACTGGAATAATATTTTATTATGACACAATAATAATTAATATTCAATAACTGCCTATATCGTACATTATATTAGGGTGATTTCTGACAAGTCAATACCATATTATGTTATACGTTAGCCGTTATTGCAGGTAATAGTCAACAACTTGGCATAATTATTCTCAGTTCCTCTTTTGACTTCTTCTAACCATATTCATAAATTGTTTCAACGTCTCTCTTGCTGAGATTTATTTTTCCCTGCTAGTTTCAAGTCCAATTAATCTACCTTGAGTAGTATTCAAATAATATCATGACAAAGAACGATTGATCTGTGGAGTACCTAGCTATTCTATCTTTTGGCAGTATAAAGATTTTATTCGTAACATAAGAACGATTTCAATAATTATATTTTTAAGATAATATAAAAATCAGTATTTATATTATGTTATAATAATATAATATAATTGTTTAGAGAAAAATCGAATATTTATCTTGCACGTCCGGTGTTCCTCAAGAAAGAAATTTTTCTCCGCTTTTGTTCTCTCTAACAATGTCTCTTATCTTCTTTCTCATAGCCGTATTTTATGTTTTTCCAATTAAATAAAACTACCATTTTCAGGATACCTATTTGGATGATTGTGTAATGTGTATCTTACTACAGATATGCTTGTCTATTAAATTACTCTATTGTGCACTTGTACATTCTATTGTTGAGTATGCAGCTGTTATTTGAGATCTTCACACCATCTGTGACTCATTAAAGCTTGAAAGAGTTCAACGAAAATTTTTGAGGTATCAAGTTTTCAATTAAATATCCCTTGTGAGTCCCATAATTATAACCTTGTTGCGTCGCAAGTTGGTTTGGTTTCCCTGGCTGAGCGTAGATGTATTTGGGGAATACGTTCTTGGACGGTTTGTTACGTGGTAATATTGGCTCTTCTGAATTACTCTCCTTAATTTAATTCAGAGTGCTTCAGCGCTCACCTCGATTTGTAGCTCATTTTTATATTCCCTTTTCCTTGACCTACTTCCTTAAAAACGAACCTATCAAACGTATGATGTACAATGCCAATGTGGATCTTTCTTTTCTTTTGAATCATTTTGTATTATAAGTTAATAACATTCTAGTTATTGGAACATTTTTGTCATTGTTTAATGTTTATATAATTAATGTATGTATATATTGTAAAGTGTAAAATAGTATGTTTATATGTTTAAATGGGTTTTTTCCGTATATTTAATAAAAATAATAAATTAAATAAAAAATAATTAATTCTTAATAGGAGTACAACGTAAGTTAAATTTCTAAAATATTTTTCTAATATATTTCATAAGGTTTATCTCAATTAGTTATTTTCACTATAAAAATGAATTACTCATATTTACATCATTTTTTTTGATATATTAGTTGCAGCAGAGGGTACGTAATTTTAATATTTTCACTATTACTTAAAATTTTTTAGATGTAGAAATATTTTTATATACTAGTATTTACTTGTATTAAATATTGTTGTGTGTGCCTTATGTTTTAAGAAAATTAGTTTTTTTTTTACGAGAATTTCAAAAAGACTATATTAATTGTTGAAGTCTAAAATGTAAATGATATCTATATCAATTGTTTTAATTATTTATATATTATAATATTTAGTATACAATTTAATTTTTTTCATCAGCTAAAATTTGTATGTATATTTTTATTATTTTTATTTTATTAATATATATATATATTTTTTTTTGTAGCATTTACTATTTTGTCCATTTGTCTCAATTTTAATTTTTATTTAAATAAACATCGGAGTTTAGAAGCATTAGATATCGTATTACTCAAAAAGTATAAGTTTAAATATTACTCAAAAAGTCCATAGTCTTTGTTCATTTACAATTAAAACTTAAATCACTGTTTTTGTAATGTTTTTAATATTGTAGAAAAAAAATACGCATGTGCCTGTTAAAATTGAAATACTCGAAATAAAAAGGCAGAGTTCTTTATTATAGCCTCAAATATGCAAATAATATTATTATAGTCTATATAAAATAAAAAAGGTTTTCACGTTAATATCATATAAATATAATATTATAATAAATCGTATTGATATTACGATAATATTATCTAAACATTTTTTTTAGATTCCATCTGTGAGTATTTTTCATGTTTATTATGATATTTTACAGTTTTTAATTTTTTTAATTTTTTCTGATGTATATCAGCGCATTGTTTGGATAGTGATTATGTATTTATGAGAAGTAATACGCAGAAAAAGTTTTTAAATGAATCAAATACATGGTTATATAATGCGAAAAAAATATTAATTAAATAATTATACTTAGTACTGTTAAAATTATTTCACAGGTTGTCTGCTAAATAAATGAAAATCTGTCTAGATGATTTTATATTCTAGAATATAGACTAACTGTCCCCCGTGATCAATGGGTCTCTATACCCGACAGCAAAAGATATAATCGCTGCGACAGGCAATTCAGTCAGAAGTCCGGTCCCTTAGTAGCGTTCGCTAATAAACATAAAATATATATGATAATATTATACATTTTACAATATGATTAAATACGTACACATAGTATCCCTCTTTTGGAATAGCCAGATAAAAAAATCAAAAATGATTTTGTACTCATGCTCAGTTTTACTTCACTTTGAAGTGGACTTAGAAACTCCTCTTGGATGTATATTGATTTTTATTTTGGCATCTTCTTTTCTCGTCATATAAGTTAGCAGCGGAATGACTAAAAAATTGAGAAGAAGTTCAGTATCTACAGTCATTCAGTACCACGTTTGTTATTTGATTAGTTTTACTCTGCTTATTGATTATTAACCCACAATGCCTCAAACTATTAAATCGAATACGCCCATGAAAAAAACAACTTGATTAATTATGAGAGCAAACTTACTCTAATTAATAATTCACTTGGTTGTATGCAAGCATCAATTAATAATTTAAGAGGTGAAAATATAATTTTAAAAGACGAAATAAGTAACTTACACAGCTAAATTGTAACGTTCAAAGCTAATCACTATCAAAACAAATATCGAATGAAAAAGTAATAAAATATGAAGCACAAAATACAATTATTAAAAGTAATAATATAATAATTTTAAATTTTGCAGAATTAGGTATCTAATGAATCTGTTGATAGTTCTATGTCGATTGTTAAAGAAATCTTATCTGACCATGTTCAAAATTTAAGTATTGTTCAAACTAAGCGTACAGGCAAAAATCGTTATACCGAGTGAATTGAATTTGGTAATGCTTCCATTGCAAAATTATTGAAATTTTATTATGTTTAATAATAAAATAGGAGGTTTGGAAACAAGAATTAAATTTTCATGTCGTGCGTAAAAATAATTTCAAATCTAATTGGTCAGCAAGAAGTGATTGTAAAGATTTCGAGGGAGTGAAAAGAGGTAACAGTATAACGTTGCCTGTTGCGCAATAACACATGCCGACCGTTTCATCGCGAAATTTTAACGCCTAACAATATTCACATATTTTGTCAATTGCACCGGTGGACATTTTCAAATAGGTTAAGTAAAGTATATATTATTTGAACGCAAGATGAACAAATTTCTCTTATTCTTGTGCTCTAAATGTATCTATCTACTGTATCTAGTGTTTACGGGTTATCCTTGTTTTTGACATTAGTATTTAGTTGTCACAGATATTCATAACGTTGTTCTGGAGGTTCTCATGCACGACTTTTTGCTGTTTTGATTCTACTATCTGCATATTATGTTCCTGCGATTTGTTCTGCCGATTAGTGACTTTTTGCAACACGTCTCTGTTACACTGATTGTTGTGATTAGTTTTTTTTAGCAGCATTTTACTGAAAATAATAATTAGAAATAGTTGAAATAAAATAGGAATGATAGAATAATAAGCATGGAAGCAACTTTTTACATTGATTATTCGTTTTTAATATATTATATTATTAATATTTATTATTTTTATACTTACGATTGTTGGTATTGCTGTCACATTTAGAAATTCATTTTATTGAAATCTTTTGCTTAATTTAAAATAAAACCAATATCAATTTCAATAACAATATGGGGAAAATTAATAAATAATTGCATTAAATATTTCAAATCAATTAATTATAATAATAAAAAATACGATTGAGATAATTAATCGTAATAAAAACTATCCTATATCATAATAGAAACTTTATCACACACATTGATACAAATTTCATCAAAGTCGGTTGAATAGTTTTGAATTGCATTGCAAATATACCCGACATATGTGAAATTTGTATAAATAAATAAATAAATATATAGTATATAAATATAATGTGTAAATATTATAAATATTTAAAATTTAATAAAAAAATTATCATTCATAATATAGATGTAACCCGTACGTATTATTTATTTATGTGTATTTTTTCGAGTTTATTATTACGGTACTTCCCATTTCACGTAAAAAACGGTTAACACATTTTAGATTCTAATCACATAATTTTGAAGAATATGTGTTTTTATTTTTCAGAAAAGTAAAAATGTTTTTATTTTTACATCCAGGGTATATTTTGGTATACAATTGAATCTAGTTGATGTAATTTGGGATCAAAACTACCAAAACCACAATAAAAAAATATATTTCAATTTCAATGTTATATTTTAAGCTATTTATGAATAATTATTGAAATTACACTTTTTTTTGAATTTAGTTGAATTAACTCATTAATTACAATTAATACATATACTTCAAACCCTTATAAACAATATTTCTTGTATTGCAATGATTTTTTTTATAATTCCTACATGTAACACTTAGGTATATGGACTCTTGTATTAAATTTTTAAACAAAAATCAATTTCTTCATGAATAGATTAAAGAGATTTTAAAAATTTTGAAAATTATTTCATACATGGAAAATGTTAATATAAGTATTTGATTTTTTTTTATTTATTTATTCATCATTGAGTTATAACAAAAATAAGAAAACTGATTTTAGTAAAATTCATGTTTTTCATTTGCTAATGGAAATTATGAAGTCTTAAAGCCAATAAATAATAATGTATCAACTTGAACTTGATTCAATTTTATAACAGAAACTATCCATACAATTTTAAAACAATATATTTTTGTTTATTGTAAAAAGGTGTTTTTAGACACACAAAATAATATTTAAAAATGGCGGGAAAGTGGATATCGCTCTGCTGTCTGTATAGTTGAGATAGAGAGTTGGTCACAATTCTGGATGTGTTTAATTTAAATGCAATGACATGTATCATTGTATACAAAAAACAATTCTGAACGGAGATAATTTGTCAGTCTAGGATAATTAGTAGGATATATTATATTGTTACCTATATTTAAATTGTAATATATCGTTATTTTATACTAGACTTCGTAAAAAAATAATTTTCATAGGTACGCTCATAATTTTTTTTTTATATTGGCACTGAATTTTTTTTTACATTTACTTGAAGAAAAACTTATAGATAACCTTGTATCGGGTTTTTAACCTTAGGTTCACAAACATTTTACGAATTCCCAACTTCAAAATTTCATTGCAGATTTTTGCGACTTTGATATATTGTGTAAGCAATTTAACTTTAAATGCTTATGAACAAAAATTGTCAATTGTCTTTAAGTAGCTTAAAAAAGGTCCAAATGTTTTGAAAATTTAATCGTAAATAGATAACGCTAACATTTGGTGAAAATTGCAAGTGTTTACAATAATTCCTTTTTGAGTTACAGCAAAATTAAAATATCGATTTTGTCAAAAACTGATTATGCGTAAAAATTCCCGTTTTTTCGTTACTTTTTTAGGGTTTTTCGTGACGCTTTTGAAAACTTACTACTGGAAATTTTTCACTTTTGACTCCCCAAAGTACCAACTAGATGAATTTTATTTTCCTTATATATAAAAAAAAAAAACATACATTATTGTAAAATTAATACATTCCTCATTTCGTTCAGAATCTAAAATATAATAACCATACATAATATTTTCAATACATTTATCGCTCCAATCAGAATCTAAACTTTATCAAATATCCTCAAACATCTCAAAATAGTTTTTTTTATAAAATAGTTCACCATCGATTCATTAGATTCTGTCGTATATCATAATATAGTGATATTCTCAATGGCAATATACACTCGATATTTGCAATGCAGCAGATCGAGTTATCAGTTTGGTTTATTTATTATTCTGTGATTCTGTGCTGAAAATCGATAAAAGTAGTTCTAATCATTTATGATGATATATTATATCTGTAAAAATAATTGATTGATTCCATCCAGTTTATTATGAATGTAACTATTATTTAGAAATAGAATCTTAAAGTTCAATAAAAACCAATATGCTACTAAATTTTAAAAATTAACTTCGACTGACTATTTTTAAATCATGATAATTCATAATACTCTTAAGTTATTGTTTATTTCTTCTTATTAAATAAGTAAGTATAACAATTATATTATTTTTTTTTTCTACAGTTAGAATAAGTACGTAATAATTATATTTTTATTTAATCAGTTAACCAAATTATGCTGAATTAATAATCAGTACAGCCACTTTTTTACTGTTAAATATTTAATATTATTAACTACAGAGTTAAAATCATTAGGTTTTATCTACACATTAAAATAAATTAGATACAACCTAATCGATTTTGCAATACTAAATTTTGTTTCCCTGGAAATATGCATTTGAGATATTTAACGCAGACTAAACTAGTTCAAAAAGAACTAAACTAAATATATAGGCCTTGTGATTCTCGGATACTACATCTTTACGATTTTTATATAAATCAAAACATTTAGTGTATATTTTATACTCATGTGTTGTTCCTATTATGCTATAGATATTTTTAATTTTGTAAGTTCATATTTTGTGTATCCTTCATCGTCATCGACCATCATTACCTCCACTGTTTCAATGTGTGTTTGTCGGTCGTTAATATATAAATACAGTATCTAAAACGTCTGTATTTTAATATTAAAACTATAAAAATAATATTGAAATAAGGGAATTATTTTAATACAGTTTTGGTTTTGCAACAATTATTAATTCATAGATTGGACTTAACCTAACCCATATGTGTTTTTTCTAATACGAAAAAATAAAAGGGAAATTTTCATTATTACGAACTCTAAAATAGCGAAAAAATATTACTATAAAAAGTATCAAAGTATAAAAAAAATATTCAAAAAATCATAATATTACATTTTAAAGAGTTAAGTTAAAAGCGATACATTTTAAATAATTAATGTTGTCGTTAGTGGGCGGTGGTAAACTCTCCCGATTTTATGGTAAACTCTCCCGATTTTTAAAAATAGTAAACTATCCCGGGTTAATATTATGTTTACCTGAAGTAAATGTGTAAACTCTCCCGGGTTAAAATTATGTTTACCTGAAGTAAATGTGTAAACTCTCCCGGGTCAACTTTATAGTTACCTGCAGGAAGCTATGTATGTAAGCATGTAAGCTCTCCCGAGATGTTTAAATGTTATTGCTACACTACGAGTTGGCTACACTGCAGAGATTGTGATTATCATTTTATCGTATCGTATTACCATAAATGTGTAAATCATATTACCGTTAACCTATATTTGTAATTTAAATATTTAAATTATAACCACGTTGTCACGTTAATTATTATAACCATTATGGCTCAACCAAATTTTAAGTACTGCACAAGTCAAAGAAACAAAGAAGTGTTGATTATGTCTTCATTTATTTTCCATAAGCAATCAACATTATCGAGTGGTGAAGTCAAGTGGAAATGTAGTGTGAATAAATGCCCGGCACTAATATATATTATCGGTAAGTAATTATTTAATTATATGATATATTATACTTATATATTATACTTTGAAACGTGATGATACGTAAGTATGTTATTCGTTCTAGGTATGTGATTTGGACAATTTGGTACATATTGTACGATATAATCAAATTATATCACAAGATTAGTAGCTTATAGTTGTGGTCTACTGGAACAACGCGTCGTTCATTCATGCGCAGGTTTCCGGATCGACACTCGACATCAGATTATTTTCTTTTGCATTTTATTCTTTATTTTTCGTTATAATTAGTGATGGGATTATATATCACGACAAATTATCGTCGTTAACAATTTTATTATTGCTAGGTCTTTCCGCTCAAATTATCGCCGTTATATATCTATTATATTGGCTATTATATGTATTATTATTTTTATTATAACATATATACATGAATAGGTATAAGTTATCATCGATAATAATTTTATCATAAGTATCCAATTGGTACGTCCAAAACTAAACAAATAACAAATACTATATACTAACAATACTATAAAAATATCAGAAATAATTTATTTAGATGGTACTTTTTCTTATTGCACTAAGTTTTTTAAACAATTGGTGACTTTACATGGCTATATAAATGGTCACTATATACCATTAATATTTTGTTTATTATCAGATAAATCTACTATATCTTATGAACGTATATTTAAAATGTTAGTTGATAAATGTGCTAATATGAATTTATTATTTTATCCTAGTACGGTTATTGTAGATCTTGAAAAGTCTATACATAATGCTGTTGTAAATTTTTGGCCTGAAACAAAAATAGAATGCTGTAGATTTCATCTCACACAAGCGTGGTATAGAAAAATCCAGGAATTGGGTCTTTCTGTAGAATATAGAGATGGCACAAGCGAAGTTGGAAAATGGCTGCGTTATGTTTTTGGATTATTATTTATAGATCCAAATGAAGTTGGAAACATTTATGTATTTACATTAGCTGCGACAATGCCTCCAGAAAATGAAAAATTGGAAACATTTGCTTCATACTTGGTGAGTACGTATATTGATGATGATGCATTATATCCTCCAACAATGTGGGCTTCAGCATCATCATCAACTTCAAAAACAACAAACGCTTGTGAGTCGTTCCATTCGCATTTAAATTCATATTTCTCAAGTACTCATCCATCTTTATTTATATTCATTAATGCTCTAACAGATTTTCAAACTGAAATATACGTTAAAATTCAAAGTTGCAATAAATTAAATAAATCAAGTAAAAATATTTATACAAAAAATAAAGAAAAAAATATATCTCAAAAAATATTAGATTATAAAGAAAAAAAAATAGATTCCCTAACTTTTTTAAAATCTGTATGTTCTTATTATCAAAAACAATAATTTTAACATTTTTACGTATATTTTGTATTTGTAACTTATATTATTATTATTATTATTATTGACTATTTTTAAAAGAAATTTAAATGTATATTGGATTTTTTGGAATTTTATTTTTTATTGTATTTTGACTATATATCATGTTCATAGCAACTAAAGGCATCAATTTATATTATTATTATTAACTATTTTTAAACGAAACCTTAATATTTTTACGTATATTTTGTATTTTTAATTATTATTATTGACTATTTTTAAAAGAAAATTAAATTTATATTGGATTTTTGGAAATTTTATTTTTTATTGTATTTTGACTATAATATCATGTTCATAGCAGCTAAAGACATTAATTTATATTGTTATTATTATTATTATTATTATTATTATTATTATATATGATTGTCTATTTTTAAACGCAACTTAAATGTATATTAAATTAAATTTATGATTTTTACTAGACCCGGGAGAGTTTACATGTTTCTGTCAGGTAGTACTGGAGTAGACCCGGGAGAGTTTACATGTTTCCGTTAGGTAGAATAGGAATAAATCCGGGAGAGTTTACCATCGGGAGAGTTTACAATCACACGTCGTTAGTATTGTAAGATAAGGTTAGGTTACGTATTTTTTCTGAAATATTTTTGTACCTTTTTTTTTTCGCATCAGCAATTCCTGTTTAATGAGCTCTAAATGTTGTTAATCTTTAACACTTCGATAAATGTCGATAAATTTTTGTACCTAACCTATTGAATATATTTTAAGCGGCTGCATCCGAATTTGTTCTTATACCTGAAAATTGACGTCCGAATTGATTCCCTACATTCCAGACAACACATATCCGAATGGGTTCTAGGTCACTTTGCACGGTCAGGTATTAAAAGTTCGAAACGCGGACACTTTGTACGGTCTGGTAAAAAGTTACATTGCAGAACGCGGACACTTTGTACGGTCGGGCAAAAGGTACTTTGCAGAACGCGGACACTTTGTACGGTCGGGCAAAAAGGTACTTTGCAGAACGCGGACACTTTGTACTATTATATACATAAAGTATATATTATAAATATAAATTTTATACATAAAATTTAGTAGCTAATAATTATGTATAGTGTTATTTATTAAATTAGAAAAAATAAAAATAAAATTATTATAAAATATTGATTCTATAATAATAATAATAATCTAAATAAACAAATAATCAATAATATATACATTTACATGCTTTATATGTAGTTTTTTACTATTTTTTCAGTATTAAATATTTTTTTTGTAATTTAACATTAATATTTGACATATTTCCATATTATACTATTATTATTTTTATTAGCTAATATTCTAAAAATTTGTAATTGTAAAAACTATTACTAAACTATTTTCATATTATACTACCTTACTTATTTATATTGTACACATTTTTACATGTAGTTTTTTAAAAAAATTTTCAATATTATATTTTTTTTTTTTTTGACGTTTGACATTTATTTCAAATTCATTTATAATCTAAAAATCATTACATCTAAATATTATTTATATATTATACTACTTTTTGACATTATTTTCATATTTATATTGTACACGTGTAGTTTGAATGATAATAAATTGATTATTTGTTTATTTAGATTATTATTATTATTATTATACAATCAATATTTTATAAAAATTTTATTTTTATTTTTTCTATTTTAATAATTAACACTATACATAATTATTAGTTACTATATATTTTTATGTATAAAACTTATATTTATAATATATACTTTATGTATATAATAGTACAAAGTGTCCGCGTTCTGCAAAGTACCTTATTACCCGACCGTACAAAGTGTCCGCGTTCTGCAATGTACCTTTTTACCAGACCGTACAAAGTGTCCGCGTTCTGCATTTTAAACAATGGTCAGTACAAAGTGACCGTTTACCATCCGAATTGGTTCCCCATATTATAGGTAGGCGACACACGTCTGAATTAGTTCCCGATAAGACTTAGGAAAAAGCAAAATACGAATAGAACGAACTACTAATTGCTGTGAATCATTTCTCAGCAAATTCAACAGTTGCTTTTATTCCGCACATCCAAACGTATTTTAATTTATGCATGTATTAAAATAAGTTCAAATTTAAACGTATATAAAATAGCGAAGTTCGAACAAACTACAAAACTTTAAGTCTAAAAATAAGGAAATATTCATAAAAACAGAAATGGTCAAATATAAAAATAACGAAATCAGTAGATTTGAATTTTTAAAAAATATTTGTTATTAAATTTTTATGTAAATAATAGAAAATACTAACTATATATAAAAAAAAAGTACGAATTAAAAAAAAATGATATACCTACCTGTATTTATTATATTTACTTATTTTATATTTTTAAATTAAGATTTGAATTTTTAAAAAATGTATGTGAATATGTGATAAATTATTTATAAAGCCACATTTTTTAAGAACTTGGGAACCAATTCGGATATACCCTTTATAACTACCCGGGAACCAATTCGGATATACCCTTTGAAACAATCCGGGAACCAATTCGGACACTCCGTTTTAAACAAATCACTACATTTTACAATTTAATCGTGAATTTAAAACATATTAGTATGTTTATAATAATTTAATAAATTAACTATTTATTCTTTTTTTCTAGTTGACCCAATAGACTGTAAGTTGTTTTGATTTTAAGTAATCATTTTATAGTCAGCTATTATAAATAACGATGATTTAGATGATTTTTTTTTGTATTTATAATAATAATAACCTCGATGTTTATATATTAATAATAAACATTATAATTTATTTTATAGTAGGAAAATTCAAAATTGTGAATATTTTATAGAAATTATAAATTACTTTTTTCATATTATTATAATGGCAGTTACTGATGGTATGTAATTAGTTTTATTTGTAACTGTAAGATACTATGGTTTTATTGATAAATGGTACGATCTTATCGTCTTTATCCTTATTCCTTACACAGTATTACATTGTGTAAAGTTAAAGTAAGGAATGTACTAATTAATTATTCCATGACACCATTTTTTATTTATTGACTGTACATTAGTAACATATAAATTTTTAAATCTGTTAATTATTGTAAGGTAAAATCGTAGGTATAAATCGTTTAATGCTCCTACCTTACATGTGATAAATGCAAATGATTTCAATTTTTCAATTAAATAAAAAAATATATATTTTCTAATTTGTTTAATTACCTACTGTTTTCAAACTTTTTGAATAAAAGAAAAAAAAAGATCAATATAAATGAAAAAATATATTATTATCTTAAGCTCGTAGAAAACACGGCCAGAGACTTAGATATTATTTTCGACACAAAATTGACATTTTATTCATATATACTAGATAATTTTTTACCGCAAATTACTTAATATTTTAAAATTTAACAACATTATTAAAAATATAAAATACTTAAAAAAAAGTAATTAATAATATAAATAGTTGAAATAAAATCACTTCTAAACAATATAATATATTATTCAATATTATTCTTATTGTGTACCTATTTATTTTTAAAGTTTTTTACTTTTATTATTGATAAGTGATAACATGCATATTTTTTTAATCCCTATTATGAAATGGAATATGTTTCAAGCGAATTCTGATAGGTACTAAAAAATCGAAATTTAGACAAGTTGTTAACAAGGGCGTCCACAGGTGGAGGCAAAGGGGCCATTGCCCTTACTGATAATTTTTTAAAACTATTGTTACAATTGTTAAATTAATGCCACGCATATTATTACATAATTAATAATATATAATATTATAAGATACCTAATTTTATTGAGATTCATAGTTAAGTAAAAATTATTATATTTTTAGATAATCTGAAAATATAATCATGAATGTATTTAATAGTTTGCAATGTTTCCTGGTTGTTGTTTAAAATTATAAAATCTCCCTAGTCCTGATTTTTATGGTATTTGATTTGGTATTAGAATTTTTATCTCATCCCGGGTGGGGTTTTATCCTGCAAACGTGCTTGATTGTTAATGAGTTATATCTTTATAAGTTTTCTGTTTTCTATTTGTCTTGGTGAAAATTTCAAAAACGTATATGAGTAAACGCTGTTATATAAAGTAAATTTATTGGGCTATTTTCTTTTTCTTTTAATAAAAAAATAAATACTTTTATGAGCTTCACTCAAAAACACAAGATTATTATTATATAGTTATATATATATATATATATAGCGTCTCGTAAACAATCAACTAATATTGATAAATCTTTGTAAAATTCTACATATTTTCATCGCTATTCTTATAATATTGTGAGATAATTTTTAAGGTAGGTTAATAATGTAATTTATTAATTAGTATGTTATTATTTTTTTTTTTTGTTTTTAGCAATGAAACGTAAGTGCATTTTGTATTTATTTTTTCATGTATGGAAATTTAAAACTTAACTTATGTAATAATCTGTTTCTAACAACTTTTAAAATAATCACTGTCCCTTTAAATGTTTACTTACTAAAAACTATAGGTATTAAACCGTTCAATAAGGAATTTATATACATAATTCCGTATGACTATTATTATCATTATTCCGTTAGACATATTTACAACAATTTATTTACTAGTACCTATAATTTAGCGGCGTAAACCAAAGTTTATGTTTGGTCTTGGACCCTTCTATCGTTATGAAATTTGAAAACGGTTTTTAATACACTATGGGAAAAATTCATTAAGATTGCAAAAAAACTTAATTTAACGTTCTTTGGTGGAATTATGAATCGTTTATTTTTGGTTTATTTGACGGTGTATTAATCATGAAGAAATTAAGTTGAGCCATGAACTTTTAGTGCCTACGCTAGTTTGAGAACCGATTTGTATTTAATTACACTATTTATTATATCATTTATATTGACTTCACGGAATACTATAAAAATGAACTAAAATTTAAATAGTGTTATCGATATGACAATAATTGTCAATCATTATAATTAATTTTTATTCAAAATTGGTTTATTAATGAACTTTTAAAAACCATATGTGTATTTGTTTTTATTCTATACTTATTGTGCTTGTATCACAGTGAAACAATAACTATTTGTTAACTTTTTTTTTAGAAAAAATAATTAAGAGTACGTACGTTTTTAACTTAATTCTCTTTAAAATTAATTTATAACCACTAAGGTACATTTTTTCCTTAAAAAAATTCTAAAAATGGATGCATTGAAAAATATTAGTTAATTTAAAACTAATATAAATAAAAAAAAAAAAAAAAAAAAAAAAAAAAAAAAAAACATGCGATAAAGTCGATTGCCATGTTTATCAGTTATCAGTTATCACTTTATCAGTTATCAGTTATGATTTGGTGTAAAAGTTTGTCTCGACGCTTGCCTGGTGCTTTTTTTGAATTAAAAAAATAATAAATACATACCGAAAATTATAACTTAGTGTCTAGCTATCATTTTTCGACCGGTGTAAATTGATATCAAGCTGGGTAATCCTAAATCCACCTATGGTGGATTATCATACTTCCTAACGTCGAAAGTATGGTGTTGTATTTTATGAGAAAAAGTTATTGTTGAATGACATGTTGACACTGAAGTTAAGTTGTCATTTGTCATTGGAGAAAATCGATTTAAACGCAACTAAACATCCCAGAGGGGCAATCTGACTTTAAAGATTAAACATCTTCTCGTAATAATAACATAATAATAATAATAATAAAAATAATTATAATATGTAGTACATAATATTATAATAATACGTATCGAAAAAATAATACAGTTATAACAAACATCTTGATAATGAAACGATGGTACAAACACCAGTCGGTGAGTGGGGCTAAAAAAAATAATTTACCGATTGAAAAAATCTTACGTTACCGGTTACACCCAACTGAAAATAAACCTCTCAAGTAGGCAATCCGAATATGTCAGATCACGGACGATGTGTGCGTTGCAAATGAAATCATTACAAATTATTAAGTCGAACTTCGAATAATATTAAGTGCCTATATAGACTTATCACGTCATTTTACTGTACATTTGTAATCATTTTTAATCTTGATTATTCGAATGTCACTTGCAATTTTGCATAAAACCCACTATACTTTGAAAGGCACGGTAAAATTAAATAAACAATATGTAAAATCTAGCAATAAATTATATGGGCCAATAAAAACTATTTTTTATTTAATAAATTCCTCTAATACTTTATACTAGTAATACTTGAAAAAAATTGCCGTGATGTTTGCATTTACTATGATAATTACAATACCATAATACCACAATAAACAATTTAAAATTTAAATTAAAATTAAAAAAATCCAAGCCGCATGATTTTCAAGGCATCGCCGATAATCCAATGCAGCGGGATCGTTCTGGGTACTCCTGCCTATCCTAATCATGGGGACTTAACGCCTAAATGTATCGATTACAGTTTGATTCTGACGCCAAATACCACGCAGTTAAACCGTTTCCGATCTGCCACAAATTGTTCGTTATGCACTGCTTTATTCATGCAATTAATATAATTCGTGTGTACTGAATCTTGAATATAATAATTATAATAATAATAATTAATAGTCTTTTAATGTACTTATAAACAATATCTGTTTAAATTGTAGTTTTTTTTATATGCATTATGAGCATAATGTGATTAATACTATAGGTAACTTAGAGTATATTATATTATTTTATAATATTCCTAATGTATTCAAAGTATTGTATAATTATTAATGCTCATAAATAATGATCTATGTTATTTCAATAAATGCATTATAGCACCACCTTTTAAAATATTACATAAGTATTCTATACCCATTTTAAATATTAATATTCTATACTTATATTACACTGCGAACGTTTCTCAAAGTAACGTATACTTGAACATCGATAATAAATACTCAACAATTTACCAATCATATTCAAATTAGGTTAGGTTATAGGTTAGGGTAGTGATTCAAAATGTGTGTTACAGTCATTTTAACACATCGAGACATCGATATTCAAAATAGAGAACAATTTATGATAGGCCAGTTGTTTGATTTAGGCATTTATTTGTACAATTTATAATGTTTTTAAATATTTTAGAGGGTTTTTGAGGTTTAAACTTTAGAAATTTAAATGGGAACATATTATATATGTTCCCAAAAAAATATTTTTAACAGACACAATATATAATGTTACTTTTGACCCCTCAAAAGTACAAATCAGATTTATTATCTTTTTCAAAGAGGGTTAGAAGTCGTAAATCAAAGCACTATTACTACTCCTAAACGTGATGATAGACACACAAAATAAACACACATCATTGTACATTTGTACATTTGTAAAACCAATATATTCATCACTCCGTTTAGAATCTAAAATTTCATTAAATTTATTAAAATACGAGTAAAAGAACGGAGTATCCAAAAATGATGTTTTTAAACTAAAAAAAATAATTAACATCGATATTCACTTAACCTATGTAATTTTGTCAGTATATGAACTTAAGTGAAATTTTAGCCAGTTTATTTTATCAAAGACTGGAGTAGCACTATAGCGTATAAATATTAAATATTTATTTTTCTTAATTGTTTGTGTTTTGCTGATTATTAAGCTGTTTTCATAATGATTGGGAATTTAATATTGCGTGTGGGTTAGAGAGAGATAACAAACATTACGCTGGCATCCTCTTAATGCATAATTAGTTCTGAATTGTAGTCCAAACAATAATTAGGCCATACCATGCATAAATATTATCTATACTAGTGGTTTTCAACCTATGAGCCGCAGCTCACAGGGGCATCATCGGTAGAAATTAAAAATAAAATTGTCAATAATTATTTTTTATAGTAGTTATAATTAACCATAATTTTTAAGCAAAGTGAATATATTGTTATATTTTTAAAGATGAATTCCATTTAAGTTACCACATATTTATTTAGATTTCATTTCATTAAAATTATTTCGATATTTTTTTAATTATTCTCAAACTACTTGTGTAAAATAGTCGTAACGTTGAACTATAGGTTACTATTACAATGCAGTATATTTTTACAGATTTGGCAAGTGGCTACTATTCTTCATTACGTAAAGGTATGTATTATTGTGTACCAATAAGCAATATTGACTATAAATACTAAAATAGTACTTATGTTTTGCTTATATAATTTTATCAAATTACTGATTGTAAAATATTAAATGAATAATTCTGTTCTAATTTTTGTTTATAATTTAAATACGTAATAGTATATAGTATATTATATATTCAAGTTGTGTTTGAACTTGGTCGGCATGGGCGATTCGCGCGTGACGTCTGGGAAAGACTGCAGTATATCGGCCCACTTGCTCGAATGTGACATGGCGAATGGTGTTGTGCTGACGTCATTAATGGATATTGTTTGGATTACATTGTTGTCCGTCGGGTTGATAAGGCGATGGTGTTTGACGTCGATATGTAGGCCGAAATAGTGTAAAAAATCGGCGCCGATGATAGGGCTGGCGACGTCTGTCATCTCAAACGTCCACGAGTACGTTCATTTGACGCCCAAATTTAAACATAACGTCTTGGGACCGTATGTTCGTATCCGCGTACCGTTGGCGGCCGTAAGTACGATATCGAACGCGGGACGTGCGCCTGCGATCGGTGGCAGCATGGAAATTTCGGCCTCGGATTCGATGAGGAACTGCTTACCGGTGCGCGTATCGCTGACGAACACGCGGCGTGTTAGGCGGGCGGCGGAAGGTAACGGGGCCTCCGGCGTTTCCGCTAGGTTTCTGAGCGAAATGTGTACGGTTCGCGACATTTTCGCGCGTCGATGCCGAACGCGTTGTGATAGAAACATCAACTGTCGTTTCGCGGGCGTGATCGGCGGGACGTTGATTGCGTGGTCGAGCGCGAAGTGTGGTGTTGATTTGCCTGTACGTGTACTCCTACCTAACCTATCCGTATCAACGTAGGTGGATACTGAGGCGATTTTGTGACTCGTTGTCGCGTCCATAATTCGGTCTGATCGCTCGGCGACAGAGTCCAAATCGCCGTCGAGACTAATGACGACGGTGCGAATAGCGGGAGGCAGCTTTTGAAGCCAGAATTCCCTCAGAGCTTTTTCTCCGATGCCGTCGGTGGGTCTGCTTCGCATTTCGCGCAGCAATTGTGACGGGCGGCGGTCGCCCAAACCTCTGGGTTAAACGATTGACCGGAACCGAGCTGCGGGTGGAACGACGTATGCCGCGATTATAGTCCGCGTCACGAAAAGTGGCGGTTGGCCGCCGCAGTAACCCTAACCTCATCCACCGTGTAGACAATGGTTCTCATGCTATTGTTGCGATCCGGTTAATTAATTAGCGCGGTAAATATAATTATTATATTGTTGTTTGATAACCACTAAAGCAAATAGTCCGCTTGGATCGCGACGGACACCCGCCACTTTTCGTGACGCGGACTATAGTCTGCTTTTTATGGTGTCGTAGCTAGCTTCCGGGCCTAGTAAATCCGCTACAGAGGGGATCCCGTCTTCGTCCGGCGAGGCGACCACGTGGTTGACGCGAGATAGGTCGGATTTGATGCGTTGGTTGTGGAATATGGCCTCGGCGTGCACAAACCATTGCTCGGGCGCGTGACGCCAAAAAGTAGGTAGGCGCATGGTGGATAATGCCGCGACAGCGGCGTTTAAATCGACCTGGCCACCCGGTGGTGGAGGTGTCGTTAAATTTGAGTTGACGTTTTCGGTCGTCAACATATCTATGAGATTGTCGGTCGGAAGTGACATCGCTCACGATGGGTAACGGACGTAGGGAAATGCGCACTCGCGAATAACACACTTTAAAAAACGGCGGATGCGAAAGCGGAACGCGAACTGCGAAAGGGAAGAACTTAGGTCACAAATTTGGTAAAGATAAACGCGGACGAGGTACGGGTAAGTTTCCCTCGCAATTATCACCAATATCTGTCCCGTTGTGGATATCAGAAGGTAAAATAAATCGTAAGCTGTTTTATACGTTAAGTAAAAAGCTTTTATTAACGTCGATTTTCGGGCGCATCGTTACAACGGAGTCGCGGTCGTGCGCGTAAACTTTTGGTGTCGTCGAGATGACGGGCGACGTAAAAGAGACAGGCTCGAAGTTGGTGAGAACTCGAGCGAGTACGCGGCGGCGTAGGCCTATAAGGGCGAGTTATTAATATTATATTGTTATACATTTAATAGGGAAAACGAGTAGGGAAATACAATTCAAAAATACACACGAACGACGGTTGACAATGACTCGATAATAAGAAACATATAATATAACGTATTGGTACAGTAATAATTACGAAAAAGTACAAATGGTTAGGAACGAGGTTACGGTAACATGGAAATAATTTACGATACAATAATTGATAATAATTACAACAACATAGAATGATAATACGACATAGTGTGGGACCAGGTCACCACAGGGCGTTAGGTTAGGTCCATACGCAATACGTGGTTCGAAAGTGTTACGGTTCATTAGTACATATTATCACCACACGCGTACAGTGTTAGTAGTAGGTACTCGGGGCTCTTAATATGAATAAACATTCCTATAACATATAACATAGGTACTATGTTAATTGTTAATCTAATTAAAAATCAAAAACAAAATTAGTGATTAAAACGAAAACAAAAAACAACTGTAAAACGATATTTTTCATCAATACTTTTTGATATATTTATTATTTTGACCTAGGTATTTTATTATTCTAACCTAACCGGCCGTTTTATTTTTCGCGCACCAACGGGCTGGCGGCGGTCGATAGCACGTCGTCGTAATCTACACATTAAAATGATTTAATAATAAATAATTCACAACGACAAATAATACTAATAATACAATAAATAAGAATAACAATTAATTCACGTGGGTGTTAGTGTGCGTGAGTAACGAGTGTGTGCGGTCGGTGGCATACATACGACTAATATGCCGTCGTAGCAAAGACACAGGCGATCATTCCAAAATTATTTCTAGGATGAAGTATTAAATAAAATAGAACCAGGTGTGTTTGAAAACTCGCCCTTCATATGATTTGTATATAAACAATCTCTAAGAATTTTCGTTGTACCTAAGATAATGTGATGGTAAATAATAAAAAATCTAATCCTAATTAAATTTGCAGGACTAAAGTATTATGCAAGTAATACGGTTGAAAAATATTGTGGATATATTTGTGATAATGCTTTAGATGTAGCAGCAATTAATTTTACAATTATACGAGATGGACCACTAGAATTAAAAAACAATGCTATATTAGGAGTTTAATTATTATTTTATTAAAATTTTCATTATGATATATTAACAATGTCTATATTATTAAATCCAGCAAATATAAATGAAATAATACAATTAATTTAAGAAAAAGTTTGTAAAAATACAATAGATAATAAAATATGTTGATGTATATTTAGATTAATGTTATGTTTGTAGAATTAAAAATAAAAACAGAAATGGGAATAAATATTTTTTACACAAAACTTGTTTCTACCGAAATAAATTCTGTTTTTTTTTTTGTAATTTTAAACTAAATTAATAACTGGAAATTTCATGATATTGTTGTACTATTTTTCATCGATAAACCAGAAGAAAATTGCAAATCAATGAAAAAAAAAAAACGGGTAAGTGAGTATCGCTCTGCTGTACATTAGGGGGTGGGGTGGACCTCGGACTAGGGTAGGTTAAATTTGAATGCAATGTTAGGTATCATTGTATACGAAAAACGATTCTGAACGGAGATGATTTGTCAGTCTAGGATATATTATATTTAAATATTGTCATACATACTATTTTGAAACAAATTCAAACATTTAAGTAAAAGTTTCAAGATCCTACGTTTGTTAATTTCGTGAAAATAACAAAAATCGAAAATTATTTAGTAGTATAACGTTATTTTACACGTGTATTTTTGATTTCAAATTAAAATTAAAACTTTAAACACTCGTAGAATTTTTTAAATTGAATAATCCTCAAACTTTATTATAATTATTCTAAGCTTAACTTTTGGACAGCATAGTATTAAATTTTCAATTCTTAGCTTTTGATAGTAAAATATTTATAAATTTTTAAATACCAAATAGTGAAAAATATTCATGATTTTGACGAATTTTTGTCAATATTTGAACTTCAAATGCTAATAAAAAAAAATTGTGCCTATGTATTTTTATAATTTTTGAATGAGTGTTAGAACAAGTTATGCGGACCCTTCAATTAAATTTTCAAGTAATTTGTCCCAGCTTAATTTTTTTTATCAAAATTTATAAAAATAAAAATAAAAAGAATAATTAGATTATAATATTACAGTAAGACTTATCTAATAATTAAGGCATTATTTGTATGTATTTATGGAACCAAAATATGTATTTATGCTACCAAAATATGTACATAAATATGTGCTAAAAAACTCAAAATATGTATTATACTAATATGATTAGTAAAATTATTTAAAAAGACGTATTAAAAATTACAAAATATAATTAAAAAAGGCTAAAAAAAGAAAAATATTAATTATCTTGATTACAAATTATGATAACATGCATTTTTAAATTTTCAAATTCAAAAGAACATAATAATTAGTGAATTAACCTAACCAAATTTACAATTGGTTGTGGGGAGGCTTAAATCTGTGTACATATTTTTAAATATTTCGATACGGCTAGGAGCTTTTAAAAATATTTAAATATCTTTTTAACAGTAGATATTAATTAGTCTATTTTTGTAAATTTTTATCGAGTGGTGTTTGCTATTCGGTGAAATGCGCGTGCTAAATACGTTAAATAGATAATTTAATGACCAAATTTTCGAAAAATGTAGAAAAACTTATATAAATTATTATTTTGAGAAATATGTATACAAATGTACTTATGGCAAAATATGTAAAAACATGTAAAATAAAATATAGTTAATTTCATTGAAAATCCCTAAAAATGAACTTATCGCTCACCTAAATTTTATCAAGTCACAGTAAAAATATGTATTTACATATAAATCCGACCACTACTAATAATTAAATAACATTACATGTTACATTTATTTTACATATATAATTGTTGTTGCGCCGAACCGCACCTACTTTTATAACTCGCGGTTTGCGGGAACGACTTGCGGGGTGCTGTGGACGGGAACAGGTTACCCAAAATAATGTGTAGAATTATAGTAAAATTAACAGTATAAAATGGTACTGAACGTAAATGGTGGCATATAATAATAAGTAAAGACCGGATCTATATGCATTTTAAATTGTAAAATATGCATGCAAACATGCACTAAAAAAAGTCAAAATATGCAAGGAAAAAATGCAAAACATGCAAAATAAAATTTCAATTTTTATTCAATTTTAAATTTATTAAATTTTTCATAAACAAAAAGTGACATTATATTATAGTACAAAAATGTAATTTTATGTTAAATTGTAATTCAAAAATATTTTATTAAAATTAAATAGTAGATACATTGGTGTCATTTTGGTGATATTTATAGAAAAAAAGTACGAACAATTTAAGGTATAAAATAGTAAGTTAATTAGAAAAATAATAAGATGGTTATCAAAGTATATTCCATGTTTATTTCTGTGAAATTATTACGGCGATCTGTAAGAATGTACTTGTAGGATGAAACTATGGAACTATTTTTAGCGTGGACGACGGACATCGCTGTGCAGAGGGCGAGATGCCATAAAGCAAGGCGGATCTATACCCGACTGAGGAAGAAGACGGACGACGCTGGGTGCGCTGAGCAATTGTCTGCATTCAGGTCCGAGCGTAAGCTTCTAGTCATCAAAATACGGGAGGCGAAAGAGGATAATTGGAGAAAGCTATGCGAGCTTGTCGACAATGACCCGTGGGGCCTTCCGTATCGCATCGTTATGAAAAAACTGACCCGGAGGAAACGATTCCGGGAATCGACTTGCCGGGGAGACTGGAAAATATAGTTAGCAACCTATTCCCCACGAAGCCCCCGTGTACGAGAGATGTTATACCCGTCAGCCAAGAGGACATCGACCGAGCCTGCTTCTCGGTGGATGACGTTAAAGCTGCTGCGAGGGGACTACCAAACGGCAAGGCGCCGGGGCCAGACGGTATCCCCAATGAAGTATTAAAGGCTGCGGTCGGATTGCATCCCCAGATTTTTGCAACGCTTTTCAACATCTGCATGAGACAAGTGTATTACCCACCGGAGTGGATGACCGCGAATTTGGTACTACTGCGCAAGCCGGGCAAGGAGCTTGACAACCCGTCTGCGTATCGCCCCTTGTGCATGCTGGACTCAGTGGGCAAGCTGTTTGAGAAGCTACTGACGTGGAGGCTGCGCGAGCACCTCATGAAGGCTGGCCAGGCGGGCAACCAATTCGGCTTTCGGCCTGGAAAGTCAACTCTGGACGCGATGTCGAAGGTGCGATCCGCATACAAAAACGCGAGCGGGAGGGGACAGGCATATAACCTGTTCGTTGGCATGCTAACGCTAGATGTGAAGAATGCATTCAACAGCGCCCCCTGGGATAAAATCATTGACGCGTTAGCGCAAAAAAACACCCCGCCGTACCTGCTAAATATAATAGGACCTGACGGAGAGGAAGATAATAGTGCAAGCGCCGGACGGGAGCACCAGACACGTTGACGTCAGCTGTGGCGTTTCACAAGGTTCGGTCCTTGGGCTGGATCTTTGGAACGCCCTGTACGATGAACTCTTGGAGATTCAGCTACCTCCCGACGTGGAGATAATCGCGTTCGCAGATGATGTGGCGCTACTGGCAACGGCATCCGTTTCTTTTCTGTTGGAGGAAAGACTTGAACAGGCCCTCGGCGATGTAGTAGACTGGCTGACTGCAAATGTGCTTGAGCTGGCCATTGAAAAGTCTGAAGCGGTACTACTCACAAATCGCAACAAACATAACCGAATGACGGTAAGATTCCAGGGACACCTTTTCGAGTCAAAGCCGGCGGTTAAATACTTAGGTGTATCGATTGACCCAAGGCTACACTTCAGTGAACATGCGGAACTAGCTGCCAAAAGAGCGTCGGATACCTGCCGCCATCTCACGCAGATACTTCCTAACCTTCGAGGACCCAGACAGCGCACTAGGAAAGTGCTAGCCACAGTGGTAACCTCTCAAATGCTGTACTGAGCCCCTTTTTGGTTTCCCTCTATTACGGCGGAGGCATTACACAAAATGGAGGTGGTGTACCGGAGAATCATGTTGAGGGTTGCCTGTTGCTACCGTACGGTTTCGTACGAAGCTGCGGCGGTCGTATCGAGTATTCAACCTCTAGCTCTGCTGGCCAAGGAGCGGCTAGAAATGTACGGGGGTATCCTGAAAAGCGTAGCCAGGGACCATTCGATCAGAAAATGGCAAACGGCTTGGGATACGGTGAAGAATGGCAGGTGGACGCACCGACTGATTACAGAACTTGCACCCTGGTTAAAGAGGCAACACGGTGAAGTATCCTTCCACCTCAGCCAAGTACTGATTGGTCATGGTTGCTTCGGCGAATACCTCCATCGGTTCGGGAAGTTAGATAGCGATAGCTGCGCGCTGTGCAGGGCATCTCCGGACGACGTCGAACACGCAGTGATTCAATGCGACGCTTTTCACCGTTGGAGGGCCGAAACATGTGTCTATCTCGGTGTCGACCAGCTAACGGCGGACAATGTTATAGGCATTATGTTGAGGTCCAACTCGGACTGGCAGAGGGTCACGTCGCTGATCAGGAGGATAATGTCAGCCAGAGAAGAGGAGGAAAGGACGAGGCAGCATGCACCGGGCGGTGCTCAAGGAATCACCGGATGAAATATAATAGATAAGCACGAGTCTCCAGAGCGGCGGAATGAGATCGGCTCGCGAATACGGGCTAGCACGAGTATCCAGAGCGGCGGACTTAGGTCGGCTCGAGAAAACCGGTTGGATAGCGGCTGAAGGAAAATGAAATAAATGAAATTTATTTGCAAATTATATAATTGGTTAAACTATGTCAAAATGTTTTTAGTATTTATTGTGAGAGGGTTAGGTGGGGGACTGTCCCACTTACTCCCTCATTTTTCCGGCCTCGGCCGATTGTTGTTGTGCATTTATCAATAAATGATGGCGACGCCGTGGAAGCAATGCGAAAGCAATTCCCGCGGCGTCGTCGATTGTACACTGACAAAAAAAAAGGTTAGGTTAGGTTAGGTTCAGTCGTGCACAGTTGTCGGTAGTGAGCGGACGTGTCTCGCGTTTGCTCTCTCGTCGTACAACGGATTTGTGTCACAGTGCCACAGTGTTAGTGAGTTAGCATAACTACCAACTATTTAGTTAAGTTACGTTCAGAAGTGGTCATCGTCGCCCAGACAGCAGTCTAGGTACAGGTCTGCGGCCAGGGCCATCGATCACGCCCACGGATGCGACGTTGCCATTACGTTGCCCGACTTACCAACCACGGTATCCGGTTTTTCGCCGATATCTCGGCAGGGAGTGCCCGGAGCGCTTCGGGAACAAAAATTTGCCCTCCCAAATCCCTTTGACCTCCCACGGCCGCCACCGATACGCCAAAGAAAACCGCGACCCTCTAGCCCCAATAGGGCCGGAGATAGGGCCGTTTGAAACAGCGGCCGCGGCCCTCCTGCCGCATCGCCGATATCTCGGCCGGAACTGGTCTTAGCGTTTTCAAACCGAACTCCTCGACTTCACTGGACAACCTCTTCCAGGTTAGGTTCGGTTAGTCGTGCACAGTTACAGTCATGCACAGTCAGTCGTGCACAGTCGTCTCAGTCGTGCACATGAAGTTCCGAATTTGGACAAAGTCCTACACTCCGCAAGAAAGGTATATGAGCCTAGACTCGTCCCCTTTCAGGCAGAGGCACCGGATGTTTTCCTAAGAAAACATACGGCAGCATCAAATGAGAACAGTTGGAAGACTGTTCACCACCGTCAAACCAGGAGTTTTTACACCCCTCATTTGCGGCGGGGTTTCAAATGACTACCAGTTTGGTTTCAAAGTGTATCAGACCTTTTAACTGACCACTGGTGAGGCCGCGGAACTATCCAACCCGCTACTTAATATGGTTTAAGCAACCGCCAGGTAATAATATACTCTCACCGGCAGAGTGGCTGGGTTCCCGGGAGAATTCTCACCGTTAACTTTCACGTGATCAGCATACGATCATTTACCACTTTCGTCATTTTCATGACTGCCACTACGAATCCGATCCCAGACGTCGGTACCGGGTTTCCCCAGCACTTGGGTCCAGACGTCGTTCCCGTAGTACTTTTCCCTAATACTAATATTAGGCGTCCAAAGTGTGACGTTTCGGCCAGCGGTCCATCGTTAGGTTAGGTTAGGTTAGGTTAGGTTAGGTTAGGTCCTCATAAAACTGGCAGGTGGCACTACTTACAAGGAAACGTTGAGACGGGTCAAAACGTGCGGCGTTAACCCCGAAGCATACGGCGCGTCTATCAAAGGCATGCGCCGTACTAGGAGCGGCGACCTCCTTGTAGACCTCGGCAAGGGCGCCAAGTCTAGAGCTGCGGCAGAGCCTCTTCGTTGCGCTATAGTAGAAAAGCTGGGCGATCACGTGGGATCCGTCTCTAAACTCGGTTCCACCATAGAGATGGAAGTGGTCGACCTAGATGAAGTGTCCACCCCAGGCGAGGTCCTTACGGCTGTCAAAGACACACTCCTACAATCTACGGCAAAAGATGACCGCAACGCGATCGAAGCCATGGCCGAGGTTAGCATCTCGTCCATGTGGAAGCTTAGATCGGGTCAGCAAGTGGCCGTGGTGAAAATGCCACGTGGACTGTACGATAAGACCATGGATCATGTAAAAGTCGGATGGACCAGCTGCCGCTTTCGGCCCCGGCACCCAGAGGTCATGAGGTGTTTTAAGTGTCACGGGTTCGGGCATACCTCGGCCAACTGCACGGGCCCTGACCTTAGTGACGAATGTCGGAGATGCGGCCTGAAAGGGCATAAGGAGAAGGAGTGCGACGCTGGAGACGCGAAGTGCGTGGCGTGTGACCGAGCCGGATACTCGTCGGTGCCACACAGGCCTGGCTCCGGATCTTGTCTCGCCCGACGCGCAGCAGAGTCCTGGCGCCTTACGAATAAATCGAAATGATCAGGTTCCTTCAGGTCAACCTGAACGGGAACTGGGGCGCCCAGCAGCTCCTACACCAGACCACGGCGCAGAACGACACGGACATTATCATCGTGAGCGAACCCTTCACCAAGTGTGACGGTGGAAACAGAATGTGCTTTAGCACCGACCGCAAAGCTGCTGTCGGCACAACCCCTGGCGCGGCGTTCACCCACGACGATAAGGGATCGGGAACGGGCTTCGCCTGGATGAAGTTCGGCGGCCTTACAGTATTCAGTTGCTATTGTAGGCCGGGCTGCACTCTCGGAGAATATACAGACTTTCTAGGCAACTTGGAGGATGCCATAAGGGACAAGCAGGACACCAACCTAATCGTGAGCGGTGATTTCAACGCATGGCACGTCGAGTGGGGATCTCGCGTCAACAACCCTAGGGGAGTACTCCTGTCTGACCTTGCTGCCAGCTTGGGACTCGTTCTGGCTAACCGAGGAGACACACCGACCTTCGTGAGGGGACAAGCGACCTCCATAATAGACGTCACATTCGCCAGGGGCGTACAAGTCGCGGGCTAAACCGTTTTGGACGAGATAAATCTCAGCGACCACGCGTACGTGTCTTTTGCTATCGAACCCCTTCTCCCCGCTCAAATGGAGACCGTCGATACAGCACACCACTCGGGCTGGTCGCTAAGGCAAATAAACCTCGATCACCTCAACGACTATATAAATACGAGGCCTATCGCAGAGGTGCACGGTGACCCCACCGTCGACTTGGCATGCAGATCCGCCGAAGCCCTTAACAGCTACATTTACGGAGCCTGCGATGCGTCGATGCCGCTGAGGACTCAGGGCCCGCCCGGTAAACGGCCGATGTACTGGTGGACCGAAGGCATAGCCCAATTGCGGGCTAAATGTCTTACATTGCGCAGGGCATACCAAGCGAGCCTTATCAGGCATGGAGCGGACGGCTCTCTAGCGCTCAGAGCAAACTTCACCGCTGCCAGAAGGAGCCTACGTCTGGAGATCAGGAAGTCGAAAGAACGAGCTTGGAGAGAGCTGTGTGCTCAGGTGGATGCTGACCCTTGGGGAAAACCCTACAAGCTGGTGATGAAAAAATTCGGTGACAGCTCCATCAGGCTGGCGTCGAGGGGGAGAGAACAGATCATAGCTGACCACCTGTTCCCTCCAGAGCCTATCACCAATTGGGACGAAATGCCGTCGCCAGAGGTCCGAAACCTGTTCGACGCCTTCAACGCTGATACTGACGAGCTAACATTCACGAGGGTCATCCCGGAGTTCACGGCGGAAGAATTGGCTAAGGCTGCGAAAAAGCTGTCTTCAGGTAAAGCCTGCGGACCTTCGGGCATTCCAAATGAGGTCTTAAAGAGGGTAGTCAAATCCCGGCCAACTGGTACTCTAAAAATCTACAACGACTGCCTCAGATCGCTGACTTTCCCGGCGGCATGGAAAGCGGCCAGGCTGATCCTTCTGCACAAAGGTCCGGACAAGCCACTTGACTCTCCGTCGAGTTTCCGCCCCATATGTCTTCTCGACACCCCCGGAAAGCTGCTGGAACGACTCTTGCTCCAGAGGTTGGAGGCCCATTTGGACGATCGCGGAGGAAGACGGCGCGCCCAAAACCAGTTTGGCTTTCGCCGAGGCATCTCCACGGAAACGGCGATCGATGCGGTCGTTAAACTAGCAGCCCAAGCGGGTCAGGGGAATTGGAGGCAAAAGCGTCTCTGTGTGCTGGTCACCCTAGACGTAAAAAACGCCTTCAATTCGCTTCAATGGCCGGTGATCGATCAAGCGCTCAGGGAAAAAGGCACACCGGAGTACCTAGTTCTGATGATCAGGTCTTGGCTATCGGAACGAAAGCTACTGGTCGGAGACCGGATGACGTCCATGGCGGTCACTTGCGGCGTTCCCCAGGGCTCTGTCCTCGGCCCAACGCTGTGGAACGTGGCATACGACGACCTCCTCGGCATGGACGTTCTCCCGGGGGCGCACCTCGTGGGCTTCGCCGACGACCTGGCGGTGGTAGGTGTGGCCAGAACAGGCCCGCTGCTGGAGCAATTGGTGAACCCCGTGCTCGATCGCATCGACAACTGGATGACTAGTCGTGGCCTTCAGCTCGCCCATCAGAAGACAGAGGCCGTCATGTTGACCAGGAGATGGGCCTACGACCCTCCTAGACTCACTATCGGAGGCTCGGAGATTGCCATCAGCAAACACCTGAGGTACCTCGGCGTAATCCTGGACACCAGATTATCCTACGGGAAACACATCGAGACGGTGACCAGCAAGGCGTCTAAATCCGCGGTCGCACTGTCCAGGCTCATGCCGAACACCAACGGCCCTTGGCCAATGGAAAAGGAGGCTCCTCAGCTCAGTCGTCGAGAGTCAATTGCTGTATGCGGCTACCGTGTGGGCCAACGCTGTAAACTGCTCTGTAAAAGCAAGGACGAATCTGCGAAGGCCGCAAAGATCCGCCGCCTTGCGTGTCATACGGGCGTACAGGACAGTCTCCGACAAGGCGGCCTTGGTGCTAGCTGGCATGCCTCCCGCTGACCTCGTCGCCAACGAGAGGGCGAGAATAAAAGTGAAAATGTCTGAGGTCCTCCAGCGAGGCGAACGGCCTCTCACAAAAGCTGGGGTGAAAAGGATCGAGAGGAAAAAAACAATCGAAGAATGGCAGTCGAAATGGAGGCGCTCCACCAAGGCTAGTTGGACGCGCCGTCTAATCCCGGACATCGTCAGGTGGGTCGAGAGGACGACGGTCAGGGCTCCCCTGAGTTACCACATGACACAGGCCTTGACAGGGCATGGATGTTTTCAGCATTACTTGCACCGCATGGGTAGGGCGGAGAGTCAGAGGTGCATGCACTGTCCATGCGCATCGGATACCGCCGAACACACCTTGTTCCGTTGCCCGCAGTGGGAAGCTCACCGCGCGGATCTACGCTTACGCCTCGGGCGGACACCGACGGTCAGCGACATGGCCGACATACTTTGCGGGCCGAGATTTGAAGATCTTCCGACGGACCCGGAGGAGAAATCGAATCTGCTGATCGATGCCGACGAAGTGTTCCGGCTGTTTTACGCGATGGTCGAAAGCATTCTGACTGCAAAGGAGACCGAAGAAAGGCTGAGGCAAGGGCGTGGCAGGCGCTAAACCGCACGGCTGCGAAACGTTGAAGTCAGACATGCAGAGCGTCGGTCACTCGTACGGTCCGGTTCGCAGTGACTGCCGAGTCGTCGGAGGTGCCACCGACCACGCTCTTCAACCAACATGGCACCACGGGAGGGTGCGGCGATCACGGCATTGTATTTATGTACGGGAGCTCCAGGGCGGCGGGCTTAGGCCGGCCCAAGAAAAGGATGAGTCGGAACGAGAATTCCAGGGCGACGGGCTTAGGCCGGCCCAAGAAAAGGATGAGTCGGAACGAGAATTCCAGGGCGACGGGCTTAGGCCGGCCCAAGAAAAGGATGTTTTGGAACGAGAATTCCAGGGCGGCGGGCTCGGCCGGTCCACGAAAATTCCAGGAATACCCAGCAACATACTCGAAATTGTACTGATTGTAACCAAAAAATAGCGTGTATAAATGTAAATAACCTTAATGTATGTTTGTAAGGGGAAGGGGCGTGCACCCACCCCCCTTCTCTAGTGACGGATTGAGTTGACGTGCTGTCCACACCCCTACCGCGTAGCCTGCGAATATAGACTAGCATTCGCCTAAGGAAGGCGGGCTCCGTGGGACGTGGGGCGTGGGTGGTACACCGTCTGCGTTTGTAAATTAGCTGTAAGTGATAAACTATTGTACTGTATGTATTCATTCACTCAATAAACGATGCTGCATGGAGGCTAAGTAATGTGCAAACAGTTCGGCCTCCATGTAGTGATTCAACAAAAAAAAAAAAAAAAAAAAAAAAAAAGGTTAGGTTAGGTGTTGCCTCTGGCCCGGTCGCGTCCCGGAGTCAGGGAGAACCTGATGTAGTGGTGGTCGCTGTTGTTGAACACCGACTCCATCACTCTCCAGTCTGTGATGCGAGCCGCCAAGGACTCGCAAGACAGGGTGACGTCGACGATGGACCCGGCACCCCTCGAGAAGGTCGGGGTCGAGCCGGAGTTTGCGATGACCAGTCCGAGGGACTCGATCAACAGCTCCAGTTCTTCTCCCCTTCTGTTGTCAACCCAGTCACCCCACGCAGCGGATCTCGCGTTGAGATCGCCGGTGACGAGAACGGGGACTTCCCGCTGCGCGGTCCTGATGCTGTCTTCGAGACGGCGGAGCAGGTCCTGGAAGTCCTCGATGGGCTTGTTGGGCGACGCGTAGCAGCTGTACACCTGGACGCCGTTGAGCCGAGCCGACACGAACTCGGGGTCGCTGATGACGTTGGCCACCGTTACTCCCGCGTTCGCCACGTAGATGGCCGCTCTCCGTTGTCCGTCGCTCGCGTGCCAAGCACTGGAGTCCGGGTCCGCCTTGTAGGGGTCGCTGATCAGTGCGACGTCAACTCTCTCTTCAACCATGTACTGCGCGACGAGGTCTTGTGCCACGCGACAGTGGTTGAGGTTGCACTGCACGAAGTTGAGTCCCATCACACCACTCCGTTCGCTTCTGCAGGCGTCTCACTCCTTGAGGTCGAGGGCTGCGGCTGCTGCTTCTGCTGCGTCTGCCTTTGCTGGGCGCAGTCCTTCACCAGGTGGTCTTCCCTCCTGCACCTGTGACAGCGACGGGGCTTATCCTCGCCCTGGCACTCGACGGCAAGATGGCCTTTGGCTTGACAACGGAAGCAGGTCGGTTGGTTGTTAGCCAACAGCTTGATCCTGCACCTGGTCCACCCCACGGAAACCGCTTTCTTCTCCGCCAACGCGATGGCGTCCTTGAGTGGCAAGTGGAGGCTCGCCACGAACTCCTCTCTTCCTCCAGAGTTCTTGCGGATGGTCACGTTCTCGGAGGTGACTCCGGTGACTCCCGCCTGCGTGACGCCGGCAACGACGTCCTCTGTTTCTGCCCATTCCGGGACCCCCAAAAGAAGGACGGGCGCACGGGGCTCGGGTAACCTTACCCTGGCCGCGTCCCCCACCACCCCCCGGATCTCCCCGGCTAGCAGCGTGGCTTTTTCGTTCCCCTCGACCTCGAGGAGAATACCGCCCGCCCTTGTCTTCATCGTCGTCAGCACCTTGACGCCGAGAGATTGAAGGTTGATCGAAGTCGACACCTTCTTCATCACGGAGGCTAGGGAGCCTCCTTCAGCCGGGCGATCGATGGTGACCGCCGTGGTTCGCGGAGTCCTCTTCCGCAGAAGAGCCACTTGGTCGGCGGTCGAGCGCGGTTGTCGGGCCGGCTTCGGTGGCTTCTTCTTTCTTACCACCTCGCTCCAGGTCTGCGTCTGGGGTGACCGTTGCGGGGGCTGCTGCTGCTGTGGCTGCCGCTGCTGTTGTGGCTGCTGCTGCTGTGGCTGCCGCTGCTGTTGTGGCTGCTGCTGCTGTGGCTGCCGCTGCTGTCGCTGCTGCTGTTGTGGCTGCTGCTGTTGGGGCTGCTTCGGCTGCCGTTGCTGGTTCTGCGCCTTCGGCTGCACAGGTTGCAGGCACTCCTTTTGATGTAGCGGCTGTCGTTTCCGACCCTTCGGCCGCTGTTGCTGTTGCTGTTGTTGTTGTTTCTGCTGCTGCTCCGGAACTGCTTCCAGAGAAGCAGTGTTCGTGGCAACGTCCTTCACAGGCTAAGTAATGTGCAAACAGTTCGGCCTCCATGTAGTGATTCAACAAAAAAAAAAAAAAAGGTTAGGTTAGGTTAGGTTAGGTTCCCGTGAGGCTTCCCCCGAGCGTGGAAGAGAGCAAGACTTGTTCTTCTAAGAAAGGGAGACAAACCCTTGGACTCACCTTCTTCATACCGTCCTCTCTGTCTTCTGGACTCCGCGGGAAAACTTCTCGAAAAGATTGTAGACGGACGTATTAAAGAAGAACTTGCAGCCGGCGACGATCTCGCCGACTGCCAATTCGGCTTCCGGAAGGGGCGTTCGACCATAGACGCAGTCGCAAAGCTGATGACCCGTGTCGAATCCTCGTCGGGCTTCAAGATAGGAGTTCTTACATTTGATGTTAAAAATGCATTTAATTCGGCCTCGTGGGAGAAGATTCTCACCGCTGCAGCAGACAAGGGGATCTCTCCCCCCCTCCTAAAGTTCCTCAGCGACTACTTTAAAGATCGGACATTACTTTCTACGGTCAATTACCAACAAACCGTCACGCCAGTTACCAGTGGTGTCCCGCAGGGTTCGGTCCTCGGGCCGACCCTGTGGAACGTCATGTACGACGACTTGCTGCGTGAGCCGCTCCCAATGGGTGTAGAATTTTTGGCCTACGCAGACGACGTGGCTCTCATTGCCAAGGGAAGGGATATTTGTGCGCTAGAGCGTCAACTGACTGCCGGCGCTAGCGTAGTCGTCAAATGGATCAGACGTATGGGACTGGAGCTCGCAATACACAAATCTGAATCAATGGTTATCACCAACACCAGGACGTACAACAATATGCGCGTTTTCATCGAAGGGATCGAGATCAAAACTGTTCCGAGTCTGAAATACCTAGGTATCCACCTGGACCCTAAGTTAAATTTCACCACTCATGCCATGCACGTAACGGCAAAGGCCGCTAAAGTTTCGTCCAACCTGGCGAGAATTCTCCCCAACATCAGCAATGCCAAACCGCGGAAGCGCAGGTTACTATCAGGAGTCGTCCACTCGATCCTCCTATACGGCGCTCCCATCTGGGCAGGAAGAATGTCACAGGTCGGCAACAAAGAAATGGCCAAGTGCCAGCGGAGAATCGCCCTACGAGTGGCCTCCGCTTATTGCTCAGTCTCGGCTGATGCAGTCCTCGTCATCGCTAACATCCCACCGATCGACCTCCTCGCTAAAGAACGTCAAGAATCGTTCTGCCAAAAACATTTGAACGCTCGGTGCGATGCTAGCCGCACTGACATTTTTAATTTGTGGCAAGCCCGGTGGGAGGCCTCCTCCAAGGGCAGGTGGACCTTCCAGCTAATCCCAGACCTAAGACCCTGGTCTCGGAGGACATTCGGAGAAACTAATTTCCATTTAACCCAGGCCCTGTCTGGACACGGCTGTTTCTCCAGTTACCTGCACAGCATCGGCAAACTGGTATCACCGGCGTGCTGGTACTGTAACGCCCCCCACAGACGATGCCCATCACACGCTATTCATATGTGACGCATGGCACAGTCGCCGATCAAGACTGAACACAATTCTGGGATGCGACATCAGTCCACCGTCCCTCGTACCTATGATGCTCCAATCGAGGGAAAACTGGAACATTGTGAGCCAATTCATTGTCGAAGTACTTAAATCGAAGGAGTCGGAAGAAAGACGCCGTTAAGCTCAACCTCCTTAAAGTATCTCAGACTAGTTAAGATACATAATATGTGGGCCGAAGGCCAACCCAAGGGGGTTAGAGGCCCCTTGTTTTGTTGTATTCAATAATTTGTAATTTACACGCTAAAAATGTACTGTGCCATTGTTTTATTTAAATAAACGATGAGCGATGAGGGGTGAAATGACTAACGTCGGTACCACCCTCATCCTCGATTCAAAACGTAAAAAAAAAAAAAAAAAAGGTTCCCGTGAGGCTAGGTTAGGTTAACCTCTCTAACCTAAGAGAGAGAACGGCAACGGCAAGAACGACTCGGTAGTTAAGTTTGCTGTGTTGTGGGCCGAAGGCCGATTCTTAGTCGGTGTAGGGCCGCCTGCTGCTTTGTAAATAGACTATGTATATATTGTAAAGTCTATGCACACATAACTATTGTACATATTGATCTATCAATCAACGATGTGGGGGGAGCTGACGAAATGCCTCATGGTGTCTCTGGCCCCTCCACGATACCGTAAAAAAAAAAAAAAAAAAAAAAAAAAAAGGTTCCCGTGAGGCGGCAAGAACAAAGCCCCAGGCCCGGACGGACTCACCGGCAAGATCCTGCTGGCGATGCACAAGGCCCACCCGAACGTCCTGCTGGAGTTGTTCAACAGCTGTCTCCGCAGCGGTACGTTCCCGGCGGACTGGAAGACCTCCAGAGTGGTGCTGCTGAAGAAGGGGAACAAGCCGGACGGTTTGCCCTCTTCCTACAGACCCCTGTGCCTGTTGAACGACGTTGGCAAAATCCTCGAGTTCCTACTCGCGCGAAGACTCGAGGACCACATGTCGAACAGCGGCGGGCTCTCGGCCAATCAGTTCGGGTTCAGGAAAGGCAGGTCCACGGATGACGATGTGCGGGAGTTTCACAACGACTTGTTGGAGGGTGTCGATGGGGGCAAGTTTTGCTTGGCCGTCGGCATCGACATCAGGAACGCGTTCAACTCCGTCAGGTGGTCGGACATCATGGACGCCCTGCCGGGATGGAGCGTTCCGCAGTACCTGCAGAACATGTTCCGGTCGTACTTCTCCGGGAGAACGGGAACAGTGCACGCAAACTGCGTGGAGAGCGGCTCGTTGGAGATCGAGATTTCCGGAGGCGTGCCCCAGGGTTCCGTCGTGGGCCCCCTCCTATGGAACGCAACATTCGACGCCGTCCTGAGAACCGAGCTGCCAAGGGGTGCCAAGCTGCTGGGGTTCGCGGACGACACGATGTTGGTCACCAGAGCCAAGTCGACGCCGGAGCTGGAAACGTTGACGAACGAGGCACTGTCCTTGGTGGAGCAGCGGATCGCCGATCTCGGCCTGCAAATCGCGGTGGAGAAGACGGAAGCCGTCCTATTTACGTCGAGGTACAAGTACGCTCGGCCGGCGATCAGACTGTGCGGCAGCGACGTCCGACTGTCTACCGAGATGAAATATCTCGGGATGGTGGTGGACAAGTCGATGCTCTTCAAGGAGCAGGTGAAGAAGGCGGCAGCCAGGGCAGCGGATATCGGGAACCAGCTGGCCAGGATCATGCCGAACGTGGGCGGACCCCGCGAAGAGCGACGTCGGCTGCTGTCGTCGGTGGTACACTCCGTGCTGCTGTACGGAGCCCCTAGCTGGGCGCACACGCTGGACCTCGTGCCGGGGAACGTCAGGGCCCTGAACCGAGCTCAACGGAGAGTTCTTCTCCGCTGCGCGTGCGCGTACCGCATAGTCTCAGAGGTGGCCACGAACGTGATCGCTTCGACGCCTCCCGCCGACCTGCTCGCCAGGGAGAGGGAGGCGGCGTTCGAACGGAGACGGTCCCCCGCGGCGGCCATCACGGGAGGCAATGATCCGAGAAGCGTCATCATGGAAGCTTGGCAGGAGAGGTGGTCTTCAGGGGAAAAAGGGAGCTGGACCAGGCGGTTGATCCCGGACGTGCGAGCCTGGTGCGCCAGGAGCCACGGGCTGACGACCAACTTCCACCTGACCCAGTTCATGTCGGGGCACGGATGCTTCGGCCAATACCTGCACCGGATTCGGAAGTCGGACAACCCCAGGTGCGTGGACTGTTTGTCGCCAGTGGACGACGCGGAACACGCGTTCTTCGTGTGCGACAGGTGGTGGCGTCGGAGAATGGAGCTCAAGGCTGCAATCGACGGCCCATTCACTCCCGATACCGCGGTGGGCAAGATGCTGGAGTCCAGGAGCAACTGGACGGCTGTGGACCGGTTTGTGAAGGAGGTTTTGACGACGAGGGAAGCGGAAGAGAGAGAACGGCAACGGCAAGAACGACTCGGTAGTTAAGTTTGCTGTGTTGTGGGCCGAAGGCCGATTCTTAGGCGGTGTAGGGCTGCCTGCTGCTTTGTAAATAGACTATGATATATTGTAAAGTCTATGCACACATAACTATTGTACATATTGATCTATCAATAAACGATGTGGGGGGAGAGCTGACGAAATGCCTCATGGTGTCTCCGGCCCCTCCACGATACCGTAAAAAAAAAAAAAATAAAAAAGGTTAGGTTAGGTTAGGTTCCCGTGAGCATGAGCATGCCATCGGGCGCGTCCCCAGGTTGCGGATAGGGGAACGCCCTGTAGAAATACAGGGTAGCCGCGATATAAGCCATACCTTCGGGATGGACGAATAAGCGGTCGCGGACAAGCTCACCACCGGGGATTGATCGACCCCCGGTGCCTCGGCAGATCGGAAAAGAACACAAGGAAAAAAGACAGACGGCGCGAGGCTGGCGTCGTCAGTGGCACACAAGCCAAACTAAACAGATGATAATGGACAACACAAACAGTAAAAAAGTTACTGCTACAGGGGCATCGGAAACCCCAGAGCCGGCGGTTGGGGGCACGCGCGCGCCCCAAAAGTCGTCATCACTGTCCAGCGCGGAAAGCGTGGACGTGTCGAGACAGGCATCCACCGCCAACCACGGGGTTGGTAACATGACTGTTGATGCAGGTGCCAAGCAGGCCTGCACCGGCGACCGGAAAGTCGCTTCAGCTACTGCGGATGCAACATCGGAGAACGGAAACGGAATGGCAGCTGAGGAACTTCGGACAGCGACCAAACAGCTGGGGTCCAAGTTTTGCAAGCAACAGGGCGACCTCGACCACCTGTTCGAGAAGGCTACCCATCTGGAGTTTGTGTCAAAAAAGAGCCAAAGCCCCACGGTCAGCTCGGCGATCAGGGACCTTCTGGACGCGGTCAGAGAGATCCAGAGTTTCCGAGTTGAGGTGACTTCGGCATTCAACCACTCTCTGCGGTGCGTGAAGGCGCTGGTATCGTCCAGCGACCCGAGCGCAACGATCAACCGAGAGTGCAAGGATGCGGCCACTTTGACAGAAGTCCCAAAAGCACGGGTCGGCCGAGACGTGAAGGACGTTGCCACGAACACTGCTTCTCTGGAAGCAGTTCCGGAGCAGCAGCAGAAACAACAACAACAGCAACAGCAACAGCGGCCGAAGGGTCGGAAACGACAGCCGCTACATCAAAAGGAGTGCCTGCAACCTGTGCAGCCGAAGGCGCAGAACCAGCAACGGCAGCCGAAGCAGCCCCAACAGCAGCAGCCACAACAGCAGCAGCGACAGCAGCGGCAGCCACAGCAGCAGCAGCCACAACAGCAGCGGCAGCCACAGCAGCAGCAGCCCCCGCAACGGTCACCCCAGACGCAGACCTGGAGCGAGGTGGTAAGAAAGAAGAAGCCACCGAAGCCGGCCCGACAACCGCGCTCGACCGCCGACCAAGTGGCTCTTCTGCGGAAGAGGACTCCGCGAACCACGGCGGTCACCATCGATCGCCCGGCTGAAGGAGGCTCCCTAGCCTCCGTGATGAAGAAGGTGTCGACTTCGATCAACCTTCAATCTCTCGGCGTCAAGGTGCTGACGACGATGAAGACAAGGGCGGGCGGTATTCTCCTCGAGGTCGAGGGGAACGAAAAAGCCACGCTGCTAGCCGGGGAGATCCGGGGGGTGGTGGGGGACGCGGCCAGGGTAAGGTTACCCGAGCCCCGTGCGCCCGTCCTTCTTTTGGGGGTCCCGGAATGGGCAGAAACAGAGGACGTCGTTGCCGGCGTCACGCAGGCGGGAGTCACCGGAGTCACCTCCGAGAACGTGACCATCCGCAAGAACTCTGGAGGAAGAGAGGAGTTCGTGGCGAGCCTCCACTTGCCACTCAAGGACGCCATCGCGTTGGCGGAGAAGAAAGCGGTTTCCGTGGGGTGGACCAGGTGCAGGATCAAGCTGTTGGCTAACAACCAACCGACCTGCTTCCGTTGTCAAGCCAAAGGCCATCTTGCCGTCGAGTGCCAGGGCGAGGATAAGCCCCGTCGCTGTCACAGGTGCAGGAGGGAAGACCACCTGGTGAAGGACTGCGCCCAGCAAAGGCAGACGCAGCAGAAGCAGCAGCCGCAGCCCTCGACCTCAAGGAGTGAGACGCCTGCAGAAGCGAACGGAGTGGTGTGATGGGACTCAACTTCGTGCAGTGCAACCTCAACCACTGTCGCGTGGCACAAGACCTCGTCGCGCAGTACATGGTTGAAGAGAGAGTTGACGTCGCACTGATCAGCGACCCCTACAAGGCGGACCCGGACTCCAGTGCTTGGCACGCGAGCGACGGACAACGGAGAGCGGCCATCTACGTGGCGAACGCGGGAGTAACGGTGGCCAACGTCATCAGCGACCCCGAGTTCGTGTCGGCTCGGCTCAACGGCGTCCAGGTGTACAGCTGCTACGCGTCGCCCAACAAGCCCATCGAGGACTTCCAGGACCTGCTCCGCCGTCTCGAAGACAGCATCAGGACCGCGCAGCGGGAAGTCCCCGTTCTCGTCACCGGCGATCTCAACGCGAGATCCGCTGCGTGGGGTGACTGGGTTGACAACAGAAGGGGAGAAGAACTGGAGCTGTTGATCGAGTCCCTCGGACTGGTCATCGCAAACTCCGGCTCGACCCCGACCTTCTCGAGGGGTGCCGGGTCCATCGTCGACGTCACCCTGTCTTGCGAGTCCTTGGCGGCTCGCATCACAGACTGGAGAGTGATGGAGTCGGTGTTCAACAACAGCGACCACCACTACATCAGGTTCTCCCTGACTCCGGGACGCGACCGGGCCAGAGGCAACACCTAACCTAACCTTTTTTTTTTTTTTTTTTTTTTTTTTTGTTGAATCACTACATGGAGGCCGAACTGTTTGCACATTACTTAGCCTCCATGCAGCATCGTTTATTGAGTGAATGAATACATACAGTACAATAGTTTATCACTTACAGCTAATTTACAAACGCAGACGGTGTACCACCCACGCCCCACGTCCCACGGAGCCCGCCTTCCTTAGGCGAATGCTAGTCTATATTCGCAGGCTACGCGGTAGGGGTGTGGACAGCACGTCAACTCAATCCGTCACTAGAGAAGGGGGGTGGGTGCACGCCCCTTCCCCTTACAAACATACATTAAGGTTATTTACATTTATACACGCTATTTTTTGGTTACAATCAGTACAATTTCGAGTATGTTGCTGGGTATTCCTGGAATTTTCGTGGACCGGCCGAGCCCGCCGCCCTGGAATTCTCGTTCCAAAACATCCTTTTCTTGGGCCGGCCTAAGCCCGTCGCCCTGGAATTCTCGTTCCGACTCATCCTTTTCTTGGGCCGGCCTAAGCCCGTCGCCCTGGAATTCTCGTTCCGACTCATCCTTTTCTTGGGCCGGCCTAAGCCCGCCGCCCTGGAGCTCCCGTACATAAATACAATGCCGTGATCGCCGCACCCTCCCGTGGTGCCATGTTGGTTGAAGAGCGTGGTCGGTGGCACCTCCGACGACTCGGCAGTCACTGCGAACCGGACCGTACGAGTGACCGACGCTCTGCATGTCTGACTTCAACGTTTCGCAGCCGTGCGGTTTAGCGCCTGCCACGCCCTTGCCTCAGCCTTTCTTCGGTCTCCTTTGCAGTCAGAATGCTTTCGACCATCGCGTAAAACAGCCGGAACACTTCGTCGGCATCGATCAGCAGATTCGATTTCTCCTCCGGGTCCGTCGGAAGATCTTCAAATCTCGGCCCGCAAAGTATGTCGGCCATGTCGCTGACCGTCGGTGTCCGCCCGAGGCGTAAGCGTAGATCCGCGCGGTGAGCTTCCCACTGCGGGCAACGGAACAAGGTGTGTTCGGCGGTATCCGATGCGCATGGACAGTGCATGCACCTCTGACTCTCCGCCCTACCCATGCGGTGCAAGTAATGCTGAAAACATCCATGCCCTGTCAAGGCCTGTGTCATGTGGTAACTCAGGGGAGCCCTGACCGTCGTCCTCTCGACCCACCTGACGATGTCCGGGATTAGACGGCGCGTCCAACTAGCCTTGGTGGAGCGCCTCCATTTCGACTGCCATTCTTCGATTGTTTTTTTCCTCTCGATCCTTTTCACCCCAGCTTTTGTGAGAGGCCGTTCGCCTCGCTGGAGGACCTCAGACATTTTCACTTTTATTCTCGCCCTCTCGTTGGCGACGAGGTCAGCGGGAGGCATGCCAGCTAGCACCAAGGCCGCCTTGTCGGAGACTGTCCTGTACGCCCGTATGACACGCAAGGCGGCGGATCTTTGCGGCCTTCGCAGATTCGTCCTTGCTTTTACAGAGCAGTTTACAGCGTTGGCCCACACGGTAGCCGCATACAGCAATTGACTCTCGACGACTGAGCTGAGGAGCCTCCTTTTCCATTGGCCAAGGGCCGTTGGTGTTCGGCATGAGCCTGGACAGTGCGACCGCGGATTTAGACGCCTTGCTGGTCACCGTCTCGATGTGTTTCCCGTAGGATAATCTGGTGTCCAGGATTACGCCGAGGTACCTCAGGTGTTTGCTGATGGCAATCTCCGAGCCTCCGATAGTGAGTCTAGGAGGGTCGTAGGCCCATCTCCTGGTCAACATGACGGCCTCTGTCTTCTGATGGGCGAGCTGAAGGCCACGACTAGTCATCCAGTTGTCGATGCGATCGAGCACGGGGTTCACCAATTGCTCCAGCAGCGGGCCTGTTCTGGCCACACCTACCACCGCCAGGTCGTCGGCGAAGCCCACGAGGTGCGCCCCCGGGAGAACGTCCATGCCGAGGAGGTCGTCGTATGCCACGTTCCACAGCGTTGGGCCGAGGACAGAGCCCTGGGGAACGCCGCAAGTGACCGCCATGGACGTCATCCGGTCTCCGACCAGTAGCTTTCGTTCCGATAGCCAAGACCTGATCATCAGAACTAGGTACTCCGGTGTGCCTTTTTCCCTGAGCGCTTGATCGATCACCGGCCATTGAAGCGAATTGAAGGCGTTTTTTACGTCTAGGGTGACCAGCACACAGAGACGCTTTTGCCTCCAATTCCCCTGACCCGCTTGGGCTGCTAGTTTAACGACCGCATCGATCGCCGTTTCCGTGGAGATGCCTCGGCGAAAGCCAAACTGGTTTTGGGCGCGCCGTCTTCCTCCGCGATCGTCCAAATGGGCCTCCAACCTCTGGAGCAAGAGTCGTTCCAGCAGCTTTCCGGGGGTGTCGAGAAGACATATGGGGCGGAAACTCGACGGAGAGTCAAGTGGCTTGTCCGGACCTTTGTGCAGAAGGATCAGCCTGGCCGCTTTCCATGCCGCCGGGAAAGTCAGCGATCTGAGGCAGTCGTTGTAGATTTTTAGAGTACCAGTTGGCCGGGATTTGACTACCCTCTTTAAGACCTCATTTGGAATGCCCGAAGGTCCGCAGGCTTTACCTGAAGACAGCTTTTTCGCAGCCTTAGCCAATTCTTCCGCCGTGAACTCCGGGATGACCCTCGTGAATGTTAGCTCGTCAGTATCAGCGTTGAAGGCGTCGAACAGGTTTCGGACCTCTGGCGACGGCATTTCGTCCCAATTGGTGATAGGCTCTGGAGGGAACAGGTGGTCAGCTATGATCTGTTCTCTCCCCCTCGACGCCAGCCTGATGGAGCTGTCACCGAATTTTTTCATCACCAGCTTGTAGGGTTTTCCCCAAGGGTCAGCATCCACCTGAGCACACAGCTCTCTCCAAGCTCGTTCTTTCGACTTCCTGATCTCCAGACGTAGGCTCCTTCTGGCAGCGGTGAAGTTTGCTCTGAGCGCTAGAGAGCCGTCCGCTCCATGCCTGATAAGGCTCGCTTGGTATGCCCTGCGCAATGTAAGACATTTAGCCCGCAATTGGGCTATGCCTTCGGTCCACCAGTACATCGGCCGTTTACCGGGCGGGCCCTGAGTCCTCAGCGGCATCGACGCATCGCAGGCTCCGTAAATGTAGCTGTTAAGGGCTTCGGCGGATCTGCATGCCAAGTCGACGGTGGGGTCACCGTGCACCTCTGCGATAGGCCTCGTATTTATATAGTCGTTGAGGTGATCGAGGTTTATTTGCCTTAGCGACCAGCCCGAGTGGTGTGCTGTATCGACGGTCTCCATTTGAGCGGGGAGAAGGGGTTCGATAGCAAAAGACACGTACGCGTGGTCGCTGAGATTTATCTCGTCCAAAACGGTTTAGCCCGCGACTTGTACGCCCCTGGCGAATGTGACGTCTATTATGGAGGTCGCTTGTCCCCTCACGAAGGTCGGTGTGTCTCCTCGGTTAGCCAGAACGAGTCCCAAGCTGGCAGCAAGGTCAGACAGGAGTACTCCCCTAGGGTTGTTGACGCGAGATCCCCACTCGACGTGCCATGCGTTGAAATCACCGCTCACGATTAGGTTGGTGTCCTGCTTGTCCCTTATGGCATCCTCCAAGTTGCCTAGAAAGTCTGTATATTCTCCGAGAGTGCAGCCCGGCCTACAATAGCAACTGAATACTGTAAGGCCGCCGAACTTCATCCAGGCGAAGCCCGTTCCCGATCCCTTATCGTCGTGGGTGAACGCCGCGCCAGGGGTTGTGCCGACAGCAGCTTTGCGGTCGGTGCTAAAGCACATTCTGTTTCCACCGTCACACTTGGTGAAGGGTTCGCTCACGATGATAATGTCCGTGTCGTTCTGCGCCGTGGTCTGGTGTAGGAGCTGCTGGGCGCCCCAGTTCCCGTTCAGGTTGACCTGAAGGAACCTGATCATTTCGATTTATTCGTAAGGCGCCAGGACTCTGCTGCGCGTCGGGCGAGACAAGATCCGGAGCCAGGCCTGTGTGGCACCGACGAGTATCCGGCTCGGTCACACGCCACGCACTTCGCGTCTCCAGCGTCGCACTCCTTCTCCTTATGCCCTTTCAGGCCGCATCTCCGACATTCGTCACTAAGGTCAGGGCCCGTGCAGTTGGCCGAGGTATGCCCGAACCCGTGACACTTAAAACACCTCATGACCTCTGGGTGCCGGGGCCGAAAGCGGCAGCTGGTCCATCCGACTTTTACATGATCCATGGTCTTATCGTACAGTCCACGTGGCATTTTCACCACGGCCACTTGCTGACCCGATCTAAGCTTCCACATGGACGAGATGCTAACCTCGGCCATGGCTTCGATCGCGTTGCGGTCATCTTTTGCCGTAGATTGTAGGAGTGTGTCTTTGACAGCCGTAAGGACCTCGCCTGGGGTGGACACTTCATCTAGGTCGACCACTTCCATCTCTATGGTGGAACCGAGTTTAGAGACGGATCCCACGTGATCGCCCAGCTTTTCTACTATAGCGCAACGAAGAGGCTCTGCCGCAGCTCTAGACTTGGCGCCCTTGCCGAGGTCTACAAGGAGGTCGCCGCTCCTAGTACGGCGCATGCCTTTGATAGACGCGCCGTATGCTTCGGGGTTAACGCCGCACGTTTTGACCCGTCTCAACGTTTCCTTGTAAGTAGTGCCACCTGCCAGTTTTATGAGGACCTAACCTAACCTAACCTAACCTAACCTAACCTAACGATGGACCGCTGGCCGAAACGTCACACTTTGGACGCCTAATATTAGTATTAGGGAAAAGTACTACGGGAACGACGTCTGGACCCAAGTGCTGGGGAAACCCGGTACCGACGTCTGGGATCGGATTCGTAGTGGCAGTCATGAAAATGACGAAAGTGGTAAATGATCGTATGCTGATCACGTGAAAGTTAACGGTGAGAATTCTCCCGGGAACCCAGCCACTCTGCCGGTGAGAGTATATTATTACCTGGCGGTTGCTTAAACCATATTAAGTAGCGGGTTGGATAGTTCCGCGGCCTCACCAGTGGTCAGTTAAAAGGTCTGATACACTTTGAAACCAAACTGGTAGTCATTTGAAACCCCGCCGCAAATGAGGGGTGTAAAAACTCCTGGTTTGACGGTGGTGAACAGTCTTCCAACTGTTCTCATTTGATGCTGCCGTATGTTTTCTTAGGAAAACATCCGGTGCCTCTGCCTGAAAGGGGACGAGTCTAGGCTCATATACCTTTCTTGCGGAGTGTAGGACTTTGTCCAAATTCGGAACTTCATGTGCACGACTGAGACGACTGTGCACGACTGACTGTGCATGACTGTAACTGTGCACGACTAACCGAACCTAACCTGGAAGAGGTTGTCCAGTGAAGTCGAGGAGTTCGGTTTGAAAACGCTAAGACCAGTTCCGGCCGAGATATCGGCGATGCGGCAGGAGGGCCGCGGCCGCTGTTTCAAACGGCCCTATCTCCGGCCCTATTGGGGCTAGAGGGTCGCGGTTTTCTTTGGCGTATCGGTGGCGGCCGTGGGAGGTCAAAGGGATTTGGGAGGGCAAATTTTTGTTCCCGAAGCGCTCCGGGCACTCCCTGCCGAGATATCGGCGAAAAACCGGATACCGTGGTTGGTAAGTCGGGCAACGTAATGGCAACGTCGCATCCGTGGGCGTGATCGATGGCCCTGGCCGCAGACCTGTACCTAGACTGCTGTCTGGGCGACGATGACCACTTCTGAACGTAACTTAACTAAATAGTTGGTAGTTATGCTAACTCACTAACACTGTGGCACTGTGACACAAATCCGTTGTACGACGAGAGAGCAAACGCGAGACACGTCCGCTCACTACCGACAACTGTGCACGACTGAACCTAACCTAACCTAACCTTTTTTTTTGTCAGTGTACAATCGACGACGCCGCGGGAATTGCTTTCGCATTGCTTCCACGGCGTCGCCATCATTTATTGATAAATGCACAACAACAATCGGCCGAGGCCGGAAAAATGAGGGAGTAAGTGGGACAGTCCCCCACCTAACCCTCTCACAATAAATACTAAAAACATTTTGACATAGTTTAACCAATTATATAATTTGCAAATAAATTTCATTTATTTCATTTTCCTTCAGCCGCTATCCAACCGGTTTTCTCGAGCCGACCTAAGTCCGCCGCTCTGGATACTCGTGCTAGCCCGTATTCGCGAGCCGATCTCATTCCGCCGCTCTGGAGACTCGTGCTTATCTATTATATTTCATCCGGTGATTCCTTGAGCACCGCCCGGTGCATGCTGCCTCGTCCTTTCCTCCTCTTCTCTGGCTGACATTATCCTCCTGATCAGCGACGTGACCCTCTGCCAGTCCGAGTTGGACCTCAACATAATGCCTATAACATTGTCCGCCGTTAGCTGGTCGACACCGAGATAGACACATGTTTCGGCCCTCCAACGGTGAAAAGCGTCGCATTGAATCACTGCGTGTTCGACGTCGTCCGGAGATGCCCTGCACAGCGCGCAGCTATCGCTATCTAACTTCCCGAACCGATGGAGGTATTCGCCGAAGCAACCATGACCAATCAGTACTTGGCTGAGGTGGAAGGATACTTCACCGTGTTGCCTCTTTAACCAGGGTGCAAGTTCTGTAATCAGTCGGTGCGTCCACCTGCCATTCTTCACCGTATCCCAAGCCGTTTGCCATTTTCTGATCGAATGGTCCCTGGCTACGCTTTTCAGGATACCCCCGTACATTTCTAGCCGCTCCTTGGCCAGCAGAGCTAGAGGTTGAATACTCGATACGACCGCCGCAGCTTCGTACGAAACCGTACGGTAGCAACAGGCAACCCTCAACATGATTCTCCGGTACACCACCTCCATTTTGTGTAATGCCTCCGCCGTAATAGAGGGAAACCAAAAAGGGGCTCAGTACAGCATTTGAGAGGTTACCACTGTGGCTAGCACTTTCCTAGTGCGCTGTCTGGGTCCTCGAAGGTTAGGAAGTATCTGCGTGAGATGGCGGCAGGTATCCGACGCTCTTTTGGCAGCTAGTTCCGCATGTTCACTGAAGTGTAGCCTTGGGTCAATCGATACACCTAAGTATTTAACCGCCGGCTTTGACTCGAAAAGGTGTCCCTGGAATCTTACCGTCATTCGGTTATGTTTGTTGCGATTTGTGAGTAGTACCGCTTCAGACTTTTCAATGGCCAGCTCAAGCACATTTGCAGTCAGCCAGTCTACTACATCGCCGAGGGCCTGTTCAAGTCTTTCCTCCAACAGAAAAGAAACGGATGCCGTTGCCAGTAGCGCCACATCATCTGCGAACGCGATTATCTCCACGTCGGGAGGTAGCTGAATCTCCAAGAGTTCATCGTACAGGGCGTTCCAAAGATCCAGCCCAAGGACCGAACCTTGTGAAACGCCACAGCTGACGTCAACGTGTCTGGTGCTCCCGTCCGGCGCTTGCACTATTATCTTCCTCTCCGTCAGGTCCTATTATATTTAGCAGGTACGGCGGGGTGTTTTTTTGCGCTAACGCGTCAATGATTTTATCCCAGGGGGCGCTGTTGAATGCATTCTTCACATCTAGCGTTAGCATGCCAACGAACAGGTTATATGCCTGTCCCCTCCCGCTCGCGTTTTTGTATGCGGATCGCACCTTCGACATCGCGTCCAGAGTTGACTTTCCAGGCCGAAAGCCGAATTGGTTGCCCGCCTGGCCAGCCTTCATGAGGTGCTCGCGCAGCCTCCACGTCAGTAGCTTCTCAAACAGCTTGCCCACTGAGTCCAGCATGCACAAGGGGCGATACGCAGACGGGTTGTCAAGCTCCTTGCCCGGCTTGCGCAGTAGTACCAAATTCGCGGTCATCCACTCCGGTGGGTAATACACTTGTCTCATGCAGATGTTGAAAAGCGTTGCAAAAATCTGGGGATGCAATCCGACCGCAGCCTTTAATACTTCATTGGGGATACCGTCTGGCCCCGGCGCCTTGCCGTTTGGTAGTCCCCTCGCAGCAGCTTTAACGTCATCCACCGAGAAGCAGGCTCGGTCGATGTCCTCTTGGCTGACGGGTATAACATCTCTCGTACACGGGGGCTTCGTGGGGAATAGGTTGCTAACTATATTTTCCAGTCTCCCCGGCAAGTCGATTCCCGGAATCGTTTCCTCCGGGTCAGTTTTTTCATAACGATGCGATACGGAAGGCCCCACGGGTCATTGTCGACAAGCTCGCATAGCTTTCTCCAATTATCCTCTTTCGCCTCCCGTATTTTGATGACTAGAAGCTTACGCTCGGACCTGAATGCAGACAATTGCTCAGCGCACCCAGCGTCGTCCGTCTTCTTCCTCAGTCGGGTATAGATCCGCCTTGCTTTATGGCATCTCGCCCTCTGCACAGCGATGTCCGTCGTCCACGCTAAAAATAGTTCCATAGTTTCATCCTACAAGTACATTCTTACAGATCGCCGTAATAATTTCACAGAAATAAACATGGAATATACTTTGATAACCATCTTATTATTTTTCTAATTAACTTACTATTTTATACCTTAAATTGTTCGTACTTTTTTTCTATAAATATCACCAAAATGACACCAATGTATCTACTATTTAATTTTAATAAAATATTTTTGAATTACAATTTAACATAAAATTACATTTTTGTACTATAATATAATGTCACTTTTTGTTTATGAAAAATTTAATAAATTTAAAATTGAATAAAAATTGAAATTTTATTTTGCATGTTTTGCATTTTTTCCTTGCATATTTTGACTTTTTTTAGTGCATGTTTGCATGCATATTTTACAATTTAAAATGCATATAGATCCGGTCTTTACTTATTATTATATGCCACCATTTACGTTCAGTACCATTTTATACTGTTAATTTTACTATAATTCTACACATTATTTTGGGTAACCTGTTCCCGTCCACAGCACCCCGCAAGTCGTTCCCGCAAACCGCGAGTTATAAAAGTAGGTGCGGTTCGGCGCAACAACAATTATATATGTAAAATAAATGTAACATGTAATGTTATTTAATTATTAGTAGTGGTCGGATTTATATGTAAATACATATTTTTACTGTGACTTGATAAAATTTAGGTGAGCGATAAGTTCATTTTTAGGGATTTTCAATGAAATTAACTATATTTTATTTTACATGTTTTTACATATTTTGCCATAAGTACATTTGTATACATATTTCTCAAAATAATAATTTATATAAGTTTTTCTACATTTTTCGAAAATTTGGTCATTAAATTATCTATTTAACGTATTTAGCACGCGCATTTCACCGAATAGCAAACACCACTCGATAAAAATTTACAAAAATAGACTAATTAATATCTACTGTTAAAAAGATATTTAAATATTTTTAAAAGCTCCTAGCCGTATCGAAATATTTAAAAATATGTACACAGATTTAAGCCTCCCCACAACCAATTGTAAATTTGGTTAGGTTAATTCACTAATTATTATGTTCTTTTGAATTTGAAAATTTAAAAATGCATGTTATCATAATTTGTAATCAAGATAATTAATATTTTTCTTTTTTTAGCCTTTTTTAATTATATTTTGTAATTTTTAATACGTCTTTTTAAATAATTTTACTAATCATATTAGTATAATACATATTTTGAGTTTTTTAGCACATATTTATGTACATATTTTGGTAGCATAAATACATATTTTGGTTCCATAAATACATACAAATAATGCCTTAATTATTAGATAAGTCTTACTGTAATATTATAATCTAATTATTCTTTTTATTTTTATTTTTATAAATTTTGATAAAAAAAATTAAGCTGGGACAAATTACTTGAAAATTTAATTGAAGGGTCCGCATAACTTGTTCTAACACTCATTCAAAAATTATAAAAATACATAGGCACAATTTTTTTTTATTAGCATTTGAAGTTCAAATATTGACAAAAATTCGTCAAAATCATGAATATTTTTCACTATTTGGTATTTAAAAATTTATAAATATTTTACTATCAAAAGCTAAGAATTGAAAATTTAATACTATGCTGTCCAAAAGTTAAGCTTAGAATAATTATAATAAAGTTTGAGGATTATTCAATTTAAAAAATTCTACGAGTGTTTAAAGTTTTAATTTTAATTTGAAATCAAAAATACACGTGTAAAATAACGTTATACTACTAAATAATTTTCGATTTTTGTTATTTTTACGAAATTAACAAACGTAGGATCTTGAAACTTTTACTTAAATGTTTGAATTTGTTTCAAAATAGTATGTATGACAATATTTAAATATAATATATCCTAGACTGACAAATCATCTCCGTTCAGAATCGTTTTTCGTATACAATGATACCTAACATTGCATTCAAATTTAACCTACCCTAGTCCGAGGTCCACCCCACCCCCTAATGTACAGCAGAGCGATACTCACTTACCCGTTTTTTTTTTTTCATTGATTTGCAATTTTCTTCTGGTTTATCGATGAAAAATAGTACAACAATATCATGAAATTTCCAGTTATTAATTTAGTTTAAAATTACAAAAAAAAAAACAGAATTTATTTCGGTAGAAACAAGTTTTGTGTAAAAAATATTTATTCCCATTTCTGTTTTTATTTTTAATTCTACAAACATAACATTAATCTAAATATACATCAACATATTTTATTATCTATTGTATTTTTACAAACTTTTTCTTAAATTAATTGTATTATTTCATTTATATTTGCTGGATTTAATAATATAGACATTGTTAATATATCATAATGAAAATTTTAATAAAATAATAATTAAACTCCTAATATAGCATTGTTTTTTAATTCTAGTGGTCCATCTCGTATAATTGTAAAATTAATTGCTGCTACATCTAAAGCATTATCACAAATATATCCACAATATTTTTCAACCGTATTACTTGCATAATACTGTAGTCCTGCAAATTTAATTAGGATTAGATTTTTTATTATTTACCATCACATTATCTTAGGTACAACGAAAATTCTTAGAGATTGTTTATATACAAATCATATGAAGGGCGAGTTTTCAAACACACCTGGTTCTATTTTATTTAATACTTCATCCTAGAAATAATTTTGGAATGATCGCCTGTGTCTTTGCTACGACGGCATATTAGTCGTATGTATGCCACCGACCGCACACACTCGTTACTCACGCACACTAACACCCACGTGAATTAATTGTTATTCTTATTTATTGTATTATTAGTATTATTTGTCGTTGTGAATTATTTATTATTAAATCATTTTAATGTGTAGATTACGACGACGTGCTATCGACCGCCGCCAGCCCGTTGGTGCGCGAAAAATAAAACGGCCGGTTAGGTTAGAATAATAAAATACCTAGGTCAAAATAATAAATATATCAAAAAGTATTGATGAAAAATATCGTTTTACAGTTGTTTTTTGTTTTCGTTTTAATCACTAATTTTGTTTTTGATTTTTAATTAGATTAACAATTAACATAGTACCTATGTTATATGTTATAGGAATGTTTATTCATATTAAGAGCCCCGAGTACCTACTACTAACACTGTACGCGTGTGGTGATAATATGTACTAATGAACCGTAACACTTTCGAACCACGTATTGCGTATGGACCTAACCTAACGCCCTGTGGTGACCTGGTCCCACACTATGTCGTATTATCATTCTATGTTGTTGTAATTATTATCAATTATTGTATCGTAAATTATTTCCATGTTACCGTAACCTCGTTCCTAACCATTTGTACTTTTTCGTAATTATTACTGTACCAATACGTTATATTATATGTTTCTTATTATCGAGTCATTGTCAACCGTCGTTCGTGTGTATTTTTGAATTGTATTTCCCTACTCGTTTTCCCTATTAAATGTATAACAATATAATATTAATAACTCGCCCTTATAGGCCTACGCCGCCGCGTACTCGCTCGAGTTCTCACCAACTTCGAGCCTGTCTCTTTTACGTCGCCCGTCATCTCGACGACACCAAAAGTTTACGCGCACGACCGCGACTCCGTTGTAACGATGCGCCCGAAAATCGACGTTAATAAAAGCTTTTTACTTAACGTATAAAACAGCTTACGATTTATTTTACCTTCTGATATCCACAACGGGACAGATATTGGTGATAATTGCGAGGGAAACTTACCCGTACCTCGTCCGCGTTTATCTTTACCAAATTTGTGACCTAAGTTCTTCCCTTTCGCAGTTCGCGTTCCGCTTTCGCATCCGCCGTTTTTTAAAGTGTGTTATTCGCGAGTGCGCATTTCCCTACGTCCGTTACCCATCGTGAGCGATGTCACTTCCGACCGACAATCTCATAGATATGTTGACGACCGAAAACGTCAACTCAAATTTAACGACACCTCCACCACCGGGTGGCCAGGTCGATTTAAACGCCGCTGTCGCGGCATTATCCACCATGCGCCTACCTACTTTTTGGCGTCACGCGCCCGAGCAATGGTTTGTGCACGCCGAGGCCATATTCCACAACCAACGCATCAAATCCGACCTATCTCGCGTCAACCACGTGGTCGCCTCGCCGGACGAAGACGGGATCCCCTCTGTAGCGGATTTACTAGGCCCGGAAGCTAGCTACGACACCATAAAAAGCAGACTATAGTCCGCGTCACGAAAAGTGGCGGGTGTCCGTCGCGATCCAAGCGGACTATTTGCTTTAGTGGTTATCAAACAACAATATAATAATTATATTTACCGCGCTAATTAATTAACCGGATCGCAACAATAGCATGAGAACCATTGTCTACACGGTGGATGAGGTTAGGGTTACTGCGGCGGCCAACCGCCACTTTTCGTGACGCGGACTATAATCGCGGCATACGTCGTTCCACCCGCAGCTCGGTTCCGGTCAATCGTTTAACCCAGAGGTTTGGGCGACCGCCGCCCGTCACAATTGCTGCGCGAAATGCGAAGCAGACCCACCGACGGCATCGGAGAAAAAGCTCTGAGGGAATTCTGGCTTCAAAAGCTGCCTCCCGCTATTCGCACCGTCGTCATTAGTCTCGACGGCGATTTGGACTCTGTCGCCGAGCGATCAGACCGAATTATGGACGCGACAACGAGTCACAAAATCGCCTCAGTATCCACCTACGTTGATACGGATAGGTTAGGTAGGAGTACACGTACAGGCAAATCAACACCACACTTCGCGCTCGACCACGCAATCAACGTCCCGCCGATCACGCCCGCGAAACGACAGTTGATGTTTCTATCACAACGCGTTCGGCATCGACGCGCGAAAATGTCGCGAACCGTACACATTTCGCTCAGAAACCTAGCGGAAACGCCGGAGGCCCCGTTACCTTCCGCCGCCCGCCTAACACGCCGCGTGTTCGTCAGCGATACGCGCACCGGTAAGCAGTTCCTCATCGAATCCGAGGCCGAAATTTCCATGCTGCCACCGATCGCAGGCGCACGTCCCGCGTTCGATATCGTACTTACGGCCGCCAACGGTACGCGGATACGAACATACGGTCCCAAGACGTTATGTTTAAATTTGGGCGTCAAATGAACGTACTCGTGGACGTTTGAGATGACAGACGTCGCCAGCCCTATCATCGGCGCCGATTTTTTACACTATTTCGGCCTACATATCGACGTCAAACACCATCGCCTTATCAACCCGACGGACAACAATGTAATCCAAACAATATCCATTAATGACGTCAGCACAACACCATTCGCCATGTCACATTCGAGCAAGTGGGCCGATATACTGCAGTCTTTCCCAGACGTCACGCGCGAATCGCCCATGCCGACCAAGTTCAAACACAACTTGAATATATAATATACTATATACTATTACGTATTTAAATTATAAACAAAAATTAGAACAGAATTATTCATTTAATATTTTACAATCAGTAATTTGATAAAATTATATAAGCAAAACATAAGTACTATTTTAGTATTTATAGTCAATATTGCTTATTGGTACACAATAATACATACCTTTACGTAATGAAGAATAGTAGCCACTTGCCAAATCTGTAAAAATATACTGCATTGTAATAGTAACCTATAGTTCAACGTTACGACTATTTTACACAAGTAGTTTGAGAATAATTAAAAAAATATCGAAATAATTTTAATGAAATGAAATCTAAATAAATATGTGGTAACTTAAATGGAATTCATCTTTAAAAATATAACAATATATTCACTTTGCTTAAAAATTATGGTTAATTATAACTACTATAAAAAATAATTATTGACAATTTTATTTTTAATTTCTACCGATGATGCCCCTGTGAGCTGCGGCTCATAGGTTGAAAACCACTAGTATAGATAATATTTATGCATGGTATGGCCTAATTATTGTTTGGACTACAATTCAGAACTAATTATGCATTAAGAGGATGCCAGCGTAATGTTTGTTATCTCTCTCTAACCCACACGCAATATTAAATTCCCAATCATTATGAAAACAGCTTAATAATCAGCAAAACACAAACAATTAAGAAAAATAAATATTTAATATTTATACGCTATAGTGCTACTCCAGTCTTTGATAAAATAAACTGGCTAAAATTTCACTTAAGTTCATATACTGACAAAATTACATAGGTTAAGTGAATATCGATGTTAATTATTTTTTTTAGTTTAAAAACATCATTTTTGGATACTCCGTTCTTTTACTCGTATTTTAATAAATTTAATGAAATTTTAGATTCTAAACGGAGTGATGAATATATTGGTTTTACAAATGTACAAATGTACAATGATGTGTGTTTATTTTGTGTGTCTATCATCACGTTTAGGAGTAGTAATAGTGCTTTGATTTACGACTTCTAACCCTCTTTGAAAAAGATAATAAATCTGATTTGTACTTTTGAGGGGTCAAAAGTAACATTATATATTGTGTCTGTTAAAAATATTTTTTTGGGAACATATATAATATGTTCCCATTTAAATTTCTAAAGTTTAAACCTCAAAAACCCTCTAAAATATTTAAAAACATTATAAATTGTACAAATAAATGCCTAAATCAAACAACTGGCCTATCATAAATTGTTCTCTATTTTGAATATCGATGTCTCGATGTGTTAAAATGACTGTAACACACATTTTGAATCACTACCCTAACCTATAACCTAACCTAATTTGAATATGATTGGTAAATTGTTGAGTATTTATTATCGATGTTCAAGTATACGTTACTTTGAGAAACGTTCGCAGTGTAATATAAGTATAGAATATTAATATTTAAAATGGGTATAGAATACTTATGTAATATTTTAAAAGGTGGTGCTATAATGCATTTATTGAAATAACATAGATCATTATTTATGAGCATTAATAATTATACAATACTTTGAATACATTAGGAATATTATAAAATAATATAATATACTCTAAGTTACCTATAGTATTAATCACATTATGCTCATAATGCATATAAAAAAAACTACAATTTAAACAGATATTGTTTATAAGTACATTAAAAGACTATTAATTATTATTATTATAATTATTATATTCAAGATTCAGTACACACGAATTATATTAATTGCATGAATAAAGCAGTGCATAACGAACAATTTGTGGCAGATCGGAAACGGTTTAACTGCGTGGTATTTGGCGTCAGAATCAAACTGTAATCGATACATTTAGGCGTTAAGTCCCCATGATTAGGATAGGCAGGAGTACCCAGAACGAATCCCGCTGCATTGGATTATCGGCGATGCCTTGAAAATCATGCGGCTTGGATTTTTTTAATTTTAATTTAAATTTTAAATTGTTTATTGTGGTATTATGGTATTGTAATTATCATAGTAAATGCAAACATCACGGCAATTTTTTTCAAGTATTACTAGTATAAAGTATTAGAGGAATTTATTAAATAAAAAATAGTTTTTATTGGCCCATATAATTTATTGCTAGATTTTACATATTGTTTATTTAATTTTACCGTGCCTTTCAAAGTATAGTGGGTTTTATGCAAAATTGCAAGTGACATTCGAATAATCAAGATTAAAAATGATTACAAATGTACAGTAAAATGACGTGATAAGTCTATATAGGCACTTAATATTATTCGAAGTTCGACTTAATAATTTGTAATGATTTCATTTGCAACGCACACATCGTCCGTGATCTGACATATTCGGATTGCCTACTTGAGAGGTTTATTTTCAGTTGGGTGTAACCGGTAACGTAAGATTTTTTCAATCGGTAAATTATTTTTTTTAGCCCCACTCACCGACTGGTGTTTGTACCATCGTTTCATTATCAAGATGTTTGTTATAACTGTATTATTTTTTCGATACGTATTATTATAATATTATGTACTACATATTATAATTATTTTTATTATTATTATTATTATGTTATTATTACGAGAAGATGTTTAATCTTTAAAGTCAGATTGCCCCTCTGGGATGTTTAGTTGCGTTTAAATCGATTTTCTCCAATGACAAATGACAACTTAACTTCAGTGTCAACATGTCATTCAACAATAACTTTTTCTCATAAAATACAACACCATACTTTCGACGTTAGGAAGTATGATAATCCACCATAGGTGGATTTAGGATTACCCAGCTTGATATCAATTTACACCGGTCGAAAAATGATAGCTAGACACTAAGTTATAATTTTCGGTATGTATTTATTATTTTTTTAATTCAAAAAAAGCACCAGGCAAGCGTCGAGACAAACTTTTACACCAAATCATAACTGATAACTGATAAAGTGATAACTGATAACTGATAAACATGGCAATCGACTTTATCGCATGTTTTTTTTTTTTTTTTTTTTTTTTTTTTTTTTTTATTTATATTAGTTTTAAATTAACTAATATTTTTCAATGCATCCATTTTTAGAATTTTTTTAAGGAAAAAATGTACCTTAGTGGTTATAAATTAATTTTAAAGAGAATTAAGTTAAAAACGTACGTACTCTTAATTATTTTTTCTAAAAAAAAAGTTAACAAATAGTTATTGTTTCACTGTGATACAAGCACAATAAGTATAGAATAAAAACAAATACACATATGGTTTTTAAAAGTTCATTAATAAACCAATTTTGAATAAAAATTAATTATAATGATTGACAATTATTGTCATATCGATAACACTATTTAAATTTTAGTTCATTTTTATAGTATTCCGTGAAGTCAATATAAATGATATAATAAATAGTGTAATTAAATACAAATCGGTTCTCAAACTAGCGTAGGCACTAAAAGTTCATGGCTCAACTTAATTTCTTCATGATTAATACACCGTCAAATAAACCAAAAATAAACGATTCATAATTCCACCAAAGAACGTTAAATTAAGTTTTTTTGCAATCTTAATGAATTTTTCCCATAGTGTATTAAAAACCGTTTTCAAATTTCATAACGATAGAAGGGTCCAAGACCAAACATAAACTTTGGTTTACGCCGCTAAATTATAGGTACTAGTAAATAAATTGTTGTAAATATGTCTAACGGAATAATGATAATAATAGTCATACGGAATTATGTATATAAATTCCTTATTGAACGGTTTAATACCTATAGTTTTTAGTAAGTAAACATTTAAAGGGACAGTGATTATTTTAAAAGTTGTTAGAAACAGATTATTACATAAGTTAAGTTTTAAATTTCCATACATGAAAAAATAAATACAAAATGCACTTACGTTTCATTGCTAAAAACAAAAAAAAAAAATAATAACATACTAATTAATAAATTACATTATTAACCTACCTTAAAAATTATCTCACAATATTATAAGAATAGCGATGAAAATATGTAGAATTTTACAAAGATTTATCAATATTAGTTGATTGTTTACGAGACGCTATATATATATATATATATAACTATATAATAATAATCTTGTGTTTTTGAGTGAAGCTCATAAAAGTATTTATTTTTTTATTAAAAGAAAAAGAAAATAGCCCAATAAATTTACTTTATATAACAGCGTTTACTCATATACGTTTTTGAAATTTTCACCAAGACAAATAGAAAACAGAAAACTTATAAAGATATAACTCATTAACAATCAAGCACGTTTGCAGGATAAAACCCCACCCGGGATGAGATAAAAATTCTAATACCAAATCAAATACCATAAAAATCAGGACTAGGGAGATTTTATAATTTTAAACAACAACCAGGAAACATTGCAAACTATTAAATACATTCATGATTATATTTTCAGATTATCTAAAAATATAATAATTTTTACTTAACTATGAATCTCAATAAAATTAGGTATCTTATAATATTATATATTATTAATTATGTAATAATATGCGTGGCATTAATTTAACAATTGTAACAATAGTTTTAAAAAATTATCAGTAAGGGCAATGGCCCCTTTGCCTCCACCTGTGGACGCCCTTGTTAACAACTTGTCTAAATTTCGATTTTTTAGTACCTATCAGAATTCGCTTGAAACATATTCCATTTCATAATAGGGATTAAAAAAATATGCATGTTATCACTTATCAATAATAAAAGTAAAAAACTTTAAAAATAAATAGGTACACAATAAGAATAATATTGAATAATATATTATATTGTTTAGAAGTGATTTTATTTCAACTATTTATATTATTAATTACTTTTTTTTAAGTATTTTATATTTTTAATAATGTTGTTAAATTTTAAAATATTAAGTAATTTGCGGTAAAAAATTATCTAGTATATATGAATAAAATGTCAATTTTGTGTCGAAAATAATATCTAAGTCTCTGGCCGTGTTTTCTACGAGCTTAAGATAATAATATATTTTTTCATTTATATTGATCTTTTTTTTTCTTTTATTCAAAAAGTTTGAAAACAGTAGGTAATTAAACAAATTAGAAAATATATATTTTTTTATTTAATTGAAAAATTGAAATCATTTGCATTTATCACATGTAAGGTAGGAGCATTAAACGATTTATACCTACGATTTTACCTTACAATAATTAACAGATTTAAAAATTTATATGTTACTAATGTACAGTCAATAAATAAAAAATGGTGTCATGGAATAATTAATTAGTACATTCCTTACTTTAACTTTACACAATGTAATACTGTGTAAGGAATAAGGATAAAGACGATAAGATCGTACCATTTATCAATAAAACCATAGTATCTTACAGTTACAAATAAAACTAATTACATACCATCAGTAACTGCCATTATAATAATATGAAAAAAGTAATTTATAATTTCTATAAAATATTCACAATTTTGAATTTTCCTACTATAAAATAAATTATAATGTTTATTATTAATATATAAACATCGAGGTTATTATTATTATAAATACAAAAAAAAATCATCTAAATCATCGTTATTTATAATAGCTGACTATAAAATGATTACTTAAAATCAAAACAACTTACAGTCTATTGGGTCAACTAGAAAAAAAGAATAAATAGTTAATTTATTAAATTATTATAAACATACTAATATGTTTTAAATTCACGATTAAATTGTAAAATGTAGTGATTTGTTTAAAACGGAGTGTCCGAATTGGTTCCCGGATTGTTTCAAAGGGTATATCCGAATTGGTTCCCGGGTAGTTATAAAGGGTATATCCGAATTGGTTCCCAAGTTCTTAAAAAATGTGGCTTTATAAATAATTTATCACATATTCACATACATTTTTTAAAAATTCAAATCTTAATTTAAAAATATAAAATAAGTAAATATAATAAATACAGGTAGGTATATCATTTTTTTTTAATTCGTACTTTTTTTTTATATATAGTTAGTATTTTCTATTATTTACATAAAAATTTAATAACAAATATTTTTTAAAAATTCAAATCTACTGATTTCGTTATTTTTATATTTGACCATTTCTGTTTTTATGAATATTTCCTTATTTTTAGACTTAAAGTTTTGTAGTTTGTTCGAACTTCGCTATTTTATATACGTTTAAATTTGAACTTATTTTAATACATGCATAAATTAAAATACGTTTGGATGTGCGGAATAAAAGCAACTGTTGAATTTGCTGAGAAATGATTCACAGCAATTAGTAGTTCGTTCTATTCGTATTTTGCTTTTTCCTAAGTCTTATCGGGAACTAATTCAGACGTGTGTCGCCTACCTATAATATGGGGAACCAATTCGGATGGTAAACGGTCACTTTGTACTGACCATTGTTTAAAATGCAGAACGCGGACACTTTGTACGGTCTGGTAAAAAGGTACATTGCAGAACGCGGACACTTTGTACGGTCGGGTAATAAGGTACTTTGCAGAACGCGGACACTTTGTACTATTATATACATAAAGTATATATTATAAATATAAGTTTTATACATAAAAATATATAGTAACTAATAATTATGTATAGTGTTAATTATTAAAATAGAAAAAATAAAAATAAAATTTTTATAAAATATTGATTGTATAATAATAATAATAATAATCTAAATAAACAAATAATCAATTTATTATCTTTCAAACTACACGTGTACAATATAAATATGAAAATAATGTCAAAAAGTAGTATAATATATAAATAATATTTAGATGTAATGATTTTTAGATTATAAATGAATTTGAAATAAATGTCAAACGTCAAAAAAAAAAAAAATATAATATTGAAAATTTTTTTAAAAAACTACATGTAAAAATGTGTACAATATAAATAAGTAAGGTAGTATAATATGAAAATAGTTTAGTAATAGTTTTTACAATTACAAATTTTTAGAATATTAGCTAATAAAAATAATAATAGTATAATATGGAAATATGTCAAATATTAATGTTAAATTACAAAAAAAATATTTAATACTGAAAAAATAGTAAAAAACTACATATAAAGCATGTAAATGTATATATTATTGATTATTTGTTTATTTAGATTATTATTATTATTATAGAATCAATATTTTATAATAATTTTATTTTTATTTTTTCTAATTTAATAAATAACACTATACATAATTATTAGCTACTAAATTTTATGTATAAAATTTATATTTATAATATATACTTTATGTATATAATAGTACAAAGTGTCCGCGTTCTGCAAAGTACCTTTTTGCCCGACCGTACAAAGTGTCCGCGTTCTGCAAAGTACCTTTTGCCCGACCGTACAAAGTGTCCGCGTTCTGCAATGTAACTTTTTACCAGACCGTACAAAGTGTCCGCGTTTCGAACTTTTAATACCTGACCGTGCAAAGTGACCTAGAACCCATTCGGATATGTGTTGTCTGGAATGTAGGGAATCAATTCGGACGTCAATTTTCAGGTATAAGAACAAATTCGGATGCAGCCGCTTAAAATATATTCAATAGGTTAGGTACAAAAATTTATCGACATTTATCGAAGTGTTAAAGATTAACAACATTTAGAGCTCATTAAACAGGAATTGCTGATGCGAAAAAAAAAAGGTACAAAAATATTTCAGAAAAAATACGTAACCTAACCTTATCTTACAATACTAACGACGTGTGATTGTAAACTCTCCCGATGGTAAACTCTCCCGGATTTATTCCTATTCTACCTAACGGAAACATGTAAACTCTCCCGGGTCTACTCCAGTACTACCTGACAGAAACATGTAAACTCTCCCGGGTCTAGTAAAAATCATAAATTTAATTTAATATACATTTAAGTTGCGTTTAAAAATAGACAATCATATATAATAATAATAATAATAATAATAATAATAATAATAACAATATAAATTAATGTCTTTAGCTGCTATGAACATGATATTATTGTCAAAATACAATAAAAAATAAAATTTCCAAAAATCCAATATAAATTTAATTTTCTTTTAAAAATAGTCAATAATAATAATTAAAAATACAAAATATACGTAAAAATATTAAGGTTTCGTTTAAAAATAGTTAATAATAATAATATAAATTGATGCCTTTAGTTGCTATGAACATGATATATAGTCAAAATACAATAAAAAATAAAATTCCAAAAAATCCAATATACATTTAAATTTCTTTTAAAAATAGTCAATAATAATAATAATAATAATAATATAAGTTACAAATACAAAATATACGTAAAAATGTTAAAATTATTGTTTTTGATAATAAGAACATACAGATTTTAAAAAAGTTAGGGAATCTATTTTTTTTTCTTTATAATCTAATATTTTTTGAGATATATTTTTTTCTTTATTTTTTGTATAAATATTTTTACTTGATTTATTTAATTTATTGCAACTTTGAATTTTAACGTATATTTCAGTTTGAAAATCTGTTAGAGCATTAATGAATATAAATAAAGATGGATGAGTACTTGAGAAATATGAATTTAAATGCGAATGGAACGACTCACAAGCGTTTGTTGTTTTTGAAGTTGATGATGATGCTGAAGCCCACATTGTTGGAGGATATAATGCATCATCATCAATATACGTACTCACCAAGTATGAAGCAAATGTTTCCAATTTTTCATTTTCTGGAGGCATTGTCGCAGCTAATGTAAATACATAAATGTTTCCAACTTCATTTGGATCTATAAATAATAATCCAAAAACATAACGCAGCCATTTTCCAACTTCGCTTGTGCCATCTCTATATTCTACAGAAAGACCCAATTCCTGGATTTTTCTATACCACGCTTGTGTGAGATGAAATCTACAGCATTCTATTTTTGTTTCAGGCCAAAAATTTACAACAGCATTATGTATAGACTTTTCAAGATCTACAATAACCGTACTAGGATAAAATAATAAATTCATATTAGCACATTTATCAACTAACATTTTAAATATACGTTCATAAGATATAGTAGATTTATCTGATAATAAACAAAATATTAATGGTATATAGTGACCATTTATATAGCCATGTAAAGTCACCAATTGTTTAAAAAACTTAGTGCAATAAGAAAAAGTACCATCTAAATAAATTATTTCTGATATTTTTATAGTATTGTTAGTATATAGTATTTGTTATTTGTTTAGTTTTGGACGTACCAATTGGATACTTATGATAAAATTATTATCGATGATAACTTATACCTATTCATGTATATATGTTATAATAAAAATAATAATACATATAATAGCCAATATAATAGATATATAACGGCGATAATTTGAGCGGAAAGACCTAGCAATAATAAAATTGTTAACGACGATAATTTGTCGTGATATATAATCCCATCACTAATTATAACGAAAAATAAAGAATAAAATGCAAAAGAAAATAATCTGATGTCGAGTGTCGATCCGGAAACCTGCGCATGAATGAACGACGCGTTGTTCCAGTAGACTACAACTATAAGCTACTAATCTTGTGATATAATTTGATTATATCGTACAATATGTACCAAATTGTCCAAATCACATACCTAGAACGAATAACATACTTACGTATCATCACGTTTCAAAGTATAATATATAAGTATAATATATCATATAATTAAATAATTACTTACCGATAATATATATTAGTGCCGGGCATTTATTCACACTACATTTCCACTTGACTTCACCACTCGATAATGTTGATTGCTTATGGAAAATAAATGAAGACATAATCAACACTTCTTTGTTTCTTTGACTTGTGCAGTACTTAAAATTTGGTTGAGCCATAATGGTTATAATAATTAACGTGACAACGTGGTTATAATTTAAATATTTAAATTACAAATATAGGTTAACGGTAATATGATTTACACATTTATGGTAATACGATACGATAAAATGATAATCACAATCTCTGCAGTGTAGCCAACTCGTAGTGTAGCAATAACATTTAAACATCTCGGGAGAGCTTACATGCTTACATACATAGCTTCCTGCAGGTAACTATAAAGTTGACCCGGGAGAGTTTACACATTTACTTCAGGTAAACATAATTTTAACCCGGGAGAGTTTACACATTTACTTCAGGTAAACATAATATTAACCCGGGATAGTTTACTATTTTTAAAAATCGGGAGAGTTTACCATAAAATCGGGAGAGTTTACCACCGCCCACTAACGACAACATTAATTATTTAAAATGTATCGCTTTTAACTTAACTCTTTAAAATGTAATATTATGATTTTTTGAATATTTTTTTTATACTTTGATACTTTTTATAGTAATATTTTTTCGCTATTTTAGAGTTCGTAATAATGAAAATTTCCCTTTTATTTTTTCGTATTAGAAAAAACACATATGGGTTAGGTTAAGTCCAATCTATGAATTAATAATTGTTGCAAAACCAAAACTGTATTAAAATAATTCCCTTATTTCAATATTATTTTTATAGTTTTAATATTAAAATACAGACGTTTTAGATACTGTATTTATATATTAACGACCGACAAACACACATTGAAACAGTGGAGGTAATGATGGTCGATGACGATGAAGGATACACAAAATATGAACTTACAAAATTAAAAATATCTATAGCATAATAGGAACAACACATGAGTATAAAATATACACTAAATGTTTTGATTTATATAAAAATCGTAAAGATGTAGTATCCGAGAATCACAAGGCCTATATATTTAGTTTAGTTCTTTTTGAACTAGTTTAGTCTGCGTTAAATATCTCAAATGCATATTTCCAGGGAAACAAAATTTAGTATTGCAAAATCGATTAGGTTGTATCTAATTTATTTTAATGTGTAGATAAAACCTAATGATTTTAACTCTGTAGTTAATAATATTAAATATTTAACAGTAAAAAAGTGGCTGTACTGATTATTAATTCAGCATAATTTGGTTAACTGATTAAATAAAAATATAATTATTACGTACTTATTCTAACTGTAGAAAAAAAAAATAATATAATTGTTATACTTACTTATTTAATAAGAAGAAATAAACAATAACTTAAGAGTATTATGAATTATCATGATTTAAAAATAGTCAGTCGAAGTTAATTTTTAAAATTTAGTAGCATATTGGTTTTTATTGAACTTTAAGATTCTATTTCTAAATAATAGTTACATTCATAATAAACTGGATGGAATCAATCAATTATTTTTACAGATATAATATATCATCATAAATGATTAGAACTACTTTTATCGATTTTCAGCACAGAATCACAGAATAATAAATAAACCAAACTGATAACTCGATCTGCTGCATTGCAAATATCGAGTGTATATTGCCATTGAGAATATCACTATATTATGATATACGACAGAATCTAATGAATCGATGGTGAACTATTTTATAAAAAAAACTATTTTGAGATGTTTGAGGATATTTGATAAAGTTTAGATTCTGATTGGAGCGATAAATGTATTGAAAATATTATGTATGGTTATTATATTTTAGATTCTGAACGAAATGAGGAATGTATTAATTTTACAATAATGTATGTTTTTTTTTTTTATATATAAGGAAAATAAAATTCATCTAGTTGGTACTTTGGGGAGTCAAAAGTGAAAAATTTCCAGTAGTAAGTTTTCAAAAGCGTCACGAAAAACCCTAAAAAAGTAACGAAAAAACGGGAATTTTTACGCATAATCAGTTTTTGACAAAATCGATATTTTAATTTTGCTGTAACTCAAAAAGGAATTATTGTAAACACTTGCAATTTTCACCAAATGTTAGCGTTATCTATTTACGATTAAATTTTCAAAACATTTGGACCTTTTTTAAGCTACTTAAAGACAATTGACAATTTTTGTTCATAAGCATTTAAAGTTAAATTGCTTACACAATATATCAAAGTCGCAAAAATCTGCAATGAAATTTTGAAGTTGGGAATTCGTAAAATGTTTGTGAACCTAAGGTTAAAAACCCGATACAAGGTTATCTATAAGTTTTTCTTCAAGTAAATGTAAAAAAAAATTCAGTGCCAATATAAAAAAAAAATTATGAGCGTACCTATGAAAATTATTTTTTTACGAAGTCTAGTATAAAATAACGATATATTACAATTTAAATATAGGTAACAATATAATATATCCTACTAATTATCCTAGACTGACAAATTATCTCCGTTCAGAATTGTTTTTTGTATACAATGATACATGTCATTGCATTTAAATTAAACACATCCAGAATTGTGACCAACTCTCTATCTCAACTATACAGACAGCAGAGCGATATCCACTTTCCCGCCATTTTTAAATATTATTTTGTGTGTCTAAAAACACCTTTTTACAATAAACAAAAATATATTGTTTTAAAATTGTATGGATAGTTTCTGTTATAAAATTGAATCAAGTTCAAGTTGATACATTATTATTTATTGGCTTTAAGACTTCATAATTTCCATTAGCAAATGAAAAACATGAATTTTACTAAAATCAGTTTTCTTATTTTTGTTATAACTCAATGATGAATAAATAAATAAAAAAAAATCAAATACTTATATTAACATTTTCCATGTATGAAATAATTTTCAAAATTTTTAAAATCTCTTTAATCTATTCATGAAGAAATTGATTTTTGTTTAAAAATTTAATACAAGAGTCCATATACCTAAGTGTTACATGTAGGAATTATAAAAAAAATCATTGCAATACAAGAAATATTGTTTATAAGGGTTTGAAGTATATGTATTAATTGTAATTAATGAGTTAATTCAACTAAATTCAAAAAAAAGTGTAATTTCAATAATTATTCATAAATAGCTTAAAATATAACATTGAAATTGAAATATATTTTTTTATTGTGGTTTTGGTAGTTTTGATCCCAAATTACATCAACTAGATTCAATTGTATACCAAAATATACCCTGGATGTAAAAATAAAAACATTTTTACTTTTCTGAAAAATAAAAACACATATTCTTCAAAATTATGTGATTAGAATCTAAAATGTGTTAACCGTTTTTTACGTGAAATGGGAAGTACCGTAATAATAAACTCGAAAAAATACACATAAATAAATAATACGTACGGGTTACATCTATATTATGAATGATAATTTTTTTATTAAATTTTAAATATTTATAATATTTACACATTATATTTATATACTATATATTTATTTATTTATTTATACAAATTTCACATATGTCGGGTATATTTGCAATGCAATTCAAAACTATTCAACCGACTTTGATGAAATTTGTATCAATGTGTGTGATAAAGTTTCTATTATGATATAGGATAGTTTTTATTACGATTAATTATCTCAATCGTATTTTTTATTATTATAATTAATTGATTTGAAATATTTAATGCAATTATTTATTAATTTTCCCCATATTGTTATTGAAATTGATATTGGTTTTATTTTAAATTAAGCAAAAGATTTCAATAAAATGAATTTCTAAATGTGACAGCAATACCAACAATCGTAAGTATAAAAATAATAAATATTAATAATATAATATATTAAAAACGAATAATCAATGTAAAAAGTTGCTTCCATGCTTATTATTCTATCATTCCTATTTTATTTCAACTATTTCTAATTATTATTTTCAGTAAAATGCTGCTAAAAAAAACTAATCACAACAATCAGTGTAACAGAGACGTGTTGCAAAAAGTCACTAATCGGCAGAACAAATCGCAGGAACATAATATGCAGATAGTAGAATCAAAACAGCAAAAAGTCGTGCATGAGAACCTCCAGAACAACGTTATGAATATCTGTGACAACTAAATACTAATGTCAAAAACAAGGATAACCCGTAAACACTAGATACAGTAGATAGATACATTTAGAGCACAAGAATAAGAGAAATTTGTTCATCTTGCGTTCAAATAATATATACTTTACTTAACCTATTTGAAAATGTCCACCGGTGCAATTGACAAAATATGTGAATATTGTTAGGCGTTAAAATTTCGCGATGAAACGGTCGGCATGTGTTATTGCGCAACAGGCAACGTTATACTGTTACCTCTTTTCACTCCCTCGAAATCTTTACAATCACTTCTTGCTGACCAATTAGATTTGAAATTATTTTTACGCACGACATGAAAATTTAATTCTTGTTTCCAAACCTCCTATTTTATTATTAAACATAATAAAATTTCAATAATTTTGCAATGGAAGCATTACCAAATTCAATTCACTCGGTATAACGATTTTTGCCTGTACGCTTAGTTTGAACAATACTTAAATTTTGAACATGGTCAGATAAGATTTCTTTAACAATCGACATAGAACTATCAACAGATTCATTAGATACCTAATTCTGCAAAATTTAAAATTATTATATTATTACTTTTAATAATTGTATTTTGTGCTTCATATTTTATTACTTTTTCATTCGATATTTGTTTTGATAGTGATTAGCTTTGAACGTTACAATTTAGCTGTGTAAGTTACTTATTTCGTCTTTTAAAATTATATTTTCACCTCTTAAATTATTAATTGATGCTTGCATACAACCAAGTGAATTATTAATTAGAGTAAGTTTGCTCTCATAATTAATCAAGTTGTTTTTTTCATGGGCGTATTCGATTTAATAGTTTGAGGCATTGTGGGTTAATAATCAATAAGCAGAGTAAAACTAATCAAATAACAAACGTGGTACTGAATGACTGTAGATACTGAACTTCTTCTCAATTTTTTAGTCATTCCGCTGCTAACTTATATGACGAGAAAAGAAGATGCCAAAATAAAAATCAATATACATCCAAGAGGAGTTTCTAAGTCCACTTCAAAGTGAAGTAAAACTGAGCATGAGTACAAAATCATTTTTGATTTTTTTATCTGGCTATTCCAAAAGAGGGATACTATGTGTACGTATTTAATCATATTGTAAAATGTATAATATTATCATATATATTTTATGTTTATTAGCGAACGCTACTAAGGGACCGGACTTCTGACTGAATTGCCTGTCGCAGCGATTATATCTTTTGCTGTCGGGTATAGAGACCCATTGATCACGGGGGACAGTTAGTCTATATTCTAGAATATAAAATCATCTAGACAGATTTTCATTTATTTAGCAGACAACCTGTGAAATAATTTTAACAGTACTAAGTATAATTATTTAATTAATATTTTTTTCGCATTATATAACCATGTATTTGATTCATTTAAAAACTTTTTCTGCGTATTACTTCTCATAAATACATAATCACTATCCAAACAATGCGCTGATATACATCAGAAAAAATTAAAAAAATTAAAAACTGTAAAATATCATAATAAACATGAAAAATACTCACAGATGGAATCTAAAAAAAATGTTTAGATAATATTATCGTAATATCAATACGATTTATTATAATATTATATTTATATGATATTAACGTGAAAACCTTTTTTATTTTATATAGACTATAATAATATTATTTGCATATTTGAGGCTATAATAAAGAACTCTGCCTTTTTATTTCGAGTATTTCAATTTTAACAGGCACATGCGTATTTTTTTTCTACAATATTAAAAACATTACAAAAACAGTGATTTAAGTTTTAATTGTAAATGAACAAAGACTATGGACTTTTTGAGTAATATTTAAACTTATACTTTTTGAGTAATACGATATCTAATGCTTCTAAACTCCGATGTTTATTTAAATAAAAATTAAAATTGAGACAAATGGACAAAATAGTAAATGCTACAAAAAAAAATATATATATATATTAATAAAATAAAAATAATAAAAATATACATACAAATTTTAGCTGATGAAAAAAATTAAATTGTATACTAAATATTATAATATATAAATAATTAAAACAATTGATATAGATATCATTTACATTTTAGACTTCAACAATTAATATAGTCTTTTTGAAATTCTCGTAAAAAAAAAACTAATTTTCTTAAAACATAAGGCACACACAACAATATTTAATACAAGTAAATACTAGTATATAAAAATATTTCTACATCTAAAAAATTTTAAGTAATAGTGAAAATATTAAAATTACGTACCCTCTGCTGCAACTAATATATCAAAAAAAATGATGTAAATATGAGTAATTCATTTTTATAGTGAAAATAACTAATTGAGATAAACCTTATGAAATATATTAGAAAAATATTTTAGAAATTTAACTTACGTTGTACTCCTATTAAGAATTAATTATTTTTTATTTAATTTATTATTTTTATTAAATATACGGAAAAAACCCATTTAAACATATAAACATACTATTTTACACTTTACAATATATACATACATTAATTATATAAACATTAAACAATGACAAAAATGTTCCAATAACTAGAATGTTATTAACTTATAATACAAAATGATTCAAAAGAAAAGAAAGATCCACATTGGCATTGTACATCATACGTTTGATAGGTTCGTTTTTAAGGAAGTAGGTCAAGGAAAAGGGAATATAAAAATGAGCTACAAATCGAGGTGAGCGCTGAAGCACTCTGAATTAAATTAAGGAGAGTAATTCAGAAGAGCCAATATTACCACGTAACAAACCGTCCAAGAACGTATTCCCCAAATACATCTACGCTCAGCCAGGGAAACCAAACCAACTTGCGACGCAACAAGGTTATAATTATGGGACTCACAAGGGATATTTAATTGAAAACTTGATACCTCAAAAATTTTCGTTGAACTCTTTCAAGCTTTAATGAGTCACAGATGGTGTGAAGATCTCAAATAACAGCTGCATACTCAACAATAGAATGTACAAGTGCACAATAGAGTAATTTAATAGACAAGCATATCTGTAGTAAGATACACATTACACAATCATCCAAATAGGTATCCTGAAAATGGTAGTTTTATTTAATTGGAAAAACATAAAATACGGCTATGAGAAAGAAGATAAGAGACATTGTTAGAGAGAACAAAAGCGGAGAAAAATTTCTTTCTTGAGGAACACCGGACGTGCAAGATAAATATTCGATTTTTCTCTAAACAATTATATTATATTATTATAACATAATATAAATACTGATTTTTATATTATCTTAAAAATATAATTATTGAAATCGTTCTTATGTTACGAATAAAATCTTTATACTGCCAAAAGATAGAATAGCTAGGTACTCCACAGATCAATCGTTCTTTGTCATGATATTATTTGAATACTACTCAAGGTAGATTAATTGGACTTGAAACTAGCAGGGAAAAATAAATCTCAGCAAGAGAGACGTTGAAACAATTTATGAATATGGTTAGAAGAAGTCAAAAGAGGAACTGAGAATAATTATGCCAAGTTGTTGACTATTACCTGCAATAACGGCTAACGTATAACATAATATGGTATTGACTTGTCAGAAATCACCCTAATATAATGTACGATATAGGCAGTTATTGAATATTAATTATTATTGTGTCATAATAAAATATTATTCCAGTATGAACTTATTCCCGCCTATTTTTATTTTGTTGCGGTACATCTTATTTCTTTCAGTAAGTATGTCCAGGCACGTACACAAAAAAATTCGGGGGGGGGGGGGGGGGGGTAGTTCATAGATGATTGATATGAATAAATTACATAAATTGTTGGGGAGGGGGTTGAACCCCCCATGCACATAGGTATATCATAATATAATATTACTTTACGTAAAAACAAAAATATTGCACACTAAAAAATTTATAATTTATAATATAATTTACACGTCTTAGAAGTTGGTGTCACTGTATAGAAAAAAATATTTAATTCAGAATGAAAAGGTTCTAACTAAATAAATTATTTATATTTTCAGAATGAAAAAGTTCTACACGTAAAACCTTTTAATTCTTAAACTAATATTTTAGTTTTTTATTATTTACTTGACAAATAAATATACAAGAAAAACAAATTGCCGATAAAGATGTGTTCTTTAGAACTTTCTTGATATTGCATAAAATTTTTACGATTTAGTATTTATGGTGAGAAAAGTTATTCAATGTCCAACTTAAAAACGTTCCCCTGAACAATTTCATAAATTACGTTAGAACATTTTCATTCTGAGGCGACGTAATGGTAATTGTAAAAATTGCAAGATACAATCCCACATTGGACTACCACTGTTTACGAAAATATGTGTGCAATATATTTGATTAACGTGTCAAACTCCATTAACACGGTAACACGGGACAATAAATAATAAGTAGCCACTAAATTACTAATAATTAGCATACTGCATACATATATCATACATTATCTAAATTCTTCAGGAATACCTACCCAAATCACATATGGATACACACGAGGAGTGGAGGTGGTAACTTGTAGTATTCAATAACTCTCCATAAGGGTTAATTTAGATATAAATAATATTTAACATATTCTATGACTTCTCAATACTGCCTCGACTATCCAAAGAAGCGAGAGTTATTGACTTTGTGGACGTAGTCGATGTTATTTTAACTCTATCTACGTCAAATTATATCGAAACTGGCATAGGTTCCTAATTCAAATCCTAACCTTAAGCTAGCATAAACTTGTTAAACGGAGCCAAAACTCTTTGAAGCAAATGAAAAACTCTTAGTTAAATCAAATTATAAAACTTAAATATTTACCCAATGTTGCTGTAAAAACAAATATTTAATGTTTTTAATTAATTGAACAATTCAAATACACTTGTTGTTCTTTATAAGTAAATTGGTTATGTTTTTAAAACCAAGTCGGTGTTTCGACGTTCTGTTTTGAAAACTAGCTTATACTTTTACGATGGTAACCACTAGTAAACAGTATTATTTAACCACGAATATCACCTAAAGTTTTAAATATTTTTACCTACTTAACTATAAAAATAGATTACCAAAAACACTAACTGTAACTTACAAATATAAATATGTCATAGTTTAAAACTATAATAGTGATCGAGATGAGGGACAATTTAAAATTCATTAAACGTATTGATTATAAAATAACATAAAATGTAAGTGAAAATATTTATTTTCTATTTTCAAATAGTTAGGTTCTTAATAATGTATATAAAAAAAAAACATTTATAAATATACAATAAATTAAAAATTTCGTGATAATGTGTGAAAAAAATTAGCCTTTTATATTTTGTACACATCTCAACGTTACTACTACTGACTACTACTTCTCATAATGCTAGAATTTTGTAAACACCGAGTACGGAGATGCTCTCCTAATAATTGAACGGTATTTTTAATTTTTATGTTTAGTTTTTCACATATTTGTGTTAGGCGTGCTTGACTATACGCCAACTCAGTAATTATCGTCACGGATTCGGTTATTTATTATAACGGTGGTGTAGAGTCACCAGAAAGATCGAGACAGAATATATCGTAGCTATAGAGTATACTATACTCAATAATTGTGCCTATGTACTTTTATAATTTTTAAATGAGAGTTAGAGCAAGTTATGTGGACCCTTCTATTAAATTTCCAAGTAATTTTTCGTAAATAAAACAAAAATTTATTATTTCAAATGCCTATAAATAGCTCAAAAAAAGTCAAAATATATTGAAAATCAAATCACGTAAAGAAAATGGCGATCTAAATAACTGGTAAAATTTTCAAGTATTTACGACTTATACTATTTGAATAACAACAAATATCAAAAATCGTTTGAGGCTAAACCGTTATTTAACGCGGTTTTGTAAAAATTTAAATTTCAAACACTCATAAAAATGTGTTTTGTCTTAGTCTGGTAGAGTTTTTTTACAGATATATGAAGAAAAATTTATGTAGAATCTTGTACCAAATTTTCAAAACTTAGTAAAGTTATAAAAGGAAAAATTTTTACGATTTTTCAACCACAAAATTACTTGCAAATTTTCGCAATTTTGACATATTTCGTATAAATTCGAACTTAAGCACTTATAAAAAAAAATTGTGACTAAAAATTTCGGATTTTTTTTTATCACTTTAAGAGCAACTTATAAGAAACCTTGTATTAAATTTTTTATGGTCTGCCAAAAATTTTTATCGGTATTTAAAAAAAAAATACTTAGAAAAATTGAAAATTTCAATTGTCTATAAATAGCTCAAAAAAATTCAAAATTCTTTGAACATTTAACTGTGCATGGAAAATGCTAATATAAATATTTAGTGAAAATTTCAAGTATTTGCATCGATTAGTTTTTGAGTTATAGCAAATTAAAAAATTCGATTTTGTCGAAAACTGGTTTTGCATAAAAAATCCCGTTATTCCATTATTTTTTTTTAGGGTTTTTCCCGACTTATTTAAAATTTTTAACTTTTGACCCCCAAAGTACCAACTAGATTCAATTTCCTTTTCTAAGGGGGGCTGATGTCCAAAATCGAAGCATTTTAACTGCTCCAAATGTTGTCGACAGACACAAAAAAAAACACACATCATTGTAAAATCAATACATTCATCACTCCGTTCAGAATGTAAAAGCATTTGGCCAGCATACGCATTTTGAGCGTATGAAATTTAATTTAAATTTTCATATATTTCGTTAACATTTGAACTTTAAATGCTTAGAAATAAAAAATATAATTAACGATTTTTGATTTTTTTTTTTCTACGATAAGTACAACTTAAAATAAACATTGCATTAAATTTTAAAGATTTTTGGATAGCCAAATTTTTTTTATCGGCATTTGAAGAAAAAAACTTAGAAAAGTCGAAAATTTCAATTGTCTATAAGTAGCTTAAAAAAAGGTCAAAATATTTTTAAAATTTAAATCGATAACCATAATATAAACATTTGGTGAAAATTGCAAGTATTTACAATGATTCGTTTTTGAGTTACAGCAAAATCAAAAAATCGATTTTTTCGAAAAATGATTTTTCTTAAAATTACCGTTTTTCTGTAATTTTTTTTTTGTTTTTCTCGATTTTTTTAAAAACTGTTGGAAAATGTTTTGACCCCCCCCCCAAGTACCAACTAGATGAATTTTCCTATTCAAAGAGGGGCTGAAGTCAAAAATCGGAGCATTATTACTACTCCAAAACGTGATGAACGGAACATAAATCAATAAAAAAAAACACACATCTTTGTAAAATCAATACATTCATTACTCCGTTCAGAATCTAAAATTTGTAATATTATTTATTTAGGTATGATTGATAAAAATCCATTTACTTGCTTATAAAAATATGACCATGTAATGTAATAATATGTAAAATCCAGTCTTTACTTGCATGTATGTATTATTATTGTTATTTATTTGTATTATTATAAAACTATTACTACCCAGTTGGATTGGTTACCTACTGGCTACTGGTATGTTTGTTTCTAATATAAATTTATTATAATGTAATACATATTTAATAGTATATTATTGATTATAGCTATTTATCCACTGTCGATGGAAGTAACCTATAAGCTAGGATCAACTTTGTCAAATACATGTTTTAAAAGTATGAAATTATTTAAAACGAGTCAAAATCATAAATATGGTCTCGAACCAATCTTCTTAGTCATATATTAAGCCAAACTTTTTGATCGTTTGTGAAATCGAACACGGACTAAATATTTAATTCAACACAAAACTAAACCTATTATATTATTATATTAGTCAGTTAACCCATAAATAATTTAATAAAACAAGGTATAATCATTGTTCGGTAATTTGGAAAATAATATGTTTTTTGATTTTATTTTTAGATTCTGAACGGAGTGAAAAATGTATTGCTTTTACAATGATGTGTGTGTTTTTTTTTTGTGTCTGAAGACAAAGTTTGGGGCAGTAATAATGGTCCGATTATTGACTTCAGCCCCTCTTTGAATAGGAAAATTCATCTAGTTGGTACTTTGGGGGGTCAAAAGTAAACATTTTCAAATAGTTTTCATAATCTCTTTAAAGTTTATTGCAGTCTCCTCCAGTTGCAGCCAATGTTTTGCATGCATATGTAGCTGTTGGATACAAATTATTTTAAAACTTCGCGTGTTCATGCCACAATTAATAACATGCCGTAATGTTGTCACACCGGAGCGTTGCGTTGTCGCCGCCGCGACGCGAAATCCAACCTTTGAACCCCTGATATCGCCGCGCCCAAGCTAGCCGTCACCGGTGCCCCGCCGCCGTCTTTTGTCGTTTTTCTACCGTCAACGGAACTGGTCTACGATCCTGTGTCCCGTTGCCGTTAGGTTTGTTTTGTGTTTTTGGCCCGCCAAATCTGAGCTCATCCGAGCTGATCGTCGTTTTACGCCCTGTTGCGTTCGCGGTCGTAGTGTTTTTGCCTCGCTTGCCACCCGGCTTATAGTATTTTGTATCGTCGCCCGTCCGTTTCTACGCAGCGTGACCCAAGCCGGGATCGTTCACCCACGTGTCTTTTGTCCATCCGTTCTACGCTGTGCAAGCACGAGGCCGTGATCCTCATCATTTTGATTTGTTGTGTGCCGTCGCCCGCCCGTCTTACGCAGTGCGACCCGTGTAGTGCACCCCTTTTCGCTTTTCGCGTATTGTTCGCCCGTGACGTCGAGTTTGCCGTGCGAACACGTTAAAACGTATTCAGCCATTTTGTCACTTGTGCCACGGTCTACGCCGTGACAACGGACGCCCACGCGCAACGGTTCACGTCGTCGAGTTCACGACCGTTATTCGCCCCCCACGGTTATCATCGACCAGTTAACACGTCATCAACATCGACATCGCCGGTTATCAGGTTGTACACTCAATTTATTATTCTGTTATTATTTGGTCGTCGATTTATCATCCAACGTTGTAATTTTGTATTATTTTAGTATTTCATCGTTTTCCGCCGATTGACTTGTGATCGTGCGCCCCCCTTTTACTAACCTTAGTACGTAAGATTGTTTATTTGCAGAACCGACTCAATAAATTTGTATATTATCAGTCGTCAAGTTTCTAGTATTTTATATTTGTGTTAGGGTGCCTTCACTCATCATTGTTAGTTTATTATTGTTATAGGAGTTAACCAGCCTCCTCATCCCCTAATTACCTATTATTTCTTTTTACAGTCCAATCTCCACCAGGTTACAGCATCGAAAAGACAATCGAATACACGGCGGGTTGCGTGTTGTCGCCCGTTCGCGCGCGCACACACACACGCGTACACTTACTCCGCCGTGCCGGCTTTACTTGTGCAGCCCCTAACGCATAGTAGCAATTGTTCTTAGTTAAGTTGTGTACAATTTATCTTTGAACTTTATTGGCAATAGCCTAGACCTTATCAAAGAAGACATCACGGACATAACCAGGGCCAAAAAACCAGAAAAAAAGAATTTCTCAACAAAAATCCACTTTTTTAACCTAACCAAGACCCAGATCCGAAGTTTACAGGAGGTTAACCATGAAATTGGTATGAAATAAAAGCTAAATAGTTGTTGAATGCAACACAGCAAAAACTGGAACGCTCATGTAAATAGCGACCGAGCATTCGGCGATCAAAGGTTTAATTTATTCGTAAAACGATGAAAAAATACGTTTTTTTCCAAGAGTTGCTAACTGCGAAAATCGATATCTCAGAAACTATTTGATACAAATCGAATCTGCCAACGTGAGGCGATGCGTCTGCCTGTCCTCTACAACATATCCGAAAATCAGACCTAACCTCCGTCCGCGTACCCCATAACCTATCCTGGCTGAAACGTAAAATACACTCTATGATATACGATTATCATATATTGCGTATTATACGCATAAATATTACGTTAATGAACGACTATACGCGCGATGTGACGTGAAATATAAAAATATCATAACCACTTGTAACAGCTAACTGCGCGTGATGCTGGAGACGGCGACGACGACGACATAGACGGTAGTAAAAACGTACATGTGTTTCGTGTGGCGGGCGATAGAGCGCGACACTTGCTGCAGTCGTATACATTATATAATAATAATAATAATAATAATAATAATAATAATAATAATAATAATAAAATTTAATTTGGCACCGCATGCCAAAGGTTAAAATTTAATTTGGCACCGCATGCCAAACGTTTAGATTTTATTTGGCACCGCATGCCAAACGTTTAGATTTTATTTGGCACCGCATGCCAAAATGTGCGAACGCGTTATGTCGCGAAACCGTCGGTCGGACGGTCGTGGACCAGAGAGACGAAAATGTTGGGCGTGACCGAAAGCATAGGAATCTGCTGAAACGGAGACGAAAAGCCAAAAAAAACGAAATACATATATATATATACCTATATATATATTATTATTATTATTATTATTATTGATATTACGATATAAAAATCATAACTCCCGAACCATAGGTCGGATAGACTCCAAACTGGTATCAATCGATCCGGATTGCGATCCTCCGTGGATAAAAAATCCTAAAACGGCTAACCTCACGGGAAAAACGGACAAGAGGGAGCAAAAACCCTAAATATAGCATCACTCAACGCTTTTCAATTTCTTTTTAAACCCCCCCGCCCAGGGTCAGATTTTTCCGTGAGGTTAGCTGTTTTCATGGTCTCCATAGAAGCAGTACTAAATTACCCATCAGTCCGTGCAATCACCAAGCCTCCAAGTCTAATAGGGGCTCAAGTTCTAACCATAATCCTCCAAAATTTGACGAAAATTTCCGAAAAATACGTCTATTTTTCAAAGAGTTGCTGACTTTGAAAATCTATATCTCTGGAACTAAAAGAGTTAAACTAGATCTGCCGACGTGAGTCGATGCGTCTGCCCGTCCTCTGTGAGACCAGAGAATTTGAGAGTTAACCTCCTCCGGCACACCCCATAACCTAACCTGGCTGAAACGTAAAATATACTTTATTATGGTATATAGGTTATATATATATATATATATATATATAACGTCGTTTTCCCAAACTTTATAGAGGCATAGCTCGCCACCTAATTGCTGTACATACTCAAAACCAAAACCAAATGAAGCGCCGTACTCAGTTCTATGAGCACAGTAAGTATAAGAGTTAACCTCCTGTAAACACCGACACCAGGGCCAAAAAACCAGAAAAAAAGAATTTTTCAACAAAAATCCACTTTTTTAACCTAACCAAGACCCAGATCCGAAGTTTACAGGAGGTTAACCATGAAATTGGTATGAAATAAAAGCTAAATAGTTGTTGAATGCAACACAGCAAAAACTGGAACGCTCATGTAAATAGCGACCGAGCATTCGGCGATCAAAGGTTTAATTTATTCGCAAAACGATGAAAAAATACGTTTTTTTCCAAGAGTTGCTAACTGCGAAAATCGATATCTCAGAAACTATTTGATACAAATCGAATCTGCCAACGTGAGGCGATGCGTCTGCCTGTCCTCTACAACATATCCGAAAATCAGACCTAACCTCCGTCCGCGTACCCCATAACCTATCCTGGCTGAAACGTAAAATACACTCTATGATATACGATTATCATATATTGCGTATTATACGCATAAATATTACGTTAATGAACGACTATACGCGCGATGTGACGTGAAATATAAAAATATCATAACCACTTGTAACAGCTAACTGCGCGTGATGCTGGAGACGGCGACGACGACGACATAGACGGTAGTAAAAACGTACATGTGTTTCGTGTGGCGGGCGATAGAGCGCGACACTTGCTGCAGTCGTATACATTATATAATAATAATAATAATAATAATAATAATAATAATAATAATAATAATAATAATAATAATAATAATAATAAAATTTAATTTGGCACCGCATGCCAAAGGTTAAAATTTAATTTGGCACCGCATGCCAAACGTTTAGATTTTATTTGGCACCGCATGCCAAACGTTTAGATTTTATTTGGCACCGCATGCCAAAATGTGCGAACGCGTTATGTCGCGAAACCGTCGGTCGGACGGTCGTGGACCAGAGAGACGAAAATGTTGGGCGTGACCGAAAGCATAGGAATCTGCTGAAACGGAGACGAATAGCCAAAAAAAACGAAATACATATATATATATATACCTATATATATATTATTATTATTATTATTATTGATATTACGATATAAAAATCATAACTCCCGAACCATAGGTCGGATAGACTCCAAACTGGTATCAATCGATCCGGATTGCGATCCTCCGTGGATAAAAAATCCTAAAACGGCTAACCTCACGGGAAAAACGGACAAGAGGGAGCAAAAACCCTAAATATAGCATCACTCAACGCTTTTCAATTTCTTTTTAAACCCCCCCGCCCAGGGTCAGATTTTTCCGTGAGGTTAGCTGTTTTCATGGTCTCCATAGAAGCAGTACTAAATTACCCATCAGTCCGTGCAATCACCAAGCCTCCAAGTCTAATAGGGGCTCAAGTTCTAACCATAATCCTCCAAAATTTGACGAAAATTTCCGAAAAATACGTCTATTTTTCAAAGAGTTGCTGACTTTGAAAATCTATATCTCTGGAACTAAAAGAGTTAAACTAGATCTGCCGACGTGAGTCGATGCGTCTGCCCGTCCTCTGTGAGACCAGAGAATTTGAGAGTTAACCTCCTCCGGCACACCCCATAACCTAACCTAACCTAACCTAACCTAACCTAACCTTTTTTTTTTTTTTTTTTTTTTTTTTTTTTTTTTTAACGGTATCGTGGAGGGGCCGGAGACACCATGAGGCATTACGTCAGCTCCCCCCACATCGTTTATTGATAGATCAATGTGTACAGTAGTTATATGTGCATAGACTTTACAATATATATATATATAGTCTATTTACAAAGCAGCAGGCGGCCCTACACCGCCTAAGAATCGGCCTTCGGCCCACAACACAGCAAACTTAACTACCGAGTCGTTCTTGCCGTTGCCGTTCTCTCTCTTCCGCTTCCCTCGTCGTCAAAACCTCCTTCACAAACCGGTCCACAGCCGTCCAGTTGCTCCTGGACTCCAGCATCTTGCCCACCGCGGTATCGGGAGTGAATGGGCCGTCGATTGCAGCCTTGAGCTCCATTCTCCGACGCCACCACCTGTCGCACACGAAGAACGCGTGTTCCGCGTCGTCCACTGGCGACAAACAGTCCACGCACCTGGGGTTGTCCGCCTTCCGAATCCGGTGCAGGTATTGGCCGAAGCATCCGTGCCCCGACAGGAACTGGGTCAGGTGGAAGTTGGTCGTCAGCCCGTGGCTCCTGGCGCACCAGGCTCGCACGTCCGGGATCAACCGCCTGGTCCAGCTCCCTTTTTCTCCTGAAGACCACCTCTCCTGCCAAGCTTCCATGATGACGCTTCTCGGATCATTGCCTCCCGTGATGGCCGCCGCGGGGGACCGTCTCCGTTCGAACGCCGCCTCCCTCTCCCTGGCGAGCAGGTCGGCGGGAGGCGTCGAAGCGATCACGTTCGTGGCCGCCTCTGAGACGGTGCGGTACGCGCACGCGCAGCGGAGAAGAACTCTCCGTTGAGCTCGGTTCAGGGCCCTGACGTTCCCCGGCACGAGGTCCAGCGTGTGCGCCCAGCTAGGGGCTCCGTACAGCAGCACGGAGTGTACCACCGACGACAGCAGCCGACGTCGCTCCTCGCGGGGTCCGCCCACGTTCGGCATGATCCTGGCCAGCTGGTTCCCGATATCCGCTGCCCTGGCTGCCGCCTTCTTCACCTGCTCCTTGAAGAGCATCGACTTGTCCACCACCATCCCGAGATATTTCATCTCGGTAGACAGTCGGACGTCGCTGCCGCACAGTCTGATCGCCGGCCGAGCGTACTTGTACCTCGACGTGAATAGGACGGCTTCCGTCTTCTCCACCGCGATTTGCAGGCCGAGATCGGCGATCCGCTGCTCCACCAAGGACAGTGCCTCGTTCGTCAACGTTTCCAGCTCCGGCGTCGACTTGGCTCTGGTGACCAACATCGTGTCGTCCGCGAACCCCAGCAGCTTGGCACCCCTTGGCAGCTCGGTTCTCAGGACGGCGTCGAATGTTGCGTTCCATAGGAGGGGGCCCACGACGGAACCCTGGGGCACGCCTCCGGAAATCTCGATCTCCAACGAGCCGCTCTCCACGCAGTTTGCGTGCACTGTTCCCGTTCTCCCGGAGAAGTACGACCGGAACATGTTCTGCAGGTACTGCGGGACGCTCCATCCCGGCAGGGCGTCCATGATGTCCGACCACCTGACGGAGTTGAACGCGTTCCTGATGTCGATGCCGACGGCCAAGCAAAACTTGCCCCCGTCGACACCCTCCAACAAGTCGTTGTGCAACTCCCGCACGGCGTCATCCGTGGACCTGCCTTTCCTGAACCCGAACTGATTGGCCGAGAGCCCGCCGCTGTTCGACATGTGGTCCTCGAGTCTTCGCGCGAGTAGGAACTCGAGGATTTTTCCAACGTCGTTCAACAGGCACAGGGGTCTGTAGGAAGAGGGCAAACCGTCCGGCTTGTTCCCCTTCTTCAGCAGCACCACTCTGGAGGTCTTCCATTCCGCCGGGAACGTACCGCTGCGGAGACAGCTGTTGAACAACTCCAGCAGGACGTTCGGGTGGGCCTTGTGCATCGCCAGCAGGATCTTGCCGGTGAGTCCGTCCGGGCCTGGGGCTTTGTTCTTGCCGCCCGCCCTCTGCACCGCCGAGTCCACTTCCGAAGCCGTGAACGGGACTATTGGAACCGCGGGAACCGGCGGGTCGTCTGTTCTCACTTGGTGTCTCGGAAACAAGGAGTCGACGACCGACTGCAGCGTCGCGGGTTCCATCGAAGCCGTTGGCGGAGGACCTCTCAGCTTGCGCATCACCAGCTTGTACGGCTTGCCGAACGGATCTGCGTCCACCGAAGAAATAAGCTCTTTCCAGCACGTTGTCTTGCTGCGCTGGATGGCAATCTTCAGCTGCCTCTTGGCTTGGCGGTACGCGCCGTTGGTCGCGGCGAGTTCTGCTTCTGCCCGTGCTTCGTCGAACTCCAGGTTTTGACGACGTCGGAGCCTTGACACCCGAGCGGTCATCCTCGTCATCCGGCGTTTGGCACTGGTGCAGTCGGCGCGGAGTGCCTCGATCTCCGCGTTCCACCAGTGAACGGGAGGCTTCCTCGGGTCCGGCGTCCGACGAGCGGGAAAGGCGAAGTCACAGGCGGCGGAGACCATCGACCGGAGTGCGAGGGCTCCGCGCTCCGCGTCCTGCCAGTCCTGGTGGCCGTCACGTTTGATCCACTCGGCCAGGATCAGTCCGGCGAGGAAGGTGTCGTTGCCGACGCCGCTCGCGGTGTTCCAGGCACGTGGGGCGACGTTGGTCGCGGTGTTGCCTCTGCCCCGGTCGCGTCCCGGAGTCAGGGAGAACCTGATGTAGTGGTGGTCGCTGTTGTTGAACACCGACTCCATCACTCTCCAGTCTGTGATGCGAGCCGCCAAGGACTCGCAAGACAGGGTGACGTCGACGATGGACCCGGCACCCCTCGAGAAGGTCGGGGTCGAGCCGGAGTTTGCGATGACCAGTCCGAGGGACTCGATCAACAGCTCCAGTTCTTCTCCCCTTCTGTTGTCAACCCAGTCACCCCACGCAGCGGATCTCGCGTTGAGATCGCCGGTGACGAGAACGGGGACTTCCCGCTGCACAGTCCTGATGCTGTCTTCGAGACGGCGGAGCAGGTCCTGGAAGTCCTCGATGGGCTTGTTGGGCGACGCGTAGCAGCTGTACACCTGGACGCCGTTGAGCCGAGCCGACACGAACTCGGGGTCGCTGATGACGTTGGCCACCGTTACTCCCGCATTCGCCACGTAGATGGCCGCTCTCCGTTGTCCGTCGCTCGCGTGCCAAGCACTGGAGTCCGGGTCCGCCTTGTAGGGGTCGCTGATCAGTGCGACGTCAACTCTCTCTTCAACCATGTACTGCGCGACGAGGTCTTGTGCCACGCGACAGTGGTTGAGGTTGCACTGCACGAAGTTGAGTCCCATCACACCACTCCGTTCGCTTCTGCAGGCGTCTCACTCCTTGAGGTCGAGGGCTGCGGCTGCTGCTTCTGCTGCGTCTGCCTTTGCTGGGCGCAGTCCTTCACCAGGTGGTCTTCCCTCCTGCACCTGTGACAGCGACGGGGCTTAGCCTCGCCCTGGCACTCGACGGCAAGATGGCCTTTGGCTTGACAACGGAAGCAGGTCGGTTGGTTGTTAGCCAACAGCTTGATCCTGCACCTGGTCCACCCCACGGAAACCGCTTTCTTCTCCGCCAACGCGATGGCGTCCTTGAGTGGCAAGTGGAGGCTCGCCACGAACTCCTCTCTTCCTCCAGAGTTCTTGCGGATGGTCACGTTCTCGGAGGTGACTCCGGTGACTCCCGCCTGCGTGACGCCGGCAACGACGTCCTCTGTTTCTGCCCATTCCGGGACCCCCAAAAGAAGGACGGGCACACGGGGCTCGGGTAACCTTACCCTGGCCGCGTCTCCCACCACCCCCCGGATCTCCCCGGCTAGCAGCGTGGCTTTTTCGTTCCCCTCGACCTCGAGGAGGATACCGCCCGCCCTTGTCTTCCTCGTCGTCAGCACCTTGACGCCGAGAGACTGAAGGTTGATCGAAGTCGACACCTTCTTCATCACGGAGGCTAGGGAGCCTCCTTCAGCCGGGCGATCGATGGTGACCGCCGTGGTTCGCGGAGTCCTCTTCCGCAGAAGAGCCACTTGGTCGGCGGTCGAGCGCGGTTGTCGGGCCGGCTTCGGTGGCTTCTTCTTTCTTACCACCTCGCTCCAGGTCTGAGTCTGGGGCGACCGTTGCGGGGGCTGCTGCTGCTGTGGCTGCCGCTGCTGTTGTGGCTGCTGCTGCTGTGGCTGCCGCTGCTGTCGTTGCTGCTGTTGTGGCTGCTGCTGTTGGGGCTGCTTCGGCTGCCGTTGCTGGTTCTGCGCCTTCGGCTGCACGGGTTGCAGGCTCTCCTTTTGATGTAGCGGCTGTCGTTTCCGACCCTTCGGCCGCTGTTGCTGTTGCTGTTGTTTTTGTTTCTGCTGCTGCTCCGGAACTGCTTCCAGAGAAGCAGTGTTCGTGGCAACGTCCTTCACGTCTCGGCCGACCCGTGCTTTTGGGACTTCTGTCAAAGTGGCCGCATCCCTGCACTCTCGCTTGGTCGTTGCGCTCGGGTCGCTGGACGATACCAGCGCCTTCACGCACCGCAGAGAGTGGTTGAACGCCGAAGTCACCTCAACTCGGAAATTCTGGATCTCCTTGACCGCGTCCAGAAGGTCCCTGATCGCCGAGCTGACCGTGGGGCTTTGGCTCTTTTTTGACACAAACTCCAGATGGGAAGCCTTCTCGAACAGGTGGTCGAGGTCGCCCTGTTGCTTGCAAAACTTGGACCCCAGCTGTTTGGTCGCTGTCCGAAGTTCCTCAGCTGCCGTTCCGTTTCCGTTCTCCGATGTTGCCTCCGCAGTAGCTGAAGCGACTTTCCGGTCGCCGGTGCAGGCCTGCTTGGCACCTGCATCAACAGTCATGTTACCAACCCCGTGGTTGGCGGTGGATGCCTGTCTCGACACATCCACGCTTTCCGCGCTGGACAGTGATGACGACTTTTGGGGCGCGCGCGTGCCCCCAACCGCCGGCTCTGGGGTTTCCGATGCCCCTGTAGCAGTAACTTTTTTACTGTTTGTGTTGTCCATTATCATCTGTTTAGTTTGGCTTGTGTGCCACTGACGACGCCAGCCTCGCGCCGTCTGTCTTTTTTTCCTTGTGTTCTTTTCCGATCTGCCGAGGCACCGGGGGTCGATCAATCCCCGGTGGTGAGCTTGTCCGCGACCGCTTATTCGTCCATCCCGAAGGTATGGCTTATATCGCGGCTACCCTGTATTTCTACAGGGCGTTCCCCTATCCGCAACCTGGGGACGCGCCCGATGGCATGCTCATGCTCACGGGAACCTAACCTAACCTAACCTAACCTAACCTAACCCTAACCTAACCTAACCTAACCTAACCTAACCCTAACCTAACCTTTTTTTTTTTTTTTTTTTTTTTTTTTTTTTTTCGGTATAATCGACGACGCCGTGGGAACCGCTTGCGCATTACTTCCACGGCGCCGCCATCGTTTATTTATAATAAATACACAACAGGTGAAGGTGGACAAGGCCAATCTCCCCGTCTCACCTCCTTACAACAAAATTATACAATGGTATAGCTTAACTCTAGGTATCGCAACTATATAATATACACTTATATGATAATTACTAATAGATTATAGGATCTGACATGCTGCGTACTTCTAGGACCGGACGCCGTGTCCCGCCGTCCTTGTTATCTCGTACCGAGTAGTCTTGTGCAAAACCGTCACTATGCCTGCCCGTTCTGCCTGGCCCTCTCCTCCTCTTCCTTGATGGATAGGATCTCCTCGATAAATTTGTATAACATCCTCAACGATTCCAACGCGAATTCCAGGGCTTCACCTCTCTCAGGCTGGTCTTCGGGGACCTCATCCTCTGACGGGCCCAGAATAATTGATGACATGTCCTCGACCGTGAGGCGGTGTCCCAGCCGATCCGCCAAAGCGACCCTGTACGGCTCCCAGTAAGCACACTTCAGCAGAGTGTGCTCCACTGTGTCAATGGCGCTTCCACACTGGACGCACACGGCGCTTCCAGCTCTCCCCATCCTGTTCAGGTAGTACTGGAAGCACCCGTGCCCTGTCATTGCCTGAGTAACCCTGTACGTGGTCAGCACTTTCGGCAGGAGCTTGTCGTGCCACCTCCTCACGTCCGGGATCAACCGCCTAGCCCATTGACCCTTTCTGGAGAAGGCCCAGCTCCTTTGCCAGATGTCGAGTGTCGTCTTCCTTTCCAGCGACTTTATCTTCTCCAGCGACGTTGGAGGGACGTCGGGCGCCGGTGGTTGCCTGCGCCTAGCCTTGACCCTAGCTCTTTCCTCGGCCAATAGGTTGGCCGGGGGCATGTAGGCTAAAACCAGAGCTGCTTCGTCCGACACCGTCCTATATGCTCTGATAACTCGTAAGGCAATGGCCCTCTGTGGCCTTACGAGCAGTCTCACCGATCTCGCCGAGGCCGCCACGGTGTCAGCCCACACCGGGGCAGCGTACAGAAGCTGACTCTCCACGACGGAGGCCAGGAGCCTTCTCTTCCACTGCCCCGGGCCCTTGATGTTCGGCATCACTCTTGACAGTGCCGTTGCTGATGCCAGCGCTTTTTTCCCGGCCGTCCTTACATGGTCGACAAAAGTCATCTTGCCGTCTAGCCTGACCCCTAGGTACCTTATCTCGCTAGAGAGCGCGATGTCGTGTTCTCCTAAACGAAGTCGGGGGCGGTGTAGGACCACCTTCTGGTCAACATCACCGCCTCGCTCTTATGGTGCGCCAGCTCTAGCCCTCTGCTCCGCATCCAGACGTCTATCGCCTCCAGCACTGGGTTCATGAGGTCCTCGAGTTGGGGCCCCGTCTTGGCCCTTCCGACCACTGCCAGATCATCCGCAAAGCCGACAAGTTGGACGCCCGGCGGTACGTTCAAGTTCAGCAGGTCATCGTACGCAGTGTTCCACAGGGTTGGGCCGAGCACGGATCCCTGTGGGACACCACACGTCACTGTTCTCGATGTCCTGTCGTCGCCTACGAGCAGGCTCCTGTCCGATAACCATGACCGCAGCATCTTGACCAGGTACTCTGGGGTGCCTTTGCTTCTTAGCGCCTGATCGATCACCGGCCACCTGAGTGAATTGAAGGCATTTTTCACATCGAGCGTTACCAGCACGCACAAATCTTTGGGGCCGGTTCCGGCGGCAGCACGCCTAGCGATGCTCAAAACCTTTTCCACCGCGGTTTCTGTGCTAATACCCTTTCTAAACCCGAACTGGTTTGGAGCTCTTCTGTTGCCACCTCCACCGTCCAGATGTTCCTCCAACCGCTGCAGTAACATTCTTTCCAGAAGCTTGGCAGAACTGTCCAGGAGACATATCGGTCGAAAGCTGGACGGCGATTCCACCGGCTTGCCTTCTCCTTTATGCAGGAGAACGAGCTTGGCCTTTTTCCAGCATTGAGGGAAGTGGAGTGCCTTCAAGCAGTTGTTAAACGTCCTCAGGACGGCGTGCGGGCGCATGGCCACTAACTGCTTAACCGCCTCGTTTGGTATCCCGGAGGGGCCTCCGGCCTTGCCAGCTGACAGCCTCTTGCTTGCCTTCTTCAGTTCCACCAACGTGAAGGGTGGAATGATTTTCTGGAACTGTAAAGTGTCCGTCTCGGGGTCAAAGGCATCAAATAAGTTCCTGACTTCCGGAGCAGGGGCTAAGTCCCAGTCCGTCGGTGGGGCCATTGGGAACAGGTGATCCGCGATTGTGTGTTCTCTTCCTTTAGCTGCGTCTCTTGCGTGACGGTTTCCGTACTTCTTCATCACTATGCGATACGCTTTACCCCAGGGATCGTTTTCTACCGAATCGCACAGGTCCTGCCAGCTCTTGTCTTTGGCGCGTCTTATGGCCAGTCGGAGATCTTTCCTGGCCAGAGTGAATCTGGACCTCGCGTCCACCGAGCCCTGCATCCCCGCACGGCGTAGACAGTCCTGATAGGAACGCCGGAGACTCAGCACTTTCCTCCTTAGCTCTTTTAGATCGTTAGACCACCAATGGACCGGGAGCTTCCCTCTGAGACCTCGGCTTCTTGGCGGCATAGACGCGTCACAAGCACCCGTTAGGTACCTATCGATAGACTGGGCAGAGGCCCCTGCCATTTCGACGGTGTCACCGCATTCAATGTTCAGTGGGTGCGACTCCACGTAGCCGGCGAACTCCAGGGGATCTCTCCCCTTGACCGACCAGCCGGGGTGGAATCTTGCTGGCAGGGCGAGGTCCACAACAGCTTGCGGCTCCGGGCGGGAGACCATAGCGAAGAAAATGTATCGATGGTCACTGAGGGAGTCCTCTTCCATAACTCTCCAATCCCGAATTTCGACGCTCTTGAAGAATGTCACGTCGATAATAGAAGACGCGTCTCCTCTGGAGAAAGTGGGGGATGAGCCCCTGTTAGCGAGAACGAGTCCCAGGCTCCACGCGAAATCGGAGAGTAATGTCCCTCTCCGACTACTCACGCGCGACCCCCACTCAACGTTCCACGCGTTAAAATCACCGCATACGACGACTTTATCGCCGCCGAATAGCCTAACGCTCTCTGAGAGTTCGTCCAGAAAAGAGGAAAACTCAGCTAGAGACGTCCCGGGTCTCCAATAGCAGCTATAGATAGCAGTGCCCTCGACCCGCATCCAGGCAAAGCCAGTGCCGTAGCCTTTCTCAGAGCAGACGTACCTTCCTCTCTGGGTGATCCCCACCGCAGCTTACTTATCACGGCTGAAGGCCCACTTGTCGTCATCTCCGTGTCGCGTAAAGGGCTCGCTAATTACGTAGACATCAGCGTCGATGTCTACGGCAGTCTGGGCCAATAGTTGCTCGGCAGCCCAGTTACCGTTCAGGTTGACTTGGAGTAAGTTAACCGTCATTTCGGTTTTTTGGGACGTTCGCCAACTTCCTCGCAGCGCACGCACCGGAGCCTGGTTTGTGTGGAGTCTTTGGGAGCCCAGCCATCTCGCAGGCCAGACAACGGTCTTGGTCTGCCTTGCAGTGAGCCATCCGGTGATCAGAGCAGCCGCATCTCCAACACGCTCCAGATCTGTCGACCGAGGTGCAACTCCTGGAGTTATGACCGAAGGCCTGACACCTGAAACATCTTTCCGGCGGAAGGGTCCTCGGGCGCACTCTGCACATGGTCCATCCGACCGGGATCCTGGTGATGGTTGAGGCGGCGAATTTGCTGACCTTGGCCGTGGCGATCTGCTGTCCTGAGCGTACTGGCCAGATCCTAACGTCGCTGATTGCCTCTCGTTCGGCTGACGCCGCCGGGTCGTCGCCCGGAATGGCGGCTCGGAGAGCTTCGAGAACCTCGGCCGCGGAGGAAACAGCGTCCAAATCTAAGATCTCGACCTCGACTTGGACGCCAAGTTGGATGACCTTTCCAACAGAGTCCCCCAGCTTGGCCGTTATAGCCGATGCAATGTTTGCCGCTGCACCAGATTTAGCGCCCTTTGCCAACTCCATGAGGAGGCACCCGTCCCTTGTTTCCCTCATTGTAACGTTCCCGCCGATGTCTTGCGCGGACAGTCCGGAAGAACGCAGAGTTCTGACTGTGTCCGCAAACGATTTTCCCTCGGACGGTTTGATCAGCACTGCTGGCGGCTTCTTTGAGGGTGCTCTCGTCGGCTGTGGAGGACCCGTCTTTACCGCCTTTTGCGGATCGACTGCCGGCGATGCTCTTTTCCTCGGTGGCTTCCTTACGATCGTAGACCAGTTTTCGGCGTCTGTCTCCATGGCCGATTCCACCTCTGTGTCCTTTGGCCTATCCATACCGGTCCCGGAGGTTTTCGTCGCTTTCTTCCGTCTGGAGGCAGCCCTAGCCTCAGTGACCCTATCGCTATCCCACCAGCTCGGGGTAAGGATCGTATCCGTGGAAGCATCGGCCATAACGGGCTTTCGAGCCGGCTGCTCGACCGATGCGCTCTTAGTCTTCTTTTTTGACGGCGACGTTGGATGAGCCAGATACTCCTTGTCCGCCAAAATTCCGTCGAGGACCTCAGTGAGGTCCGCCAAAATTGTGGTGAGTCTGTGGACCCCTGGGGATACATTCGACTTCTCGGACTCTATCCTGATAACCATGACCGCGGAGCTGAGGGTCTTCTTCATTTGGTTGAGGCTAGTCGCGAGGTCGGTGGGGCCCTTGGTGGGCTTGTCCACCGGGCTAGTTCCGCCCTTTCTTTTGCCCACCGGTTCGGATATTTTTCCGGTCGCTAAATACCGGCTCACAGGCGACATCATTTCGACGTCCTTGTTGTCGTCCGAATCGTCATCCCAGTTTTGGTCCGACATGTTGGGGGGATCGACCTGAATGCCGTGAGGGATTTGGGCGGGGGCCCCAAGGGGGGAGGTGATCCCCTTGCGCGGTCCCTGGTAAGGTTTACCTAGCCGCCGGCGTTCCCGCTGTCTTTGTTTTATGGATGACTCTTTTGGAGGCAGTTTGCCGGTTTCGGGGCCCTATGCCCTATTGCTCGGCCCTGGATAGGGCTAGCGGGTCCGGGTTTTCGGTAGCCTGAAGAAGGTTTTCCGGTGATGTCGAGGAGTTCGGTTTGGGAACTCTACGACCGGTTCCGGCCGAGATATCGGCGATGCGGCAGGAGGGCCACAGCCGCTGTTTCGAACGGCCCTAACTCCGGCCCTATAAGGGCTAGCGGGTCGCGGTTTTCTCTGACGTATCGGTGGGCGGCGTGGCAGGTCAGGGGGCTTTGAGAGGGCAAAATTTTCTTCCCGAAGCGCTCCGGGCACTCCCTGCCGAGATATCAGCGAAAAACCGTATACCGTAGTTGGTAACGTCGGTCGACGTAAGGGCGACGTCGCTTCCTTGGGCGTGATCGATGGCCCTGGCCGCAGACCTGTGCTTAGGCTGCTGTCTGGGCGGCGAAGACCACTACTGAACGTAACTTAACAAAATAGTTAGTAGTTATGGTAACTAACTAACTCACTAACACAACAGCTGATCGAAGAGAGAGCACACGCAAGACACGTCTGCTCACTACCGACGACTGTGCACGACTGGCCGACGACTGTGCACGACTGACCGACGACTGTGCACGACTGACCGACGACTGTGCACGACTGACCGACGACTGTGCACGACTGACGACTGTGCACGACTGACGACTGTGCACGACTGAACCTAACCTAACCTATACTCAGCCATATTATAGCATAAATAATTATTTAATAATATAAATTATAGATATTAGCATATTATAACACGATAACACACAAAATACTTTAAAACACTAAATATGCAAAAATAACCATTGACAAGATTAAAAATATTTGTATTTTAACAATATTATTAAAAAATTAAATGTGTGAAGGTATGATAATGATTAATTATAACATAATATTTTATGACTCGATAACGCTTAATAGCCATTCCAAACTGCCCGATATGATATCGAATATTTTAGATACCTTAACGATAAAATTCGTTATAAAATTGTTACATAATCGCTAAATTGATAACTATTCGATAGTAGTCGTTTCGATAGCTTAACGAACCGATAGTGGTCGATAACATTTCTTATCGATTTACAGAATCGATCTACAGGTGACCTGAAACACACGTAAGCGTGGTCGCTCAGCGAGTCGGCCTCGAGGACCCTCCAGTCTGTCAGGGTCAGTCCTCTATAGAACGTCACGTCGATCACGGATGTGGCAGTGCCTCTGACAAACGTGGGGACTGATCCGTCGTTGGCCAGTAGCAGACCTAGGCTGGCAGCGAGGTCGCACGGGAGGCGACCCCTGGGGTTGTTCGTCCTGGAACCCCATTCCGTGTTCCACGCGTTAAAGTCACCTGCTAATATGACTTTCGCGCTGTCATTTGCGCGTATTGTGACCCCGAGATCGGCCAAGAAGGATGCGAATTCCTGGAGCGTCGTGCCTGGCCTCCAGTAACAGCTGAAGACGGACATGTCTCCGTATGTCACCCAAGAAAACCCTACACCCGCACCGTGCCGGTTACGGAAGAGCGATGACCCTTGGGTGGATGCCACCGCGGCCTTTCGGTCCGTGCTGAAACACCATTTGTCTTCACGTCCGCACTTTGTGAAGGGTTCGCTCACCACCAGTATATCGGCTTCCGTTTCTTCGGCCGTCTGGAACATCAACTGTTCGGCCACCCAGTTCCCGTTCAGGTTGATCTGGAGAAAATTAACCATTGATGGTTGATTTCGCACCAGCAGCCATCCTTCTCGCGGCGCAGGCGCCAGACTCGAGCTTGTGACTGACCTTTGGGAGCCCCGCCATTTCACAAGCCAGACATCGGTCTTGGTCCGCTTTGCAGTTTGCCATCCGGTGATCAGAGCAACCGCATCTCCAACACGCTCCGGATCTGTCGGCCGCGGTGCAACTCCTGGAGTTATGACCGAAGGCCTGACACCTGAAGCACCTTTCGGGCGGAAGGGTCCTTGGGCGCACTCTGCACATGGTCCATCCGACCGGGATCCTGGAGATGACTGAGGCGGCGAATTTGCTAACCTTGGCCGTGGCGATCTGCTGGCCTGCGCGTACTGACCAGATCCTGACATCGCTTATTGCCTCTCGTTCAGCTACCACCGCCGGGTCGTCGCCCGGAATGGCGGCTCGGAGAGCTTCGAGAACCTCGGCCGCGGGGGAAACAGCGTCCAAATCTAAGATCTCTACCTCAATTTGGACGCCAAGTTGTATAACCTTCCCAACAGAGTCCCTCAGCTTGGCCGATATAGTGGATGCTATGTTCTTTGCCGCTGCACCGGATTTGGCGCCCTTTGCCAACTCTATGAGGAGACACCAGTCCCTCGTCTCTCTCATTGTTACATTCGCACCTATGTCCTGCGCGGACAATCCGGATGACCGCAGCGTCCTGACTGTGTCCGCAAAGGTTTTTACCTCGGACGGTTTGATCAGCACTGCCGGCGGCTTCTTTGAGAGTGCCTTCGTTATCTGTGGGCAACCCGTCTTTACTACCTTTTGTGGCCCGACGGCCGGTGCTGCTCTTTTTCTCGGTAGCTTCTTCACAATCGTGGTCCAGTTTTCCGCGTCAGTTTCCATGGCCGACTCTACCTCCGTGTCCTTTGACCTTTCCATGCCGGACTCTGCGGTTTTCGTCACTTTCTTGCATCTGGAGGCAGACCTAGCCTCTATGACGCTGTTACTGTCCCACCAGCTGGGCGTCAGGATGGTTTCCGTGAACGCGTCCACCATGACGGACTTCCGGGCCGGCTGCTCTGCCTCTGTGCTTTTTGACTTCTTTTTCGACGGCGACGTTGGGTAGGACCAAGTTCCCCTTATCGGCCAATATGTCTTCAAGTACCGCGGTGAGGTCTGCCAGGATCGTTGCGAGTTTGTGGACCCCTGGGGGTACGTTCGTCTTCGACGATTCAATCCTGGTGACTGTAACCGCAGAATTGAGGGTCGCCTTCATTAGGTTAAGGCTAGCCACTAGGTCGGTGGGTCCCGTGTTGGACTTCTCTGCTGGGCTTGTTCCGCCCTTCCTTTTACCTAACGCTTCGGTGAAAGGGTCCAGTTTTCCCGTCGCTAAGTACCGGATAGTTGGTGACATCATTTCGGTGTCCTTGACCTCATCCGAATCGTCGTCCCATTCTTTGTCCGACATATTGGGGGGATCGCTCCGGGTTCTGGGTTGGTTTTGGGCGGTGGCCCCGTGGAAGGAGGTGTTCCCTTGCTCGGACGCTGGTAGGGGTGGCACCCCGCCGTCTTTGTTATTTGGCTTTCGAATTTATGGGAAGGTTGCCGATTTCGGGGCCCCATTGCTCGGCCCTGAATAGGGCTAGAGGGTCCGGGTTTTCGGGAGTCTATCGGTGATGGTCAGAAAAAGTCGGGGGATTTTGTTGTTGGGGGGGGGGAAGATTTTCGCTCTCGAATCCGGCCGAGATATATTCGGTAGGCGGATTTCGCACTTGGGGTTTCCCGTGCACGGCTTGGGGAGACGTGTGCGAGGAGACCGTGACTGCTGAGCGGCCCTGGGCTGGAAAAATTTGATGTTCAAGTATGCAGAAACTTGTCGATTTTCAGGGCCCTATAGCTCAGCCCCAGATAGGGCTAGAGGGTCCGGGTTTTCAGGGGCCTATCGGTGATCGTCTGAGGGAGTCAGTGGGTTTTGGGAGGACAAATTTTCGTTCCCGAAGCTCTCCGACCAAACCCGGCCGAGATACCACGATAATAGTGACCGTAACCACTGGGTGGACTAGGATTGTAACACTATCAGGTCAGAAGACCGATAAACACTGTAGGATATTATCTACGGAGATAATGCGAAGTAATTTGGGAACAGACGTCCGCACGCTAACGATGACCGTACACAACTAACCTAACCTAACCATACTTGTTACTGCTTTCCAATGGAGTATTTGAAGACTTTTATTGATTACAGATTTTATACGATTTTTATACTTGTTTTAGAATAATTGAGGATTTTCGTAGATTGTAACTTGTTGAGGCATTCTAATGGAGATATTTTAGGAACTTTATGGATTTTTATAGAGTTTTCACTATTTTTACGGCTCTTTTAGATTTATTTATGAGTTTTATATATTTTAATATATTGACAATTTCTAATGGTATAGTTGAGGAGATCCATTTGTTGTTAAAGAGTTTTAACGATTTTTACGGCTTTTTGATTGATCGAGGTGTTTTATGGATTGTAACTTATTTAGGCTTTCTAATGGAGTTATAGTTATTGAGGAATTTTAAGGATATTTATACAATTTTATGGATTTTTATTGCTTTGCAATTGAGTATTTTTAGAGTTTAATTATTAAAGAATTTTAGTTATTTTTACGGCTCATTTAAATTGATTGAGGAGTTTTAAGGAGTTTTAAGCAATTATTTAGAAGTTTCATTGATTGTAATGAGTTGAGCCTTACTAACTTAATTATTGAGGTATTTTAAGGATTTTTATAGAATTTTATGGATTTTTACTGCTCTTTTTGATTGATAGTTTTATGGATATTTAAACAATTTTATCGCTTTCCAATTGAGTATTTTTAGAGTTTAATGTATTGTTAATAAATTTTAGCCATATTATGGGCTCTTTTAGATTGATTTAGGAGTTTTATAGATTTTAACAAATTGACAATTTCTAATGGTATAATTGAGGAGTTCCATATGTTTTTAAAGAATTTTAACGATTTTTACGGATCTTTTTGATGGATTGAGGTGTTTTATGAATTGTAACTTATTTAGGCTTTCTAATGGAGTTATTGGGTACTTTTATGGTTATTGAAACAATCATTGAAGAATTTTATTTATTGTTATCGCTTTCCAATGGAGTATTTGAAGATTTTTATAGATTACAGATTTTATACGATTTTTATACTTGTTTTAGAATAATTGAGAATTTTCATAGATTGTAACTTGTTGAGGCATTCTAATGGAGATATTTTAGGAACTTTATGGATTTTTTGATTTTGAATTAAATCAAAAAAATCAGAATGTACTTTGGTAGAAACAAGTTTTTTGTAAGAAATATTTATTCTCATTTCTATTTTTTTTATTTAATTAGACTACAAATTTAACATAAATCTAAATATACATTAACATAATTTTATCATCTATTGTGTCTTACATACTTTTTCATAAATTTATTTTATTGTTTATAATATTTGGTTCATTGTTAACATACATTATATACTATATAGCCATTATACTGAATAATATAGATATCGATAATAGATCATAAATTACAATTCATAACAAAAAAAAATAATAATTATAGCCACGATTTCGTGGTTAGTTTTGGGCATTCGGGTTAGTGTCTATGTCGAATGTTACAAGTGTGTGACTTAAATCCTTCAAATTTTTTACCGTTTTATTTCTACCACAAAGTAAGTCACAATAGCCGCCTTTCGGACTTGACATATTTTTCACATCTGCAAATTTAATTAGGATTATATTCGTTATTGTATAATGTATACCATCAGATTATCTTACGACGAAAACTATTAGAGTTCGTTTAAATACAAATAATATAAAGGGAAAATTATCGAACACAATTGGTTGAGTTTTATTTAATACTTCATCCAAGCAATAATTTTGGAATTTTCGCCTGAGTCGATCACTTTTTTGATTTGAGGGTAACCGCTGACCCAAATTATTTTAATATAGTTAAAATTATGTATTTAAAATATAAACAAAACTAGAACAATTAATATTTTACGATCAATCACTTGATAATTATATAGGTAAAAAAATACTATTTAAGTATTTATAGTAATTAATGGTATACAGTAATACATACGTTCATAACCTAAAAAAACCTTGTAGCTTTCCGCTAAATCTGTAAAATATACTGTATTTTAATAGTAACCTATAAATGGCTATAATTGAATGATACGAGTATACGACTGTTTTATACAATTAGTTCGAGAATAACTAAAAAAATATCGAGATAATTTTAATAATGCAAAATCTAGATAAAAATTAGGTACCTAAGTGAAATGGAATTCATCTTTATAAAGATAACAACATATTCATCAAGGTAAAAATATATAGTTAATTAACTACTAAAAAAAAATTGTTAGTTATTTTATTTTTAATTTATACCGACGACGCCCCTATGAGCTGCAACGCAAATATTTAAAACCACTAGTATAGATAATAATATATTTATGCCATGTACGTATGCATAGCATAAAGATATGACTAATATTATTCTTAAGACAACAATTCAGAATTAATTATTTATTAAGTGCCTACCTGAAACCTGTACACAATTTGTACTGGCTACAAAAATTCTAGTGTATCATATTGTATGTACTGATGAATTCTTTATCAAATATCTAAAATCTAATAGTATCTGCACATTTAATTGTGTTCTATTTTTCATAATAAAGGTACAGTATATCACATGACTGTCCCGCATCACCATTAGTACCTCCGGGGAAAATTAATTTATTGAAATGTGTTATTTTTTTAAATAAGATGTATGGAAATTCTGATTGAATGGCATCTCATTTTTTTCTTTCGAAAATTTCAAAAATTATCAAAAAATGTTTTTATGCAATTAAGTTTTTTAAATTATCAATTTAACAATTTTATTGATCAAATTTTTTACAACGGTTTAAGTAAAAATTTTTTTAAAAATATAATTCCACTTATATTATTTTAAAATTTCAATAACACTAGTAAATGGAGGATAAGGTGAATAAAATTGAGAATTAAATTGATTGTGAAACGATTCATCACAATTTGTAGTTCGAGAATACGTCAGTTGGAGATTCAGCCCAAATTGAAAGCTTTACTAATAATTATATATTTACAGATCGACATAAAAAACGCATTGTTCTAATCGGAATTGGCTAAATCATATAATTTGTATTTTGTTTGTTTAACAGTATAACCTAACCTGTAGGACGAAAACCTGAGACCTCAAACCATCCAACTTTAAGCAGTTATAACTTATTTACGATTAAATGAAAAATAATAATTTTAACGTTAAAATTCATAGAAGAATAATACTATTATTATTTATTTTATGACATTTTATCCATAGGTTGCCATTTGAAAATCAAAATTTGATAGTGATTTCACTATTAAATATAAGGGTAAAAAAGTTAAAATTTTATATAGTTTTAGAAAAGCATTAAATTAAAAATTTTTAAAAAAAAATTGAAAAAGTCAACACTTGTTGAAATAATGAGTGTTGAATGATAAAATAATTACCTGTATATTAAATACTTAAAATATAAACATTAGTACTTATAAAATGATCATTTATACTAATCAAAATATTCCGATAGTTTTTAGTTTTAATTTTATACTTTATATTAATTTTAAATAAACTAATATTGTTCAATGCACTTATTTTTAGAATTGCCTAAGATAAAATGTACCTTAGTGGTTATAAATGCGTTATACATAGAATTATATTAAAAACGTACGTACTATAAATTGCTTGATCTAAAAAAGAATATAGTTATTATTTCACTTTGATACAAGCCCAGTAAGCATAGAATAAAAACAAATACATAGGTAAATGGTTTTAAATAAAAATAAACTATAAATGGTTGACGATAATTTATGTATCGATAATATTTTTTAAATTTTAGTTTATTTTTATAAAATTCCGTGAAGTTAATTTCAATGATAAAATATATAAAAACAAACGTAAGTTTGAAGTAGTGAAATTAAATACAAATCTTCAACTAGTGTATGCACTAAAAGTTCACGGCTTTGTCTCTTCATAATTATTACACTATTAAATTAATGAAAAAAAAACAGTTCATAATTCGACCGGAGAACGTTAAATTAAGTTTTTTTGCAATCTCAACGAATTCGGCCCATATTGTGTTAAATACCGTTTTCTTATTTCTCAAAGGTAGGTCCCAAGAACCAAACTTGTATGTTCTGCTTCGCTAAATTATAGGTACCAGTAAATAAATCGTCGTGAACTCGTGAATATGTCTGACGGAATGATGATAATAATAGTCAAACGAAATTATATGTATCGATTCCTTATCGAACGGGTTAATACCTATGGTTCTCAGTAAGTAAGTAAACATTTAAAGCGAAGGTGATTATTTTAAAAGTTGTTAGACACAGATTAAATAAATTGAGTTAAAAATACCATACATTAAATAAGAAAAAATACGAAATGCACTTACTAACACGATCTAAAAAGAAAAGAAAATAGCATACTAATTAAAAAATTACATTACCTATCCTACCTTAAAAACTATCTCAAAATATTATAAGAATAGCAATTATCTAATATTATCTTTGTACGAAAAATATATCAATATGTAGAATTTTACAAAGATTTACCGATAGGATTTGATTCTTTACGAGTTGCTATTGTTGCTATAATAACCTTGTGGATTTTGAGTGAATGAAGTGATGAAAGTATTTTATTTTTTTTATTAAAAATACAGGCAAGTAGCCAAATACAATATATATACTTTATTATAATAGCGTTTACACGAATACGTTTTTGAAACTTTCATCAAGACAAATGGAAAAAACCTAACCTAACCTAATAAAGATAAACAACTTAAAAAAAAAAAATAGGTAAACAGTATAAGAAATATTAAAAAATATATTATATTTTTAAACGTGATTTTATTTCAACTATAATTTATATTATTAATTACTTTTTTTGAGTGTTTTATATTTTCAAAAATATTATTGAATTTTAAAAAGTTTAACTGAAAATTATCACTTAAAATTAAAATAACGTACTTTGATTCTCGATTCCAGCTAGAAAAAAAGGAATAGATAGTTAATTTATTATAGTATTATAACATACTAATATGTAATAATTTTACGATTAAATTGTAAAATCTAGTGATTTGTTTAAAATATTCTCAGTAGGTTAGGTACAAAAATAAAACCATTTCCATTTTTCCCAATGTTATTGCCGTTATTGGCGTAACATACCTACAACAAACGTCTTGTTGTTAAGGACTAACAACGCAGTAGAAGATTGACATAAAGGCTCAGGTTATTACTTGGTCAGTTTTTTTTTAAATAAATTGTTAAAAATATTGTATTAAATTTATATTTTAATTCAATATAATTTAATGTTATGTTAGATATTTAAGGTATATATATATATCATCAAACATTATGGACATTTATTTTATCAATGTGTTAAAAGATTAACAATATTTAGAGGTCATTAAACAGGAATTGCTGATGCGAAAAAAACATAAAAAAAAAAGTATAAAAATGTTTCAGAAAAAATATGTAACCTAACTTTATGTTACAATACTAACGACGATATTAATTATTTAAAGAGTATTGCTTATAACATAATTCTGAAAATGTAATATTATGATTTTGTGATTTTTTTTTATACTTATATACTTTTTATAGTAATATTTTTTCGTTATATTTATTTTTGCATCAGAAAAAACTCGTATTGGTTAAATTAGGTACAATCAATGAAATAATAATGGATGCAAGATCTACTTTATTAAAATAAATATTAAATTCCCTTATTTCAATATTATTTTCATAGTTTTAACATTAAAATAAGGACGTTTTAGATGCCGTATGTACACACATTGAAACAATACTAACAATGGAGGTAATGAAGATAGATGACGACGAAGGGCGCATAAAATATGAAATTAAAATGTTACAAATATCTAGAGCAGCGGTTCCCAAACTGTGCACCGTGGTCTACGTAAAATTGGTTATCAATGAGAATTTTTTCGTTCTGTCTTTCGTGTTATTCACAGCAGGGCACCGTGGCTAAATTGGGTCCAAAAAAAGGCACCGCGAAAAAAAAGTTTGGGAACCGCTAATCTAGAGCATAATAGCAACAACGTATATGTAATACAATGTACACCAAATGTTTTGATTTATGTAAAAATCGTGTAGACGTATTACAAAATTACAAAATTAATTAAAATGTACTACCAAATTTGTATATAATTATTTAAACAATAATTATAAGATATTAATTTTTGGTTATATCTATAGTTTATTTTATTGTGTAGATAAAATATATTAGTTTTATTTAACTCTGTAGTTTATTACACGTGGCCACCAAACGTGTTGCAATAAGCCACCAATCGGCAGAACAAATAGCAGAAACATAGTATACAGTAATATGCAGATAATAGAAATAGAATAGCAGAGAGTCGTGCACGAGAACCTCAAGAACTGCATTAGGAACGTCTGCGATAACTTATGTCAAGAACAAGGGTAGCCCGTGAACAGATGGATACATTTAGAGCACAAGAACGAGAGAGATTGCAATCGCACTACGAATTATCACGTGCGTCATACTCATTTGTTCATCTTGTGTTCGAATATGTACCAGATATTGATTTCATAGTTTGAGGCATTTGAGTTAATAATCAATAAGCGATAACAGAGTAAATAACAAATAACAACGGTACTGAATGACTGTTGAGAAACTGAATTTCTTCTTCTCCATTTTTTAGTAATTCCGCTGCTACGTTGTTTTCTCTGGGTGATTTTTTTGTTTTTTGAATTTTATTATGATTTTATCAACTTATATGTCTATATAATAAGATGCTAAAATATAAATCAATACATCCAAAAGGATTTTCTAAATCCAATTCACTTCAAAACTGTTATTAAACGTTTTTAATAACTTATTAAAAAAAAAAAACATAGCTTTTAATTTTTATAATAATTATAAACGTCTTTATAAACCTACTGTAAAATACAGATTTACAACATAAAATAGCAAATACGGTTTAGGTAATATTAAGGAAAAACGATTTAACGGCAGTCGGCGTACGTCTCAACTCCGGGTGGCTTCTGTAGTGGGCCAGCAACTGATCGTCAATGGTACAGGTCGTGTCGAAATAAAATAGTCGAAATATTTTCTAAGTCCAGTTTATTTATTTAAATTGAAAAAATAGTCTAAGTCCAAATAATTAATTTCTGACATAGACTGGCGTGAAAGTGGTCGTATTAACTCTGCTAAATCACGTCTGTGGGAGTCCTCTCCAGGGCCCCCTTATATAGTCGATGTCCCCCGACCAACTACCCATGTACCCTCTGGCCTATTCCTAAGTGCGTCATTCGTTCTCATGCTATTACGCATTTCAGTATGCACGTGCGATGATTTATCTTCATCTGACATCCGGTGATGCTTGCCCGGTGTCCATGGGCCTGTGGTCGACCTCGCTCGAGATTCTCAGAACACTCGAGATTAAATAATATATATTATTTTGATTATAGGTGGCCTACAATGTATCGTTGAGTTCGTTCATCTCCGATTTTCGAAGGTTAAACCTTTAGAAATGTTTAATTATTAAAAGTTGATTTCTCCTATTATTATTCTTCATCTCATATAAAATTTTGTTTAGGCCTAACCTATTATGTATTTCTAAGAATTTCTAGTCGTGATATTCTTATTGCGTGTCATGTTATTATAGTGTATGGGTAACTGCTATCCTAATACTTATGCCTACGTCGTAGTATCCTTAAGTGTATTATATAATTGGTATAGAACATCAGAGCACGTAGCACTTCTGTCACATGCGAGCGAACATAAAAAAAACGATAACACAGCGTCCATCGGTTGACGTGACCGTTGACGACCGAGCTAATCCAATCCTCTGCTTGAGCGCTCGTTTCATGAGTCATGACCAGTGAAAGGCTAGACTGACGTTCCGACATATGGTAATATTTGGTAGCCTACGGAATCGTCGGAATCCATCACATTTTCAGACGGACCCGGAACCATCTGCATTGGGTTTAGTGTGGTCATCGTAGTCTCCAGCAAACGCAACTTTTCCCGGAGTTCAACCACAGCATTAAATAATTCGTTGTGTGTAGGGGCCTTCAAGCAACGATCGGCACCGCCTTCGTCACCCATTGCAATGCACGGTGATACTTGTCGAGTTATTCACTGTTCGAATTATTAATAGAAAATAATGAGATAATAACGTCGATTGATTAACCGAGATAAGAAAACTCTATTGTTAATACGATCATAACGACACGACCATGGTATCGGAAAAATGGTCACTGACTACTGTTAGCAGTGTTGCCACACGCGTACACGGGGCCACCTGCGTCACCAAGTGACACTCGGGAAAACCTGTTGATTCCGTAAGCGAACTACACCCGCGCGGCTACGTCGGACGGCAATACGATGAGTAGGGCCCGGATTTTTATGCAAATGCATATTTTTCTATAATTCACCTAGAATAATTTTGATTAAAAATGTCGACGTTTCATAATGTGTAGATTCTATGGTTAGTTTTTTTCTTCATATTTTTGCATACTTGAACGAAAATGCATATTTATTGCATATTTCTTTATAGTTGCATAAATGTTGCATATTCTACAATCCGTAGATTTTATGTCAGTAAAAATATCTACTGTAGATCGTAAGTAATCCATTATAATGTACATCGATAACTTATCAAACAATATAACATAATTTTATAAAAATAATGTTATTGGTTATTCTGAATTTTAAAATAATAATTTTATATAATACTTTACTTAATTCATTTATAATATTTTTATATATTTACACAATGTAAGTGTTTACATTGTATGTACATGTATGTGTTTTTTTAATAAATGTTAGCAAATTGTTATATATAATAAATTTAGATTGTGTAAATTTTTTACTCAAAACCTTGTAGTTTGTTAATTTGTAAAAAAAAATATTCCGCGTATTTTTTGCATATTTATGATATGAAACTGCATATTTTATAGATTTTTGTCGCATATAAATCCGGGCCCTAACGATGAGTAATGTCGGCACGAGTTTTGGCAAAACGACGCTGAACCAGATGAAACGAACGTACGCATACAATACACATACAAAAACGGTTCGATACACTGCGTTGGACGGCAGACTCAACGAAATCCATCCAAATGGCGTTAAAACGTAAAACGACTTAAACGTGTGGATTAAGTCGGATCCGCAGGGTTTTTGGGTTCGATTGTCACTGTTGCATATTCAGAATTTATATTACATTATATTACACGTATAGTATTTAATATTTATATATAATCAGCAGTATCATATTATTACGATCGGTGGGAACTGTCCATCGATTATTATTATGTAAAATTACAATGTACAGCGTTACGATTTATGCTGTTAATAATAAAGGTCTATAAAACACGTTTATGTTGTTATTCATAACAATAATACATAACAAATTGGCGACGAAGAAAATATTAATTTAATCGTAATCACTAGTGTATTAAAAGTTGCAATTGTTGTATTCATACTAATACAAAATGGCGACTCCTAAGACAGAATCCATAGTGATCTTCAATCAAGTTATAGGGTCACCTGGAACCTTTGAAACAGGTATGGATATTACAATTTTTGAATCAAAATTGACAATTTTTTTTGGCAGCAATCGAAAATAATATTCAAAAAAGAGCAATATTATTATCATCCGTTAGTAAAGAAATGCACAAAGTACTTTTTAGTCTATGTGTTCCTAGCACGCCTAACGATGTTGAGTATGACACTCTAATGAAAAGTTTGAACAAATATTTCAAACCAATAAAATCGTATTTCACGGCTAGGTATACATTTTATCAAGCTAAACAAAGACAGGATGAATCAGTGTGCCAATGGGGTGCACGTGTCAAAAATCTTGCTTCAAAGTGTGGTTTTTCGTCAGAACTATCAACGGTTATTCGAGACATATTCGTTTTCGGTATGGGTTCAGGACCAATTCAAGATCGTCTGTTAGAAGAAGATGCCTCAAAAGTTGGAGTTACATATTCAAATCTAATCGAAATTGCGACAGCCAAAGAAGCTGCAATAAATGACAAAAGTGGCTGGAAAAAAGAAAAATACGCAGACTTGAAGTACCAAAAGAAAAATAATGGACATAATCAAGCCAAGCAGGGTTTCAACACACACAAAGAATCAAAAATCAAATGTGAGATTTGTGGCCGTTCCAATCATTTCCAAAAAGACTGCAGATACAAGGACTACAAATGCAACAATTGCGGTGAAAAGGGTCATTTGTCTACTGTATGTAAAAAGGGTAAGAAGGAAACGAAAAATAATAAAACACAAAATACATTTTTATATGATAACGATGATGATGACGAAACAGTTAATTATGATCTTTCAAATACCTTTTTTTCTATAATTGATCAAAATTCTCAAAACAAAGCTGTGAAACCGATTACAGTAAATTTAATTGTAGAAAAAAACAATGTAGGCTTCGAAATTGATACCGGTTCACAACACAGCGTAATTTCAAAAATATTATATAGTCTACTGTTTAGTCATATCGAATTAAAAGATAATGACATTTCGCTATCTGATTACGTCGGCAACGACATTAAACCGATAGGAAAAATATTTGTCGACTCGGTATATCAAAACAAAAAATTTAAAATGTGTCTTTATGTAATCGAAAATGGTGGTCCTCCATTAATAGACCGAAACGATATAAAAAACATAAAATGTTTTACCTTATTCAATATGGAAAATGACGTAAGTGTAGATAATATTATAAAAAAATATAACAACGTTTTTAAAGATGAAATAGGTACTTTTAACAAATACGAAATTTCATTAAATATCAAAGCTGGGGTGGTACCTAAATTCTACAAACCTAGGTCCCTTTAGCAAGAAAAAGTTGAAACCGAAATTTATCGTTTAATTAAAAGCAATATTTTAGTTCCTATCGACTACAGTGAATGGGCAACTCCAATAGTACCAATATTGAAACCAAATGGCACGGTTAGAATTTGTGGTGATTTTAAAATAACAATAAATCCGGTATTAGAAGGGACTGAATACCCTCTTTCAAAAATAGAACATTTATATGCAAATGTTAGTGGTTCAAAATATTTTTCGAAAATAGACTTAAAAGACGCATATCAACAAATGGTTATTAAAGAATCTGATCGCAAATATACCACTATTAATACACATAAAGGTTTATTTAGCTATACCCGTAACCCTTTTGGAATAAAATAGTCGGCAGGGGAGTTCCAAAAAGCTATGGAAACTTCCACAGCAGGTCTTGAGGGCATTGGTATATTTCAAGATGACATTATTGTTGCAGGTTCCACTATCACAGAACACAATTCTCGTTTAGAAAACTTACTAAATGTATTGTCAAATGTTGGTTTAAGAGTGAAGTTGAATAAATGCAAATTTATACAAAAGTCAATTGAATATTTAGATCACACACTAACAAAACACACAGATGTTATTAAAAATGCTATGGTCCCAGAAAATAAAACATTTCTAAAATCATTTTTAGGTTTAGTTACGTACTATATAAAATTTATTCCAAACGCTGCTAATATTTTAAAACCATTGTACATGCTTTTACGTAACGGCACTGAATGGAATTGGACATCAGAATGTGACCAAGCATTCAACAAAGTTTGCTACGTGCTCTGATGTCCTATACCAATAATATAATACATAAAGTGGGCGATACAGTGTAGACCTAAGTAATAGGATAGTAATCAACCATATATTATAATAACATGACTCGTAATAAGAATAGTACGACGAAGAAATACTTAGAAATATATAATGGGGAGTAGACACCTACATACCTGAGAGGTAATATGTTAGGCTTAGTCGCTATGAAGAATAGTAATAGGGGACCACCTTTTACTTTGACCTTCGGAAATTTGAGATGAACGAACTCAACGATACATTGTAGGCCTATAATATGACTATTAATCATATTTAAAATTATTAAATATTTTATCTCGAGTTCTGAGAACTCGGATACAGCGCTCGTGGTTGACCACCTGCACGTGGGCGGATGGTCACCGGACTTCATCATCGCACGCGCATCCTCTGAAATGCGTAATAGTGTGAGAAGCAAATGACCTGATTACGAATAGGCCAGAAAGGACATGGGTAGGATGGTTAGGGATTAACCTAACACCATGGTGGTGTTAACAAAACCGAGCACGAGTACAAAATAATTTTTGATTTGTTATCTGGATATTCCAAAAGAGGGATACTATGTATAATGTATATGCATACTATTTAAAGATATTGTAAAATGTGAAAATTATATGCACATAGTACATAGCATAATTATTTTATGTTTATTAGCAACCGCTACTAAGGTACCGGACTCTCTGGCTGAAATAGGCTGACACAGTGATTCTTTCTTTAATTTACTGTCGGGTATAGAGACTCATTGATCACAGGGAACAGATTAGTCTATATTCTAGAATATAGCATCATCTAGACAGATTTTCATTTATTTAGCAGACGATCTGTGAAATAATTTTCAGTAGTACTAAATATAATTCATTAATTAATAATTTACGCATTATATAAACATGTATTTGATTCATTTAAACATTTTTTCTGCGTATTACTTCTTATAAATACGTAATAACTATCCTAACAACACGCTAATATACATCAAGAGAAATTAAGAATATTAAAAACAGTTTAGGTTAAATCACAATTAATATAAAAAATACTCACATAAAGTACCTAGAAAAAATATTAAGATAATATTATCGTAATATTTATACAATTTATTATAATATTATATGATAATAAATTTACAATAACGTTAAACGTGAAAAATGTTTTCATTTTCTCTTTCCGTTGTATTAATTTTGATGTTTATGTATTAATAATATAGACTATAATAATATTATGTATATAATATTAGCAATAATATTATGCTCAAATATTATTTGAGATTAATGGAGTATAATTAAACACCACTTTTTCAATTTTTTCAATTTTATCAGACACGTACGTCTTTATTTCTTTTCTATAATATTAAAAACTTTTAAAAAACAGTGATTTAAGTTTTAATTTTAAATTTACAAAGACTAAGGACTCTTTAATAATACAAAAACCTAACCTATACTTTTTGAATAGTACGTTATCTAATGTTTATAAATCCCGATGTTTATTTAAAAATAAACTAAAATTGAGACAAATAGACAAAATAGTAAATGTTACAAAAAAACTTAAAATCTTAAACAGAATAAAATAATATATATTAATAAAATAAAAATAATAAAAAAATACGTACGCATTGTCTCTGGTGATAAAAATAAAATTTTACAATATTATATAATATAATATTATATGTATAACTAATTAAAAAAATTGATATAGTAATATTTATATTTTAGACAAAGAAATAACAGTTTTTTTTTGAAATTCTTGTAAAAAAAAAACTAATAGAATTAAAACATTAGATATACATAACAACTTTTAATACAAGGAAATACTAGTATATAAAAATATTTAAATATTTAAGAAATTTGAAAGCAGTGGCCACTATTTAATTTCGACTACCAAACATAATAATATGATAACATTAAAGGCAACATATTCGATTTCTTTATTTTATATAATGCCTTGTTTTTAAACAAATATAATGGCAATAGTTATAATAAAAATTGATGCAATATATTATGAAAAATATATAATATAAAATAACACTGCATAATACGCAATACAATTATTAAAAATACTAAAATTACTTACGTTTTATTTTATCTAATAAAATAAAAACATAATGTAGATACTCATAATGTTTATACAATTTTTATAGTTAAAATATTTAATTGAGATAGATGTTTTGAAATTATTAGAAAAATATTTTTGAAATTTAACTTACTCTTGTTTTCTATTAAAAATTAATTATAACATAATATTATAAATACTGATTTTTATATTATCTTAAAAATATAATTATTTATTTATTTGTTTATTATAACAATACAAGCTAAGCCCAATTATACATAATATTAAAATACTAATTAAAATTTTTACAGTGAATAACAACAATAAAAATAGTGCCCATTCTAATTATACTTAAATAAAAAACACTAATAATACAACAAATACTAAATTAATGATGGATCACTATTTTCCATACGCATCATTCTAAGGATTGGTTGATTCTCAGCATAATTGGTGTTGCATTTCGGAATAAAAAATGGATAAATTTGACGGAAAGAAGAGCAAGGGACATTAAAATTAAGCATGGAAAGTAAAACAAGAAAATCAAGCCATCTATAGGAGAGAAATTTCAGGTTAGAAACTTTTTTTCTATCAACTAAGGATGATTAACCAAGCTTATTTAAAATTGGGTTATAATCATGAGGTGGATAGTCGATACTTAAAATAAATGCTGGATATTTTTGGAATTTACGTTGTACTCTATAAGGTTTTTATGGGAGAATTAAACTTAAACTCATTACAATTCTTCTAATAAAAGCAAGCATTTTAAGGGACTTTCAACATATATTATCCAAATGGGAATGAAAATTTAACTGGTGGTGAAACGTGATACCTAAGAACAAAACTTTATTTTCAGCTCGCATTAAAGGATTAGCATTGATAGAATAGGAATAATCAATTCTATCTCGAGTTCTGTAAAACAAAATTGAGTGAAATTTCAAGAAATTGAGTTCAAGATGATATACATTTGCCCAAGTAACTAAATAGTTGATATAATTTTGTAGTACAGTCATTAAGAGAATCAATTTTTAAAAATAATTTTAGATCATCTGCGAATAGAAGAAAATGACAGTTCCTAATAACTTTTTTAATATTGTTAATAAATAATGCAAAAAGTAAAGAAGAGAGATGACCTCCTTAAGGAACACCAGAAGTTGCATCAATAATAAATTAATAACAGACTTAATTCCGTGAAAATCAACAATTTGCTTACGATCTCGAAAATACGACTGAAACCAAGACAAAAATGGTTCACCAAACCCAGAATTAAGAAAAACGTCTATTAGTAATGTATGATCAACGCGATCAAAAGCTTTGGAAAAGTCCATGTATATTACATCAACCTGGGAACGATTGTTAAATGCATCTAGTACATAACTAGAAAATACAATGTTACAAGTGTTAGTTGACCGGCCAGGGCGGAAACCGTGCTGTTTAACGATTAGGATTGAACTGACTGCAGGTCCAATAGATTTCAAGACTAATGAATCAAATAATTTAGCTATATGTCCTAATAAGGATATTTGACAATAGTTGGCCACATTAGACTTATCCCCTAATTTATAAATAGGTTTAACAGTGTTAAGTTTTAAAATACCAGGATAAATTCCTTCATCTAAGGATTTACGAAATAAAAGTGACAATGGTTAGGATAGTACTGATTGTAGCATATACAAAAATTCGCTAGAAGGTCCATCAGGACCAATTGACTTGTCACTGCTCAATTTAGATAAACCAGATTCAATAAGAGATACATCAAAAAAGCAATTACTAGGTAAATCATAAAATAAATGTGGGATGGTTGAATTATTATTAACACTGTGTTCAGTGTAAACAGAACTAAACTGCTTATCGAATAAATCAGAAACTTTTTTAATGAACTGTTTTAGGTATGCCATTGCTTGAAAATTAAATCTAACAAAGTACCATGTGTATTAAAAACATTATTGACCTGAAAAAAATTTAAAAATGCAAAGGTTTGAGGGACACATTGCACATAAGGACCAGGACGAGAAGTTTTAGAATATACTAAACCATGAATTTCATTGGACCAATAAATATTAGGAAAATTAAAGTCTCCACACACAGAGGATGAAGTTTGCATTTAAAGTTAATTAGTTAACTCGTTATCTTCAACTGTTCTAGTATAAGTCGGCAAGTCGCATAGGATATATCAGGAGAACTGAGATTAAAATAAACACCACCAGCAATAAAAGATTCATTGTTGATACTAAAGCTAATAAACATAATATGTTCAATATTATTACTGCTAATAGGAATAATTTTTGATTGCAAAATTACAAGATAAAATCTTACATTAGATTCTCATTGTTTACAAAAATGTGTGTGAGATTTATTTGGTTAATGTGGAAAACGCCATTAACACGGTGACACGGGGTAATACCAGGTAGTCACTAAGTTACTAACAATTAACATACAAATATCATACATTATTTAAATTCTTCAGAACAACCCGCATCACAAATTGATACACACGATGGGTGGAGGTGGTAACTTGTAGCGGAGCATCGCTCATTTGCGCCAAATGTACCTGTTATAATTATAATCTCTCTTTCTATACTATACTTATTCTATATACATACAGGTATATGAGACCTATAACCATATAAAAAACCTCCCTTTTACTCCCGTAGAGTTCGAATTTTGAAAAATCCTTTCTTAATGCACCCCTACATTGCTTAAGAAACCTCTGTACAAAATTTCAAGTCTAGGGGTGGCCAAACTTTTTGATAAAGTAATACTGAGAAATGAGAATGTGTTTTTCCTTTGTAGAGTTATAAAAATACATGAAACTATTGGATAGGGTTGACTGGAATTTTTTATTAAACTAAAAAGTATAATTATTATAATAGTACATTCTAAATAATACGCCGCTGCCATCTAACGTATTTCACTTCCATTGTATCTTGCGACTGTTAAACACGTATTTATTCAAATACACTTTGAAAACCGTTTGATCGAAGTGAGTTTCACATATTATTAACGCATCTAATACACGGGAAATGATGTGACGGAACAGCTAGTATTGTAATTTAATTTTTTCTCAAATAATAATCAATACAATTTTATTTAAATCATACTCAATTGAAAGAATTGTTTTAAAATAATAAATTAACAAACAATAATACACATTTTTTTGAAACAATAATCAAGATTGGTATAAATTGTTTTTAGAAACTATAGAATATAGGTAATAATAGTTGATAATATGCAAAGCTTTAAAATCTAATAGACTTATAAAAATAACTTTATTATACGTTACAGACACGACGTATTTTAAATATATGAATTAACTAAGTTGTTAATTTAAAATGTTTACGCAGGTAAATTTGGCGCAAATAGGCTGTCAGAATAAACATACCTTTTTTATTTTGACGCAAATGGGTAACCCCCTTGTGGTGTCCTATAACTCTCCGTAAAGATTAGTTTAGATAAAACTAATGTGTAATATATTCTAAAAAATTTTCAAACACGGCCAAAACTATCCAAAGAAGTGAGTTATTAACTTTTCGGACGTAATCGATGTAATTTCAGCTCGATCCACTTAAAATTTGATCGAAACTGGTATACCTAATACAAATCCTAATTTTGAATTAGCATAATCCAATCGTTAACATAAATATTACAGTTTGAATTTGTAGACATGATCTCAACATTTTGTTACCCAAGACGTTGGTAATGATAGCCAAAAAAAAAATAGCGTGAAGAAGAAAAACTTAATCACGGAAAGAAAAACGCTGACACTTTTAAATAGTACCAGATATCCCGAAGATTGGCCAAGGTTCAAGAAACCGAAAACAATTTGAGCAAAAACACCTAAATTAACAGTGAATTGCGTTGTTACGTTAACATTATGTCATTATTAACCAAGCGAGGACTAAAGGAGAGTCTTAACGTCAAAGTCAACTCTTGTATGCGATTTTGGTATAGAGTGCTAGCTTGGAGTATGAAAACACAATGGGACATTTTGAGTAAATACAAAATCATGATAACTAAAGAGGTAGATAAGTGGGCTTGTAAACATCAGCTGATGTAAGGTAACTAGGCAACAAGGATCTACGTTAGATCTAAAGACGTAAATTACCAAAGATATAAGAGCAGGCTAGGAAAGCAGTATCTGATTAGCAATAACCAGAGCGGAAGGCTAGCTTGTTAAATGGAGACAGAACTCATTGGAGCAATTAATTTTTTTCATTAATGAAATAAAATTATAAAACTTAAATATTTACCTTCAGATTCTATAAAAACAAAAATATAAAATTTTTAATTAAATGAACAATTCGAGTATACTTATCTGTCTTTATAATTATAAGTAAATGTATTATGTTTTTAAAACTAAGTCGGTGTTTTGACATTCTGTTTTACAAACTAGCTTATAGTTTTACGATGGTAACCAGTATTATTTAACGACGAGTATCCTCAACAGTTTTAAATATTTATACTTACATAACTATAGAAATAGATTACAAGAACACTAACTGTGACTTATAAGTATAATTATTATGATATAATTTAAAGATATAATAATGAGCGAGATTAGCGACAACTTAAAATTAATTAAACGTATTGATTCTAAAATAACCTAAAATGTATTTAAAAAAAAAATCAAATACGTAGGTTCTTAATAAATCTATGAAATATATATTTATAATTGTACAATTAAAATTCATTGACAATGTGGGAAAAAAATTAGCCTTTTATATTTTGTTTACATCCCAATGTTACTACTACTGACTACCGCATCTCATAATGCTAGAATTATGGAAACACAGAGTGGATGCTCTCCCACTTGAATAGTTTTTTTTATATTTAGTTTCTTTTTGTTTTTCGCATATTTTTGTTAAACGTGCTTGACTATACAACAGCTCAGTAATTATCGTCACGGATTTGTTTATTTATTATAACGATGGTGCAGTCACCAGTCACTAGATATATTGAGACAGATATCAATATTGTAGCCACATACCTATATGGTCAGTCTTCGTCAGTTATAGTTAGCCTTTTTAGTATTTCCCTTTTTATTATTCTACAGTCTACAGTCTTGAACAGTTTAACTTTTACCTATAGTAACTATATTAGGTTTATACGTTAAGACTAGATTTATATGTATTATAGATTTTAAAATATGCATTTAAAAAACACGAAGTACCTATGCAAAATAATTTTCAATTATTGCAGCTATAATGCTATACATTTATTGTAAAGTTTTAAATTAAAACAAAAATGATGAAAAAAAATAAACTTCAATGTTATTTGTAATATATTTTATGATTGTGATGAAAAAATATACAATTTATTCGTTATTGAAAAAGCAATAAGTATTAAGTAACAATAATAATATGTTTTATATTAATCTCAGTTAAATTATGATGGTAGTTTGTAAAAATATGTTTGTAAACAGTAGAACTTCGTTCTACATCAACGCTTGTTATAGGAGCATATTTAAAGAATTTGGAACTTGTATAAAAATTTTTAAAGCATCTATGAGTAGCAGACCCGAAGTTTCAAGCTATTTAACACTCAACAATAATCGGAAAATTTGTTTTAATATAAGTTAAATTGTTAATTATATTTGATTAAATATTTATTTATAATAATTGTATACAAAATTATAAAATTAAATTAAAACGTTAAATTTATATGTAATATGCAAAAATACGCAAAATAAAAATTTGTAATATTATTATTTATTTGTATGATTGATGAAAATACATTTATTTCATAAAATTGCTTATAAAAATATGAACTTGCATTAAACACCAAATCCTCTCTTTATTTTTATCTATGCATTGTTATTGAAGTTATTGTTATTTATTTGTATTATTAATTATAGCTATTTTCCACTGTCGATGGGAGTTAAGATATGAAACCAACTTTATTGATAAATAAAACTTTAATCTGTAAGCCGTTATAAAACTATAGTTATCTTATAGTGTGTGTTAATAAATATAACTTTTAGATTCTGAACGGAGTGATGAATGTATTGATTTTACAATGATGTGTGTTTTTTTTTTTTTATTTTTTTTTTCGTCTGTCATCACGCTTTGGAGTAGTAATAATGCTTCAATTTTTCATTTCAGCCCCTCTTTGAATAGGAAAATTCATCTAGTTGGTACTTTGGGGGGTCAAAAGTAAAACAATTCCAGTAGCTTACAAAAGCCTCGGGGAAAACCCTCAAAATATAACGGAAAAACGAGAATTTTTACGCATAACCACTTTTCGACAAAATCAATTTTTTGATTTTGCTGTACTCAAAAACGAATCATTGTAAATATTTGAAATATTCACCAAATGTTTATATTATGATTATCTATTTACGGTTAAATTTTCAAAATATTTTGACCATTTTTCAGCAACTTATAGACAATTGAAATTTTTGACTTTTCTAAATTTTTTTTCTTAAAATGCCGATAAAAAATATTTGGCTACCCAAAAAATCTTTAAAATTTAATACAAGGTTCATTATAAGTTGTACTTATCGTAGTAAAAAAAAATCAAAAATCGTTTGTCACAATTTTTATTTATAAGCATTTAAAGTTCAAATGTTTACGAAATATATCAAAATTGCGAAAATTTGCAAGGAATTTTGAAGTTGAAAATTCATAACATCTTTGTGATTTATAATTAAGGTTCAAAAATCTAATACAAATTTATCCATAAGTTTTCCTTCAGGTAACTGTAAAAAAAAAATTCTAGCATCAATATAGAAAAAATTTTATGAGCGTATGAAATTTAATTTTTTACGAAATCGCGTAAAATAACGATATATTACAATTTAAGTAATAATAATATAATATATCCAACTAATTATCATTGACTGACAAATCATCTCCGTTCAGAATCGTTTTTCGTATACAATGATACCAGTCATTGCATTCAAATTTAACACATCCATTATAGTGACCAGTGACTTACTCTCTATATCTACTATATAGCAGAGCGATACCCACTTGCCCACTTTTTTTTTAAAAAAAATCAGAAAAAATACATACCATTTCTCAAATTATCTAAATTATAGTTGAACAATTATTTAATATAATAAGTAACTACATAAATTTTGCTTTCATATTTTTTTTTAAATATATATAATATATAAAACAGGTTTTTGGTAAATAATGTAATGAACGATCCAGCAATACCGGAAAGCCCATATGCCGGCGCTATCCAAAGTCGAAGACTTAAGACAAGACAATTCAAACAGAATACCGGCATTGCACAGATCTGGGACACAAAGTCCTCTTGATTCCAAAATGTTTGCTGCGTACTAATTTTCTGGAAAAAACCAAACCCACTACATTCCTTAGAGAATCAGAGCCACTTTATAACTACGAAAATTACGCGCTAGACCTTAAACGGGTTATGCAGGATTCTGAATCCATATGCATATGTTAACATTACAATTTATAAACAACGATTGGGGAAAATTTACCAATTTATAAACGACATGGAAGTGATGTGCGCCTTCATTAAAAATAATATCGGGTTAGGTTATATCAGCGTTTCTTTTTTTTTGTGTGTTTTTTGTTTTTGTTGTTCGCACTCGTTGACCGTTGTTACAAAAATATGAGTTATCGGTCTTTATTGAGGGCTTCTATACTATTAACATTACATTGTTTGTTTTTTTCCGATATTTTTAAGTGCGTCATCCCCGCCTTCGTCATCGCTGTTCCGTCGCCGTTTTTATTAAAAACGTCACGGCAATATCCAGCGCCACTTACGTGTTATCAGGGAAAGCCGCTGCCGGCCTGCCGCACAACCATCCATTATGGGGACTTTTTATAATTTACTCTAAAACTATTTAATGACATTAAGCGTAAGAAGGATCTAGTCTTTTCATCTATAGGCTTTAGGCTAGAGATAGGCTTGGTATTGTTGATAAAATAAGCAAAACAGCGCGACTATATTATTCGGATTATGCAACCCGAAATTTATGAGTAAATTTAACGCGATTATTAATCGTTTTTCGGGAAATAACGACAGTAAATTTAAGCTTACTGATGAGCAAATGAAAATTATTAGATTAAATCAAGATCAAGAGGATTTTCAAAAGAGTAGACTAACAATGGCAGATCTTAAAAATAACACTATTGATTAATTTATGAAAAATTACCTTTTAATACATTTTAATTTTGCTAACTTAGTACTCACTAAATATATTTATGAAACAAATACACTATAGGAAACAATACAAATGGCTAAATTATGGCAAATTTACCCAAGTTTATACCCAATTTCTAATGACCTTTTAGACCAACTATGAGATATCCAAGTATCTTTACCCGCAGGTACCGAACTAACGATCGAACTTGATCTTATAAACGCTTATGAATTACTTAGACTCAGATTTTACGGTATATTGTTCCGACAACAGAATTATATTTATAATTACCTACAAACCTTCTAACATAAAACAATGTAATAACAATGAAACAATGGAATCAGTAACTTGATCATAAAATTCTGTTGAATAAGAATAAATGCAACTAATAATAAATTACTAAGTACTGCTTATAGCATATATATTTAGTAATTTACATAATATTTATTATTCGTAAACGGTCGTTAGTCGCTCCATGTTGTATATTCTGACATAATACGTCAAGTAAAACGAAAAATAATTTTATCAATTATTATTGTGTATCATATTATTGTACAATAATAATAATATTTATTGTACTATTGGTAGTGATTAATTTTATTAGAACTTTTTCATACGAACGTACCTACTGTTAATAATTTGGTTTCATTAATCAAGCGTTTTCATTTTGATTAAATTGTGTTTATAATTTAATTTTTGACGATTTAGAACCGATTAGGTCAGGTTAAGAACGATTTAAAAAAAAATCATCAATAATAATCGTATAATCATGAATGTTAGCTTAAATTTTAAGCGAGAATATCAGTTAAAAAGGCAAGGTTAATTAACCAATTTTTATCTCTCAGTAGTTCACATTCATCAGGAAATTCGTTATATTTTTCTAAAAATTCAATAACTTCGTCTTTTAGATTCCAAAATCTTTCTAATGCTTTTCCTTTTGCAAGCTATCTTACTTCACAAAATAATAATAGTTCACCAGATTCGTTAATGGCGTCTTCAAATAGAGTTCTGAATAATCGATGATTTAAAGGCCGAGCTTTTATTTTGTTTATACATCGAGATACTGGTTTTAATACATGATCAAATTTTAAAATTTTGGCGCATAAGGCTTCTAGGTGTATAATACAGTGATATTTATTTAAATTTCTATTCAAAAACTCCTCCAATAGTGTTACACAACCAATATTTTTACCTATCATACATGGAGCACCGTATGTGCATATACACTTTCAAGTTTTGACCAGATTAAATCGTTACCTTTTAACAACAAAGTTTGAATACAACATTTTAGTTTCTTAAATATATCTGTATCTTTTGTCGATGTTTCGAGTACTTCTCAAGTCCTAAAAGTTCTTCAGTCACTTCAAACTTAGAATTCACACTTTGAATAAATATACTTAATTGCGGATTGTCCATAATATCACAGCTTACATCAAGCGCAAGAGAAAAATATTTAGAATTAGTAGTACTACACGAAATTTGTTTTGAAATATCTGATGAAATTTCGTCAATTCTTCTCATTATTGTATTACATGATAAAGAAATGTCATTTACGTACGTAGAAATGTTTGAATCATTTGCATTTTTTGCAAAAATATTGAAACTTTTTTTAATGATTTCGCTCCTAATTTTTTTTTTTTTTTTGGTACAAGGATATTAAAATAAGTAATGACTGGTGTGAAAAGTATGAAAGAAAAGTAATTATTAGAGTATGATCATAGATAACAAAGGTTTTTATCTAAATCGCCCATACGACGTGCAGGCTACCGTATACATGAGTCAATGTAGAGATAAACGATAAAATACAGATAACGATTATAAGTATTTATAACAAAGGAAAATTATGTTTTTATCTGATGGATTAACAGCTGATACTCAGACTTCCGCAGTGACATACACGAGAGCATAGCGAAGAAAAAATACCCGTACGGACTCGTAAACGGAGATATTCGTGCAAACAACGTGCAAACCACGTGGGTGTGTTAAAAAACACGTAACGGTGATACATCGCAAAACAAACAATTGGTCCTTTTAAACGACGGAACCATCAACTAGGTCTAGAACCTAACATCGGTCGGAAGAAAAACAATATGCGTGACAACAGCCGGATACCCGTCATAATGGCAGCGCTTTGGCGAGAGGTGAGGGGGTCGAATTTTTTTAAACACCCAAATAGACAATAAAAACTCGTGCACAAATAAATTTAAAATCAATAGTTTCAAAATTGTTTCTCTTTATTACAATTTATTTAGTGATATAAATCAACTAAAGAAATATATACTATATAAATATATAGGTAGCATTATAACTAGCACAGTAACTATACAATAATTACTTACTTTTAAAATCGGTGTTCGTAAGATCAGTATTTACATTATCTGAAAATTAATTAAAATAGTATATAATTTGTATTATACAAAGCATTAGTCAATTTAACTTACTTTATGTAAATTTTCCCTAATACTATTTAAGGCTAGAATTATATACACTTGGTATATGTATTTATGCACTATTGATATAGGTAATTACAATTTGTATTTACAAATTTAAATAATAATAAACTACTAAGGAACATAATCTGAATTATGATTGCACTCATATTATAAAGTAACTAGGGACTTTAACTAAATTGACTTTAATCTGTTTGAAGAATAAAAAACAATAAAACATTACCTAATGGGTTTTTAGCTTGTCATATGAACGCCGAAATTTTTCTAAGTTATTTAGGTGCAAGGTTTTATAGAATTAGATTTTATTTAGAATTTAAATTGTTTTAATTATTTTAAAAATTAAAATGTACAATAAATTACATTTTTAATTAAGAAATTAACTAAACTATATTTTTGTGTGTTAACAAAATATATAATTGATATATACATCTAACCTTAACTATGTTTAATGTTTTCTAAACAATATTTAAAGCACAATGACTAAAATTACAAGTACAATTGCTTACCTATAAATCCAGCATATTTAATAACATCTATTAATTGTTAAAAAATGATTCAAATGTCATTATTTAAAACTTTGATTGAGTTGTTAGTTTAATCGATTAATTAATTTAATGGTTCACTTATATTCAGTAGACCAATCTTGTTTTAACAATAATTATGAAGTATCTAGCTTAGGTATTAATGATGGATAACATCGATTCATCAAATAATTTGTGGTTGTTTATTGAATCAAACTGGTACGTCCATATAATATTTTCAAATATAAAATAAACAACTATATTTAATGTACATTTTAATAATTACATTATTAACTTCAAATAAAATACAATTTATTATTTGTTATATATTATGTTAGATTATATTAAAACTTTCCATTATAACAAAAATAAAAATTGAAACTTGTGGATACGTGGCAATAAGTTGAACATTGCAGTTGTACTAGGTCGCATGAAACCTTTATAATATGTTTATTCATCGTTATCGATATTGTAATTTGTCGTTGTAGATTAGATTAATACTTCCCTACAATTTCATGCAGTACTTATCTAATGTGTAAATGCTTTAAGATTGTTTTTTCATAGTTTAAGAAACCCTGGTTTTTAACGACCGTGCCAATATTCCACGATCAAAACAACCGTACCAATTTTCCGACAATCGTAAATAACCTACATTAGGATGTATAAATTGTATAATTAGTGTAGCGGTTCCAAAACTTTCTTAGCCTCGAAGCCTTTCTTCTGGTTTTTGTGTAAATTTATTTTGGTATTACGAACGGAGCCCTTAATAAGCCATTGCGGAGCACCAAGGGCTCAGCTGAGCACAGTTTGGGTACCGCTGAATTAAATCATTTACCACTAGTTAGTCTAAATTATTTTGTGAAAAGAATTACTATAATTATTATTTTTTTTATGAGCTGCAAACAATTAGAAATTGATATAAAGTAATTAGGGCGGTAATCTGAAAATTACACACAGCACATTCAACAGTTTATGATTTTGAAAAGTCGACTACAAACTAGATAACAACGAGTATCAATAAAAAATTAATGATTTTTGATATCATGAAATGTTTTTATGGATAATGGTTAGTACACTCCACCATAATATACGAATAAGAAATAAAAATAATAAAACCTTTTAATATTTGAAATTGAAAATATTTTATGTACCATATTAAAATGTTTAAAAATAAAAAGATAAAAATATTACCATTACATAAATCTGAAAAAAAATTACACTTTTAAGAATTTATTAACATAATATTTTTAACACAAGACATAATACCTACTCTAAAAAGTCAATTATCGTTTTGATTATTTTGTATACATTTTTCCAACTTTTTTGAATAACCGCCGATACATTTTCAATGTTTTAAATAATGTTATGTATTACAGAATTCGTTATGATTTATTAATAACCAAAAGCTAAATTTTCAAAGATAAGTTATTGTAAATATTTGATATAACGTCAGCCTTATCACTTATTTAACCTATATACTGAATAATAATAATATTAATAACTTTTTTTTTAAATATAGTGCACACCATATAACAATAATATAATATATTAATATAAAAACAAAAATTCAGGGAATGAATAAATATTGTATGCAAAAGTTAATATTTATACATCAATAAATACTCTATACTTTAGGTTTCTAAATTAATTAAAAAAAACTCTACAAATAGTTATGTATGCATATCAATAAAAAATAAAACAAATAATATACTAATAAATTATAACATTACCGTAACAATTATCTGAATAAGCTGGGACAATCAAAACTGCAAGAATTGTAATCGTAAAAGTATTTGAATTAAACTTAAAAAAAATCATTTTAGTTATTCGAAATAAACGAGAATCAAAATTGTATGTGACTGTGAATAGTCAATAAAGAATTGAAAATAATACTACCAAGCAAATCCTTTTAAAGTGAGTTTAAAAGTCTTAAAAACCTCGAATAACAAACAACAAAGTATATACTCATCAACCATTGTATAAACTGTAACAACAAATAAACCATAAAAAATATAAATAAACATTAAATATTTGTATTATTGTGTTAAAACAATAAATAATCATTGTATATTTGTATATAAAACAAATGTTTAAATAACAACTCCAAAATGAGGATCAAAAAATATTTAAGGTTCAAACAAACCTAACCTATTAAATAAGTCATAAGTAAAACTTAAAAATTTAATATGATATAGTATTATATAAACAAAACAAAATATATTTTTTATATATTATCTCAACCTAGTTTTGAAGAATACATAGCTAAATAAACATAAAATTGTTAGCACATGTGTTACAGGAACATACAACGAACATCGTTATACGTACGATTATGTGTCGGTAACCGATCGAATTACCCGTTCCACACGTATTAGCACGAAATTACGCAACGGAATCCACAAACGAAATTCAAGAATATAAAATTTTCTCACCCCCCGATCAAAGACCAAAGACCAAACGTAGCGTGACTCATAACTCCGATGTGATTCAATACAGACGATCCGATTCAACGCCATCCACCGTCGTCACGGCACCGTCGACGTGTAGGTACACATGGGTCGGATGCGACATAAATCACAAATTTTCAAAATTATATTTTATATTTTTGTATCGTGTGAAAAGTTTTCAACAAAACATTTTATTACCCTAAATTGTATTCGTACGAGACGTATTGATAAACATCACATTTAAGTACAAATATTGACACATTATTTACAGTGAACGGATTGGGCTTATAACGTAGAAAAATGTCCTGATATTTAGACCGTGTTCTCGGCTTTGAGTGCTTGGTGGAGTTGGACCGGAATTATGAGTAACTTCCGATATTTTGATGTATGTGGTGCAGGAGGTGACAATTTGCTTTATCGATGGATTAACGTTACAAGAATCGCATAATATTTTTGTACTGTTCCCTTGCCGATGAGGCAAGCGTGTGTTAGGCGAGAACGGCGTACTTAAAATCGACTAATGGTTACTGAGTCTCGGTTTTATTGGAAAAAAAAAAAAAAAAGTTCTAAATAACACGAATCTATAACATTAAGATGTAATAATATTATATTGACGTTAGAACATAAAACATAGAAGATTCGATACTCGCCGGGAATACAGCGATTCAAAAATGTGACGGCCCTTCTCACGAATTTTATTCTAATAACGTCCATCAGTTTTATGTCGATTGTGCCCTTCGTACACTACGGTTATTATACGCGTACTCGTAAAAATATTTATAAGAATAAAGCCCGTAATTAGGTTAATGGCTATTACCTATACGACGTATTAGAGAATTTTGATGTATTAACATTAAATATCGAAAGTTTTGTACGATTAGGTTATTGTTATATTTATACACGGTCCAATCGTCCAGGTTAGGTAGCTGGGTGTTCACGGAAAACCGTAGAAATACTGATTGTTAAAAAAATGTCAAGTTACCAAAAGCCTAATTAAGTATGTGTGTATGGATTTATTTTCCAATATGTTTGTTTACCAAACGAGTATTAAATAAAAAAAAGCGGGTAAGTGAGTATCGCTCTGCTGTACATTAGGGGTGGGGTGGACCTCGGATTAGGGTAGGTTAAATTTGAATGCAATGATAGGTATCATTGTATACGAAAAACGATTCTGAACGGAGCTGATTTGTCAGTCTGGGATATATTATATTTAAATATTGTCATATATTCTATTTTGAAAAAAATTCACAAATTCAAACATTTAAGTAAAAGCTTCAAGATCTTACGTTTAGTTATTTTTGTAAAAATAACAAAAATCGAAAATTATTTATTAGTAAAACGTTATTTTACACGTGTATTTTTGATTTCAAATTAAAATTAAAATTTTAAACACTCGTAAAATTTTTTTAATTGAATAATCCTCAAACTTTTTTATAATTATTCTAAGCTTAACTTATGGACAGCATAGTATTAAATTTTCAATTCTTAGGTTTTGATAGTAAAATATTTATAAATTTTTAACTACCAAATAATTAAAAATATTCATTATTTTGACGAATTTTTGTCAAAATTTGAACTTCAAATGCTAATAAAAAAAAATTGTGCATATGTATTTTTATAATTTTTGAATGAGAGTTAGAACAAGTTAAGTGGACCCTTCAATTAAATTTTCTAGTAAATTTTCCCAGCTCAATTTTTTTTATCAACATTTATAAAAAAAAATAAAATAAAAATGAAAATTTCAATTGTCTATAAATAGCTCAAAAAAAGTCAAAATATTTTGAAACTCAAATCACGTAAAGAAAATGGCAATCTTAGTAACTGGTAAAATTTGCAGGTATTTACGACTTATACAATTTGAATAACAACAAATATCAAAAACCGTTTGAGGCAAAACCGTTATTTAACGCGGTTTTGTAAAAATTTAAATTTCAAACACTCATAAAAATTTTTTGTCTGAATCCGGTAGAGTTTTTTTTATAGATATTTGAAGAAAAATATATGGAGAACCTTGTACCAAATATTCAAAACTTAGTTATAAAAGAAAAAAATTTACGATTTTTCAACCACAAAATTACTTGCAAATTTTCGCAATTTTTACATGTTTCGAATAAATTCGAACTTTAGCACTTATAAAAAAAAATTGTGACTAAAGATTTCGGATTTTTTTTTTATCACTTTAAGAACAACTTATAAGAAACCTTGTATTAAATTTTCAAGATTTTATGGCCGGCAAAAAAAAATTTATCGTTATTTTAAAAAAAAATTAAAAATTTCAATTGTCTATAAATAGCTCAAAAAAAGTCAAAATTCTTTGAAAATTTAACTGTGAATGGAGAACAATAATATAAACATTTGGTAAAAATTTCAAGTATTTACATCGATTAGTTTTTGAGTTTTAGCAAAATAAAAAAATTCGATTTTGTCGAAAACCGGTTTTGCGTAAAAATTCCCGTTTTTCTGTCCTTTTTTTTTTGTTTTTCTCGATTTTTTTGAAAACTGTTGGAAAATGTTTACTTTTCACCTCTATAATGCACCAAGGATATCCACTTTTCCATCGGAAACCACCCCCAAAGTTTGAAATTGAAGCATTATTTCGACTAGTTATGCTGTAGACAGACACAAAAAAAAAAAAAAAAAAACACACATCATTGTAAAATCAATACATTCATCACTCCGTTCAGAATCTAAAATACGATTTAGGTACGTTAGAATACCTACTTACACGTTATCACTTCTAAAGTTATAGTGTAAGTTTAATTGTTTTTGTTCATTCAATACGTCGTTCTCGATTCGTCTTTTCCTAACACCCGAACGGTTTAAATTAATCTCCCATACTTGCAGCAGTATTTTCAAAGTCAAGGTTCGTGTTGCCGATGTGTTCAACTACGATGGTTGGGCTACGACAAATCAAGACGCATGCAAAAAATAATCGAGGTGATAATAAATTGTATTTAGTATGTGATATGTTTAGGTTTTTTCGTCGCATTAAGGATGTACGTTTAAATGATATTTGGATAAGAAAAATCAAGATATACAGACAGAATACTTGTTCTTGTATTTTTACAATTATCATTATAACTATTCGTGCATCTTTATATATTATCTCAACCTAGTTTTGAAGAATACATAGCTAAATAAACATAAAATTGTTAGCACATGTGTTACAGGAACATACAACGAACATCGTTATACGTACGATTATGTGTCGGTAACCGATCGAATTACCCGTTCCACACGTATTAGCACGAAATTACGCAACGGAATCCACAAACGAAATTCAAGAATATAAAATTTTCTCACCCCCCGATCAAAGACCAAAGACCAAACGTAGCGTGACTCATAACTCCGATGTGATTCAATACAGACGATCCGATTCAACGCCATCCACCGTCGTCACGGCACCGTCGACGTGTAGGTACACATGGGTCGGATGCGACATAAATCACAAATTTTCAAAATTATATTTTATATTTTTGTATCGTGTGAAAAGTTTTCAACAAAACATTTTATTACCCTAAATTGTATTCGTACGAGACGTATTGATAAACATCACATTTAAGTACAAATATTGACACATTATTTACAGTGAACGGATTGGGCTTATAACGTAGAAAAATGTCCTGATATTTAGACCGTGTTCTCGGCTTTGAGTGCTTGGTGGAGTTGGACCGGAATTATGAGTAACTTCCGATATTTTGATGTATGTGGTGCAGGAGGTGACAATTTGCTTTATCGATGGATTAACGTTACAAGAATCGCATAATATTTTTGTACTGTTCCCTTGCCGATGAGGCAAGCGTGTGTTAGGCGAGAACGGCGTACTTAAAATCGACTAATGGTTACTGAGTCTCGGTTTTATTGGAAAAAAAAAAAAAAAAGTTCTAAATAACACGAATCTATAACATTAAGATGTAATAATATTATATTGACGTTAGAACATAAAACATAGAAGATTCGATACTCGCCGGGAATACAGCGATTCAAAAATGTGACGGCCCTTCTCACGAATTTTATTCTAATAACGTCCATCAGTTTTATGTCGATTGTGCCCTTCGTACACTACGGTTATTATACGCGTACTCGTAAAAATATTTATAAGAATAAAGCCCGTAATTAGGTTAATGGCTATTACCTATACGACGTATTAGAGAATTTTGATGTATTAACATTAAATATCGAAAGTTTTGTACGATTAGGTTATTGTTATATTTATACACGGTCCAATCGTCCAGGTTAGGTAGCTGGGTGTTCACGGAAAACCGTAGAAATACTGATTGTTAAAAAAATGTCAAGTTACCAAAAGCCTAATTAAGTATGTGTGTATGGATTTATTTTCCAATATGTTTGTTTACCAAACGAGTATTAAATAAAAAAAAGCGGGTAAGTGAGTATCGCTCTGCTGTACATTAGGGGTGGGGTGGACCTCGGATTAGGGTAGGTTAAATTTGAATGCAATGATAGGTATCATTGTATACGAAAAACGATTCTGAACGGAGCTGATTTGTCAGTCTGGGATATATTATATTTAAATATTGTCATATATTCTATTTTGAAAAAAATTCACAAATTCAAACATTTAAGTAAAAGCTTCAAGATCTTACGTTTAGTTATTTTTGTAAAAATAACAAAAATCGAAAATTATTTATTAGTAAAACGTTATTTTACACGTGTATTTTTGATTTCAAATTAAAATTAAAATTTTAAACACTCGTAAAATTTTTTTAATTGAATAATCCTCAAACTTTTTTATAATTATTCTAAGCTTAACTTATGGACAGCATAGTATTAAATTTTCAATTCTTAGGTTTTGATAGTAAAATATTTATAAAAAAAAAAAAAAAAGCGGGTAAGTGAGTATCGCTCTGCTGTACATTAGGGGTGTGGGGTGGACCTCGGACTAGGGTAGGTTAAATTTGAATGCAATGATAGGTATCATTGTATACGAAAAACGATTCTGAACGGAGATGATTTGTCAGTCTAGGATATATTATATTTAAATATTGTCATATATTCTATTTTGAAACAAGTATTTTATTTTTCAATTAGGACGCATTTGCATACGGCATGGTTATTGTACCTGGTATACCACAGTTTGATTGTAGATATCTGATATAATATTATTATGTACAATCGTGGTATACAAAAAAAGAAAATATACCATAGGTATCTAATCTAGTTTGTATATAGATATAAATAATAAACTTTATCAATTTTAACCTGTAATATTATATGTTTTGTTTTTAAATTTCTATTATGAATTAACCATGTATTAACTGTAATTGTTTTAAATTAATATGATTCAACATTGTATTGATTCCTTGTGTAACGATTACATATTAACATCAAGATGCGCCATTTCCTAAAGATTTCATTTTGTAAGTTTTATAAGTACCTCTCATTTAATTACTTAATATTTACTTATAATTATGTATTTTTTTTATTGTTTAGATATTACTAATAGCTGAATTACATCATCAAATGTGCATATTATAGTGTAACCAAGCTCAGCTGATGTTATACTCGGTGAATTGTAGTCCAAATTGTTATTTGCCTCTCAACTGGTAGACTTTAATATAGAGGTATTCCAAATAAATTTGACCAGATTACTATGGACTATTTGCAATATTAATATCAAATTAAATCATTAAATATAAGACTTTTTTTTTTATATTTTATTAAATTTCATAAAATTAACAGTGGATTTATACATTTGTATCAATAGATACAGAATTGTGTAAGACTTTTGTATCACACAGTACATTGAGTAATGACAAATTGTTTATAAGATTCATAGTTCATAATACATCAACAATATCAACTAATTGAAATGTTTGCACTGTTAAACCGAATGAAGGCCATTGAAAGGCTCATATACATTCAACTCTTTAATTGATTAAATATTTTGAATCTGTAAAAAATAACAAATATAATGTAATAAATTAGTATACACACATACAATAAGTGGCTTTTTAAATATTTACTTTTTACCTTTAATGTATGATATGTATTATTATAATATATAAAAAAAATTGTTAGTATTCAAGTTGTATCATAGTTATGTACAATGTAAAATATGAAGTATTATGAATAAATAAATTTAAACAAAATCTTTATTTATTTATTTTTAGTCACTGTATATTATAATTACATACTTGGTAGAAAATTACAGAATAACATGTCCTAAGCAATTTAAATTATGTATGGAAAATAACATTTTATTATACAGGCTCGTTATCTAAATACTTAACACTGGAAGATGATTTGTTGTAGAACTGATATTATATAATTTATTATAATATGTTATGATCCTAGGCAAATACCTAATAAATGTTGATAATCTAAAAGACCGCACAATTTAAGTTGTAGTTTGTATTTGGAGGATTGATACAACCATACATATAAGACCAGAAGTGAGGATTATAATATATAGTTCAATATTATTTAAATAAAAATAAAATCTAGGTTTCTGCTTATTTTAAATAATAACAATTATTATAAGGTCAGTGCCCTCACACTTTTTATCCAGGCTTGGGACTGGCAACTCATGCATAATATTATGTAAGTGAATAGTTGGCGGTTTACACGTTCCTTTTTGAATCCAATAACAGTCAGATTGTATACAGGTTATGTTTATAATTTATTTTTAGTTGTGTTATGCTTTGTTTTTTCCAATTAGAAAATATTTTTACATTCTTTTTAGAATGATAACATATACATCCTTGCTGTTGTTTGGCCACCTTTTTTCTGCAACTTTCGTGTCATTGGCGCAAACCCAATTGGAAGTTCCTTGTCTCAGGTATGCTATGTAATGGCCAGAGCTCGTGTTTTCTCCCATATGTAATATTGCGGCTTGAGTTTTGTATTGTGCTCCAGCAATTTCCAAAATAGAGGTGGGTACGCCACTTAGTTTTAGATCTGTTATCTTGTTGGGAACAAATTGACCATTTACAAATGTTGAAGTAAACAGTTTTAGTTGAATTACTATATACTCATTTGCCACTATTATCTGATGTTTATTTTCAGAACCTCCGATGTTATTACAATTATTGCATCTGTAGTCATCTAATGTATTCCAAACATTTTGATTTGTTGAAAATAATGTTTGCAAAGTTTGTGATCTGTTCTGTGGAATCTGCAAATGTAGAATCAAACTTGTAGGTGCATTGTTGGCCGTTGTATGATTACAAGTATTGCAACGAATGGTATACAATTCTTGAAATCCAAATAAAGATTCAAATGTAGGTCTACTACGGTCCATAAGTGCTTCTAAAAATTCTATACAATCTTGTTGCTGTTGCAAAGTATATAATATTGTCTCGTTGTCCAAATATTCTCTGATTGTTCGAGTATCACATGATCCACTGTTACTTGTATATTCATGTAGGCTATGTTGAAGTGTTGGTCCGAGTTGATTATTACGAATTTCATTTACAAGAGATTGAAAATTAAAAAGAACCTGTATGACAGAATTAGCATAACATGATACACCATCAGTGTTAGTAAAGCCACTGAATATACTACTTGATGTTATGTCAACTTTATTATTAATACTTGATATTTTTATTTTTTTTGGATTTTTTGACACAGTTGCATTATCACTTATTGTTTCTAATAATGAATCTGACCTTATGTTGCAATTTTCTGGAACTTTGAGAGTATTGCTATTGACCTTAATAAATTGAATATCATTAATCATGATATTATAATCGACTATTTTGGTTGATTTGGTTTTAGTTTCTGGAACCAAAATAGTGTCACTATCAACCTGTATAAACTCAATATCGTCCAAGTTATTATTATTCAGGATCTTAGTTGATTTAATCGATTTTTTAGATTTTTCCACAGGAAATCCATCGATTGCAGGAACGTTTGGTTTAATAAAATTGTTTTTGACTTCTTCTTGTACAATTTGGTCATCAACAGTCTCAGAATATTTTTCTATTTCCTTGAAAGTATCTATGTCCATAACCAGAATAGGTCTGTGATCACTTATGAGGGACTCGTACACTAAAGCTGCAATGTCAACATTTGTAATGACATTGTCAATGGTTGTTCCGTGATCTGTAGTAATACCGTCAACCAATATTTTATAATTGAAATGTTTTAATATTTGAACTAGTTGTTTTGGCGGTTTGTTGAAGTTTATATTGAAATCACCAATGAAGACAACATTGTTTTTGTTGGAAGCTACCGTTTCAATGAAATCACAAAGCTTCTGTAAAGGAAAATTTGGCGATGAATATATCCCAATATAGGTAATATTTTCAATGATAACTTCAATTGCTTCTAAGTGTGTGTTTTTCTTTTGATCTTGAAGCAATGTTGTGCTGCAGGTTATTTCTTTATGACTAATGGATTCTCCAACAAAACAAATTGAACCACTTTTACCATTTGCATGTATACTGTCTATTCTACAGCATTCAGTATGGTTCTTAATGGTATATGTGTCAGTTGATTTTGAACCAGTTTCTTGGAAGAACATTATTTTAGATTGTAAAAGAACGATATCCGCATTAATGTGAGCTTCATATTTCTTTAAAGACCTTATATTGTGTGACATGCAGGAGAGTGGCAAGTTGTGTGTCATAATTCTAGAAAAGCGTGGAATAAGAGCACAACTTGGTGTCCTGAGTCTGCACATTTCATGTTCGACTTTTGCAGAAGGTTTTGGTGGCTTTGCAGGGAAGTAGTCTATACGCAAACCTTGAGCCGAAGTTGCTCGACTACATCCTACATATAACATATTGCACTTCAAGAATTTTTGGGGTATATGAAATGCTACAGATTGATATGTGGCACCTTGACTTTTGTGAACCGTCAATGCCAAAGCTTCCACTAAGGGCAATTGCATTCTAGTTACTTTATGGTGCTCTGCATTACCGAGTTGAAATTCTAATTTTAGGATTTCAATTGGTGTCCACTTGCACATATCATCTGTGTGTTCGCCTTCGGGTTTAAGTTTGTCTTTTATCTTCTGTCTGGTTAGCGACCCCACATCTGGCTCATCAAACTTGATCCAAACCCTTTTTGCAACTTCTTTACCTCCTGCAGTCTGTCCTTTGTTTATTTGCATGAGTTCTCCGATTGCACCGTTCACTATGCCGTCTTCGGTTGAAATGTTAGCTATCACCATGTATTTAGCTGTTTCTTTTAAAACTAATCTTAAAGCTAAACCCATAGTCTTTTGTCGTGGCAGTTTCTTGGCAGATTCAATATCCGATCGTTTCGCAGACGTATCAATGGCTTCGGATATGAAACTAACTTGATTCATAGAGTTAAGCACTCTTCTGTTCATTTCGTCGACTTCGTTATTAGTAGCCCAAAGATGCATTACTTGTGGTTGAAAAGTAATGTCTAGGTGGGTTATAAGATTTTGGAAATATTTTACATCAGCTTCCTCCAACTGTCCTCTGGCCAACTTTGTTAACATTATTGCAAATTGTTTGTCATCTTTTTGGCGCATTATTTCAGTCAACTCATAAAACTTAAATGTTTCCCAAATAGATTTAATCGATAACATTTCTACAGCACTTGGAAATTTAGACAATATTTCTTCAAAACTATCGTACAATGGTGTTGCTAATACCGGTGCTAATTGAAAGAAATCGCCAAACACTATTACATTTATGTCACCAAATGGTTTATTTATTCTTAATATAGACCTCAATCGTTGATCAATATATCCCAGTGTTTTTATGCCAACCATGGAAATTTCATCAATTATCAAAAGTTTTACATTGGTAAACTGACAACGTAGTGTATTTGAAATATCTGAACTTAACTTTGGTAATAATCCGTAAATTGATTCAATGGTAGTTTGAATGCGGAATGAAGTGTTAATCCTTTTATTCCATATGCAGCTTTACCTGTTGGTGCTGTCAGCAATACGGGAGGAAGTGACAGATCATCTATATCTGGTCTAAGATTTGCTATCCTAATTACAGATTGGGCTAATGCTCGTATAAGCATTGACTTTCCAGCTCCCGCTGGTCCAGTGACAAATACCTTCATCGCAGGATGACCTTTTCCCCATAATTGACTTCTTATGACATTAGTTGTATGATATAAGAGTTGGCGTTGACCGTCGTTTAGACATCCGATTAAGTCTTTAAACTGTTCATTGTCTATGAGGTGCACTATTATCTTACCACCATCTTTAGGTGAATCTACATCTGATGTATTTGTATTTTCAACATAATCTCCAACATCGTTTATTAGTACATCGTCTGGTACCCAATCTTCATCGTCTACAAGCTGATTGTTGTTACGGCCTTGTTCCCCTTCTATTTGGATTTCATTATCGTCTAATTGGGTTTCTTCTACTTTATTAAACTGTTGGTACAACTTTTTTATTTGAACAATGTTTGTTTCATACACTTGTTTACAGTTAATATCTAACAAATCAGTTTTTTCATCGCGCCATGGTAAAAATAACATAATATTTTCTCTGTAAAAGTCTTGTTCATTTTTATCCACATTAAACCTAACATACCGTATGATTTTTCTGATTTTACGTTTATGTATATACTTGTTTCGTTTTCCGATTAGAGTGCAGTCAATCGGATAAGTGGTATCAGGTTCATTATCAGTGTCAGAATCAGAACTGTTGTTAGCCGGTTTTTTTTTACCGCGAACCTCATAATTTGAGCCAAATTCTGCTAAAGTTACATCTTCAAGACTGTGTGGTCTACATGAATAGTATTCAATGAGACCGTCAAAAAAAATGTCATCAGATTTTGGATCCATTTCTCCTCTAACTGCCATTGGTTTCAACATTCGAGTTCTTTTATCAGGATGGCTAGTGTTTATAAATATATACCCAGTTGAAGTATTGCATTGCTTCATACCTAAACAAGTGTACACTGCTTCCTGTGCAGAAATTTCCTGACTCCCTGAAAAAGTTGACGCTATCTTTTTCAGTTGTTCTTTAACCGATAAATCAGTAGAAGACTTAAGATTTTCGACAATGTCTCTCATTAGTTTTGATATTCCACGTTGGCTTTTTCCAATATACTCGATTACATATCTAACACAAGAATAAACGTCCAATATGAACTGTATATCCATGTTAGATTGCCATAACGGAAATAATTCTTCATTGAATCCAGAAATCATTCGTTGTTTTATTGTACGTTTTAGAAAAACTGTTGGCCGTCTGATAACAGTTCGAATAATGGATTTATATTCATTAACATCTTTAATTGACAATTTTTGTAAAATGTCTTCTAATGATGGATCTGAAGATGAATCACTGTCCTTGTAGTCCCTGAGGTATTGCAGAAGTTTTTCATATTGTAGTGAACGAATTTTTCTTGTGATTGGATTACTTATGTCTTCTGTTAGCGGAGTCAATATACAGGTTTCATTCATTGGCGGATATGGTATGTTGAAGCGACACTTTTTCATTTGCTTGTCTTTGTCAGTTCTGTAACATGTGTGTGTATGGCTATGAGTATTTTTATGCAAATACTCATGGGCCGGACTGCCATCGTCTACCATACACGTAATGTATTTGTTGATAAGTGTTACACATGCACCAAAAGTTTCAGGTTTGGCTGGGTCAAAAACAGGTGCATTTTCTAACCACAATAGCATGTGTACGTGTGGACTGCCCCTATGTTGATATTCGACACGATAAAAGAAATGTTTCACACTGTGTTCTTTGAAAATAACATTTTTGGACTTGATCAATTTAAAAAGTGCTCTAAACCTATGATCAAAATAAGTAGCACAAACAACTGGGTCTTGTCGAATTAAATCGGATTTTTGTGCATAGGTTAGGACAGTATCATCAGACAACGTTTTGGAGTAACGCAGTTTATACAAAATCTTTAACAAATCAGTCCAAGTTGATTCACTGGGGCTAAATGTTAAGAATAATGTCGGTTGACCTTCTTGACGAACCATGGCAAAAACATTTTTTCTCATCGCTGCAAGATATGAAGGTGAATTTTGTACGTTGTGTAACATTCGGTATCCTTGATCGTTATCTATCATTTTGTTCAGAACAGCTGGATTTGCTACGTCATTCGCAGTTGTGTTTCCTTTTTTGTTTTTTCGTAAAACAATTTGCACATTGCTTGCAATTAGTTTTTGAACTAATACTTTGCATTTAAAAAACAAGTTAGATGAGTCCGATGCAAACCTTCGATCTACGTTCAGCAGTTCAGACCTTACTACTTTTGAGTAATTTTTTAAAGGGGATTTATTTGTACGTGGATGCCCACCAAATAAATCAGGAAAAGCTTTTTCCTCTGCATGGTCATCAATAAGAATAGATAACGGTTTCATGCCTTCGCCTGGTGCAAAAGAAACAAAATCACAGTTTTCAATCATCGTGTCCATAGTTCCCGGATTGATTGGTTCAATATTTGTGTCTTCATCGTCTGTTCCTTCACTTTCGTGATCTGAGCCGTTTTCCAAACTTTTTGTTGTTTCTGACACATGCGCCAGCCAATCTTTGTCTATTTCAGCATCTTTATATAGAGGTTTTTTAATCAAATCATTCAATGCTGATACTACTAATGATGGTCTGACATTTTGATAAAGATAATGTTGTTTAAAGCACGATTTTCTTTTTAATTTTACCTTCATCATCTTAACTGCAGCTAAATTTTCGGCACGCCTTGGCAAAATAGATGTAGTCTTAGTCAGATCTATTGGAACATTGATAACGTTACCTTTGATTTTTAGCTGTCCATCACTGCGAAGACATTTGAATATTTTCATAAACGGTAATCTAAGGGAAACCATTTGCTTTTCTATTTGATTTAATTGCGTAACTGAAGATGGAACACTGTTTAACTCATAACCATTTCCTATGTACAACGGAGGAACTTTGGATTTTTTTATATGCGGATGACAACTTGTACATATCATCACAGTACTCTTGGCATCACTTGGAATTGACATTCCCAATCGATTGAAGATATCAGAGTTGCATTTATTGACACTGGATGGGAAACGTAATCTATGACACGAATAACATTTTTCTGATAAACCTTGAGACCTTTTCAAAATATATTCAGATATCAAAACATCTTCTTTCTGCCTGGTTTCGTTTAATTTTTGCCGTTCTCGTTTTTTATAAGATATTGAATATGGTGTTTTCTTTTTAGTAGATACATTTTGACATAGGCTGCTATCTGATGGTAATCTACGCTTTCTCATGTTTCGAACATTTTGAATTTGATATGTTTTTTTGAAAACTGGATTTTCCATTCGTTTCAATCTGTTCTTCACACTGGCAACCTTGTTTGCATTCTTTATAACTGGATCTTGCAATCGTTTCAACATGCTCTTACGACTAGCGATCTGGTTAGCTTTTTTTATTTCCGGATCTTGTAGACGTTTCAACATGCTCTTACGACTGGCGATCCGGTTAGCTTTTTTAATTTCCGGATCTTGTAGACGTTTCAACATGCTTTTACGACAGGTGATTTGATGTGTTTTCTTAACAACTGGATCTTGCAGTCGTTTCAACATGCTCTTACGACTAGCGATCTGGTTAGCTTTTTTAATTTCCGGATCTTGTAGACGTTTCAACATGCTCTTACGACTAGCGATCTGGTTAGCTTTTTTAATTTCCGGATCTTGTAGACGTTTCAACATGCTCTTACGACTAGCGATCTGGTTAGCTTTTTTAATTTCCGGATCTTGTAGACGTTTCAACATGCTTTTACGACAGGTGATTTGATGTGCTTTCTTAACAACTGGATCTTGCAGTCGTTTCAACATGCTCTTACGACTAGCGATCTGGTTAGCTTTTTTTATTTCCGGATCTTGTAGACGTTTCAACATGCTCTTACGACTAGCGATCTGGTTAGCTTTTTTAATTTCCGGATCTTGTAGACGTTTCAACATGCTCTTACGACTAGCGATCTGGTTAGCTTTTTTAATTTCCGGATCTTGTAGACGTTTCAACATGCTTTTACGACAGGTGATTTGATGTGCTTTCTTAACAACTGGATCTTGCAGTCGTTTCAACATGCTCTTACGACTAGCGATCTGGTTAGCTTTTTTAATTTCCGGATCTTGTAGACGTTTCAACATGCTCTTACGACTAGCGATCTGGTTAGCTTTTTTAATTTCCGGATCTTGTAGACGTTTCAACATGCTCTTACGACTAGCGATCTGGTTAGCTTTTCGTAAAACTGGGTCTTGCAATCGTTTTTTTGTACATTTCAAATTAAGCAATTTTCTTTGATTAGTAACAACGATATCTTGGGACTCACGATATAATTGTTTTCTCAATTTATCATTTTCAAGTTCACGTGCACGAACAGTTTCTTTTTCACGGGATCGTTTCTTATCTTCTTTTTTTTTGAGAGCACGTTTCGATATTCGTCCCATTTAAAAAAAAAAAAATTACAGTAAAAATTAAAAAAAAAAAAATTAATTAACCTTAATATATTTACAAGCAGATATACAATAAATAAAACAACTTCCCAAACTGTGAGAATCTAAAAAAAAAATAAAAAAAAAACTATTTCTGACAACCTAAAAAAACAAACATAGTTAGTTAAAACTAACAGACATATAAAAATAAAAAAAATATGACCAAAAATGAAATACCTTAACTTAACACAGCAAACGCCCAATTTGAACTGTCACAAGATTTCTGAGCTTCTAAAACAAAATTGTTCAATGTAATCAAAAACTATACGATAAAAACAATTGAATGTAATTCTTATATATTATATTATTTATAAACATGTTGTCTGTTTTTTAAGTAGTGGTTGAAGTATTACTCAGTGTCATAATTTAAATAAAAAATGCCTTCACCAGATTAGCCATGACGTAATGTTACCTCCTGGCTTAATAAAAATTTTTCACAAACCATATAACAAAGCATAACAGAAATTATATACATACAGACTACAGAGTGAAACAAGATTATAATTTTTTTAAATAATATATAATTATAATTATAATACTGTGTAATATTAGAGATAATATATTAATATTAAATAATAATAATAATTAATAATATTTCAATAGAGAAAAAATTGTCAAAATAGGAATGTTAAAATAAAAAAAATTATTACATAGTTGATGAGTTAAATCTATCTGTTAACTCTGTTATACCATGTATAATATAAATAATTTTAAAGGATATTGGTAATTTGCTAAATATACTATACACTGAAAACATAGTGTACATATTAATATTTCAACACTAACTATGATATATAATGATTATTATTGGTTATTTATAAAATGTTTAATGTTAGTTTTCAACTGGATTTCATATTTATAGTCAGAATAACTGGTTGTATAATTCTTAGAACATATAAATATTGTAATAATATGTACAGAACTATGAAGAATATGGTATTGTTCAATGTAATAACAAAAAAATTACATGAATTTAACCCAGAGAATCTGCAACAATTAATTTGGCAGCAATGAATCGTTATGGATCTAAAACAAAATTATTAATGTTACCAAACAAAAATATAAAAGAATCCAAAAAACAAATAACTAAACATTAGTAGCATCACATATACATATGTATTATCCTAGTAGTTTTCGACATTAGTGGGTTGAACACAGCTGATATGTTATTTCTAATTTATTCATTTTGCTTTATTAAACATAAGAAATATTGATTATCATTAATAGTTTGATCATAATGAACAGAATCTTGAGGTTTTAATAGATACCTAAATTTTTTAATTGACTTATTATTAATGATTTAATAAATAACAATTCATATTATTTTAAGTATAAAAGTGTAACTACTTGTTTTGATTTTGCTACAAAATTATGGGGGGTATTAGCGCTCAAGACTTTTTAAGAAGTAAAAAATAATATCTTGCAAGAAATACGTAAATACGATACCAATTATCTTTGAAATTTTATAAAAAAATTATTGAAGGAGTGGACTATTGCTATAGTTGCAGTTTTCCCAACCCTATTTGATATGACGACTCACAAATATTCTTTCTGTTAGGTAGTCGATTCACACAAAAAAATCAAGTATTCCATAATATGTAGTAATATTAAAAATCATTTTATTATTTAATATAACAGAATACTGAATAATGAATACTTATTGATTATATGATTATATGATTGTTATATATGATTGCAATCATATACTAGAAAGTTACGGAAAGTTATTATTTTATATCCAGATAACAGTAGGTTAACGTATAGGTTAACGGGTAGTGTTTTTCTACAATTCACATCCTATAAAGTAAATATATAAAATATAAATCTAAGGTGCAAAATGTATAAAGGTATAAAACAGGTAATATTAAGTGGCACGTGCAATATATAAAATTAGAGTAACGAAAAAATTGAAAAAAAATCAGAATTTAAAACGATAAATTTACTGATGATTTAATCTTATGAGGATAGATTATAGTGTTAAAGTTAGAATAGAGTTTAGTACAGTATGAAGGGGTGTGTAAGTGGCAGGGCGGTAATATTTTATTTTATATTAACAATTAATTTGGTAGTTTAGCATCTTGGCCGAATATCGCCTTTCTATATACGTAGGTACAAGGTATGTTACAAAATGTAATGTAATCAAAAATATTTATATTTATTTACAATTCTTTTACAACTATTCCAATTAAATTTCATTTTCGTATATTGTAATTTATTGATAAAAAGTATTTCACTGCTGTTACCTACTGCACTATTCATTATTTGGAGCCAAAAAATTAACCTCAAATTTACTTTATCGGTATTTATAATATACATGGAATTTATAGTGCATGCGTACATCGGGAATATAGAAATTTAATCTTTTTTAACTACCTATATATTATTCTTAATACATAAATCATAATTATATAAGCGAATTTAAGACTAACTGGATTTAATATATTACATGTATGCACAATAAAATTATGTACTGTACCTAACCTACGAATTTTAAGATTTTAAATTTTGTTTATGTCAACAGTATTTTATTGTAACTAAGTTTCATTTCTAACAACTAATTATTACCTCTGAAATTGGGGTTTTAATTGGGTAACATCAATTCATAAAACTGTCGACTTTTGAAAAAGAAATTAGCTTATTTATTTTCGATTAAAAACTATAGATGATCATATTAGTTGTTACACAACAACTTTTTATGAAACTAATTTTAAATTGAATCTTCTTAATTTACGGTATCAGTAAAATATTTATTTTCCGTAGATACATCCGTGTTAAAACCATTATTCGATTCAAATAATAAATATACAATTTAATTATAATGAGACGTACAAATCAACCAAAAAACGTTGCGAACAAACTATAATTATAATTTGAGTTTTGTGCAATATCATCAAGAGTTAAATACTTAAATACCAATGCAATGGGGTTTTTACAATTACGTTAAATGACTCTAGGGCATGATAATCTCCCGGATCACCTCCCGTAAATACGCTACAACACCAATGTGCACCTACTAACATTATAATAAACTTAAGCAGTTACTCACCAGAAAAACAATGTGTTTGGTAGGTAAATACGGAAGTCGGAAAGTGGATGAAAACAAGCACCTCACATCGACAGCTACAAACACGCTAAATCAGAATTTAAAACAAAATATGTACCTACCTATATAGGTATTTATTATTGTTCAACATGAAAATCATAATATACGAGTACTTTTTAATTGGTAATCGGTCAAAAAGTCTATGGAAAGGTCCGAATACATTTTTAGTGTCGGACAAACAAAAAGTCCAAAAATACAAATTATTGAAATTATTCTATTCAATTTTCATTCATAATTATATAATTTATTATTATTTTAATAGGTATCTATAGATACATGTATTTATCTAGAATCTGGATTGTCGTTATATTTTTGTTAGTTATACGAAATAATAAGAATAAGAAAATACAAAAAAAATAATACAATACGTATTAGGTATATGTACAGACATTTTTAAATTTTAAAAATAAATATTAGTTTTATAGAATATTTTGTATTTTCGGATTTTTGGTCAGAAACTAAATAATGTGCTTTAACTTTTTGTCCGACTATAAATTTCTGAATCCGGACTTTTCTTCAGCGATTAATTTTAATTAATTGCTGTATTCATAAAATGTACAATGTAGGTATATACCTATACACTACACAACTTAATAAACGAAAAAAATTATTCTCATAAATGAGGAATTCTTGATATAGGTAGGTACTAATATAATATACTATTTACACACGACTCGATGATTGAAAAAACGTCATAAGTCAATTATTTAAAACTTTCGGATAATTGATAAAAACTGTATAATATATAAATATTTTTGAAAATAAAATTAATTTAAGAATAAGTTTTTTTTTTGTCATATTTATTTTTATTTGTACAATCTGTATAAATATATTTACAATAAGCACAATAGATGGATTATAATTTAAGAATAAGTACTTATTAAAATATATCATATACCTACTAATAATACAACTATAAAGACGGTTTTTTCACTCAACGCATAGAAACACATAATATGAATATAATAATAGTATACGCTTTTATTAACATCTCAATTTCATAAAATATACCTATGACTCGTGACGTTTCTACAAACATCGATTCACAAATTGTTTTACTGAGCATGATATTCAGTTTAGCATTTGAAAATTATTGAAGTATAAACTTATGATAATTTGTGAAAAACTATAAATAATTAATCAATATGAGACATGAGTAGATTAATTATGAAAAAAAAAAAAATATGGAGACCACATTATAATTATAATTATAATTTGAGTTTTGTGTAGTATTATCAAGCTTTAAATACCAACGCAAAATGATATTTACCTACAATTAAGGGGATTGGAAGCGTTGATTTTCTGTCTTTGTCTTACACACGTGGAATATAGGAAAAATAGCTATACGTGACTGATAAAAATTAAGGTACTTCTAGTTGTTCGATTTAAAATATGTAAAGATGATTGAATTGGTATACAAGTTTACTTTGCATCGGTCGAAGTACTTTTTCGATTGTTTTATTGTTTAAAATAAATATTTTGATGAGAATAAATATTTTAAATTTAAAATTTGTCAATTTTTATTATTAAATATATATTAAAAATATTAAAAATATACTTCGACCGATGCAAAGTAAACTTGTATACCAATTCAATCATCTTTACATATTTTAAATCGAATAACTAGAAGTACCTTAATTTTTATCAGTCACGTATAGCTATTTTTCCTATATTCCACGTGTGTAAGACAAAGACAGAAAATCAACGTTTCCAATCCCCTTAAGCAAGCTCCACTAATATGAGCTATAATACTATTAAAACAGAAGAAGGTGGCCCGGACAATATACAAAATAATAATAAATAAATATAAAATAAATTTCATTCAAAATCAAAGTATGGATCTAGAACATGATATATCTTTCGGATCACCTCCCGTAAACACACCACTGCACCTATGTAGTATATACCTATTAGGTATATTAAAATTATAAACTAAGTATTTACTTACCAGAAAAAAAAACAATGTATTTATTAGATATATAAATGTGTAAGAAAACAAGTCCCTTTCACATCGATTGCCAAAAACACACTAAATCAGAATTTACAGAATTTAAAGTAAAATATATTATCGGCGAGTTGGTGCCAATAACTATAGGTAGAAAGGAAGGTATAGCAAAAAATGTATTTTGATATTTTGTTGCGCGTGTTAGCAATTACTAAGATAACGATTACAATTTCGAAAGTCCAAAAGAAATGTATTTTGATATTTCGACGCGCGTGTCGCCAATTACTTAATATGACGGTTGAAATTTCAAAAGGCCAAAACATTAGATATTATAACAATGAATAGTATCTATGACTTAGACCGACATCGAACAGCATCGGTAGAAAACGGGTAAAATTATACAGCGAGTATAGGCAATAAATTACGATAATGATAATTAAAAAAAATAATAATAATAATAAATTGACAAGGATAATTTGAGATATATATCAGTAGAGATAAACTTCCGATTTTGGCACACACGTTAAATTACGAAAATAATTGGACCATTCGACGTTCTACTTCGACTAGAAGACTATACATACACGGCAACACAAATATTTAAAGTAAGTACAATAGGTATTGATGTAACTTTATATTAATATTTTATTTTTTAACTGGATAAGTAATGTTAACACACAAACAATTAGAATTTCTTTAAATGCATAATATAATTTGGGATGTGTAAAAAATGTTTCATAAGATTTGCTGTCGTCAGTAATTCTTGAACAAATTGGCATCGGAGTGACGTTTTATGAACCAGTTCAGGATTAAAATTATATTATAAATTATAGTACCTATTATATTGAAGTTATAAAAGAAAAAAAAAAATAGAGTAGGATTTATTAAAAATAATACTTATAAGTCATTATAATTTAAATTCCTAAATAAAATTGGAAAACACAAATGCTTTTAATAATTTCTGTAACTAAATATGTTTGAAACCCGTCATATACATATGCCATATTATATTTAAATCAGAGGTTCCCACCAACCTATGGCCCGCGGACCATACCTACAAAATTTAAAATATTTTATTTTAATTTTAATTTTATATTAATTTAATATATAAGGTGTAACAAGACTATTTGACAAATTTCCATTACAAATGTTACTATATTTGTTAAATAGTCCTGTTACACCCTGTATTTATTAGTAAAGGAAACACAATCCCAAAAATCATATTAACTTAATTTTTTATGATTTTAATTTACTTTTGATAAAAAAAATAACACAATATACATTTTTTTAATAATAATAATTTGTGTTAAATTGCTAATAAATGTAAAACTTTTACTTAAACTTAATAAACAATAATAAACATTATAATATGCCAGCTATAAAGAATTTCACTGTATTTTATTCATTCATAATTTAAATTATAAAACATGTGAAAAAATTAATTCTTGACAATGAGAAAAAATAAGGTAGGTATAAAATGTATGGTGGTCAGTAATATATTGAAAGTTCTCCAAGTAATTCGCAGTGTCAAAAGGTTAAACCACTGATTTAAATATATTTCAAAATTGTATAAAAAAATTTAAAAATAATAGTAAAATAAATAATTTAACAAAACGTTTTATAAGTGCTAAATGGGTAACACACATACATTTAATATTAACAGAAAAATAACATTAGAAAACACAAGTGCTTTTTAAAATTCAACAACTCATTTTGCTTGAAACCTATAACCATAGTTAAATATAATAAGTGAAAAATATCTGGTGACATTGCCATTGTGATCAGAGAAAAAGCCCAGTACCAACTGATGAACTAAATAATCCTTTTTTAGATTCTGAACGGAGTGATGAATGTATTGATTTTACAATGATGTGTGTTTTTTTTTTTTTATTTTTTTTTTTTTGTGTCTGACGACAACATTTGGAGCAGTAAAAATGCTTCGATTTTGGACTTCAGCCCCTCTTTGAAAAGGAAATTGAATCTAGTTGGTACTTTGGGGGGTCAAAAGTTAAAAATTTTCAATATTTTTTAAATGAGTCGGGAAAAACCCTAAAAAAATGAGGGAAAAACGGGATTTTTTACGCAAAACCAGTTTTCGACCAAATCGAATTTTTTATTTCGCTATAACTCAAAAACTAATAGATGTAAATACTTGAAATTTTCACCAAATGTTTATATTAGGGTTCTCCATACACAGTTAAATTTTCAAAGAATTTAGACTTTTTTTGAACTATTTATAGACAAATGAAATTTTTAATTTTTCTAAGTATTTTTTTTTTAAATAACGATAAAAATTTTTTGGCTGACCAGAAAATCATGAAAATTTAATACAAGGTTTCTTATAAGTTGTTCTTAAAGTGATAAAAAAAAATCCGAAATCGTTAGTCACAAATTTTTTTTATAAGTGCTTAAAGTTCGAATTTATACGAAATATGTCAAAATTGCAAAAATTTGCAAGTAATTTTGTGGTTGAAAAATCGTAAAATTTTTTTCTTTTATAACTAAGTTTTGAAAATTTGGTACAAGGTTCTCCATAAATTTTTCTTTAAATATCTGTAAAAAAAACTATACCGGATTCAGACAAAAAATTTTTATGAGTGTTTGAAATTTAAATTTTTACAAAACCGCGTTAAATAATGGTTTAGCCTCAAACGATTTTTGATATTTGTTGTAATTCAAACAGTATAAGTCGTAAATACTTGAAAATTTTACCAGTTATTTAGATTGCCATTTTCTTTACGTAATTTGATTTTCAAAACATTTTGACTTTTTTTGAGCTATTTATAGACAATTGAAATTTTCATTTTTTTTTTATTTTTTTTTTATAAATGTTGATAAAAAAAATTTAGCTGGGACAAATTACTTGAAAATTTAATTGAAGGTTCCACATAACTTGTTCTAACTCTCATTCAAAAATTATAAAAATACATAGGCACAATTTTTTTTTATTAGCATTTGAAAATCAAATATTGACACAAATTCGTCAAAATCATGAATATTTTTCACTATTTGGTAGTAAAAAATTTATAAATATTTTACTATCAATAGCTAAGAATTGAAAATTTAATACTATGCTGTCCATAAGTTAAGCTTAGAATAATTATAAAAAAGTTTGAGGATTATTCAATTTAAAAAATTTTACGAGTGTTTAAAGTTTTAATTTTAATTTTAAATCAAAAATACACGTGTAAAATTACGTTTTACTAATAAATAATTTTCGATTTTTGTTATTTTTAAAAAATTATCAAACGTAAGATCTTGAAGCTTTTACTTAAGTGTTTGAATTTGTGAATTTTTTTCAAAATATAATATATGACAATATTTAAATATAATATATCCCAGACTGACAAATCATCTCCGTTCAGAATCGTTTTTCGTATACAATGATACCTATCATTGCATTCAAATTTAACCTACCATAATCCGAGGTCCACCCCACCCCCTAATGAACAGCAGAGCGATACTCACTTACCCGCTTTTTTTTATTATACTAGTGTACCTACATATTTTATTGACTAATACAAATTAAACTATTTAAATAATGATTAGATTTTTTTTCCTGAAGATATTGTTTATATATAGCTTCAGATAGTCAGTTCTTTGGGGTTACAAATATTCTTTAAAAGGGTCGTAAAAAACCAAAAAAAATACATTCTAAAAACATCTAAAAAAAAATTAGGGAGTGAGAATTTTTACAAATAACCACCATTATAATATTAGAATTTACATTATGAAATTCTGTAATTTTACAATAAACACTGTTATTTAAAATTTTCTAGATGGCGTACACAATAGTACATAATAATTACTATGGGATGGAGCCCCCCAAGACTACACCAGAAAGTAAGCAAGCCCAAAATTTAATTATTTTTTATAAATTGTGTAATTTTTTTTTTTTTAGAAACTGTTAATAAAGGTGACGACAAAGAAGACGACAAAGAAATACAAGCATTACAAGCAGTTGCTGTGGGCAAAAAAAAAAATTACAAACCCAGTATGTATAAGTGTACTAATACAGTGTTAAATTTAATGAATTTCTCATATCAAATTGATTTAAATTATTTTTAAGAATGCCATGTTTGCAAAAAAAAACATAACGGGCGCTGTCAATCAAAAACACCACTAAAGAAAAGTAAGTATATTTGAACAAATGTATTTTAATGATTAAATGTTTATCAAACTTAAAGAATAATGGCAATGTATATTATTTTTTAACTAGAATGCCAAATTTGCTTTAAAAATCATTTTGGTGTTTGCTGGTGGCAGCCGAAGGAACCTGTGACTGACCTAAGGGAAATTTTAAATAAACGTAGACATAAAGTAAGTTTTCAGTACTTAACTATGAATATTATTTACAATTAGACATATAACAAGGTGGTTTTATATTTTCAATAACCATCTATAGTAAACAAATCTTTAAAGTTCAGAATCTAAATGGTTAACAAAGATATATCAGCATGACAGCATTGATATTTATTTAAACATATGATAGTTGATAAATTTAATAAATGTTGCTATTGGGAGACACTTTTTTGGGGGCTTACATTCTAATCGAATCATCATAACTTTTTATCAACTACAATTTAAAAGATACTAATAATAGTCTATATTGAAAATGTAGGCACTTAAAATTTGCAGAAGCCTTGCATGATGTGTAATATATTTTGAAAAAGTTACAACAGTCACTGATTTTATCTACAGCTTAAAGCTGAAAGTGTACAAAACTCTTTTTATTATCATAGTTAATTAGTACTATGTTTATTATGTTAAAATGATTGTATATTGCTTTAAATTACAATTAATACAAATACTATTAAATTATGTTCTAGGCGGCTACTCCACTCATTAATCTAATGGATGCCATGGAGATAAATCCAGGACCAGTGAGGGCCATATCGCCAATGGTACTATAGTATATTAATTAAATAAAATAAAGAAATATTTAAAAAATAAAACACTGTAAATGTTATTCATTTAAATTTTTAAAATACATATTACTAGGTTTATAAAAAAAAATTCTAAAACAGATGCCAAATGTTACTATACCTACCTGGTTAGGTTAGGATTGAGTTTTAATGTTTGTAGCAGGCGCATATATTTTGGCCTATAACACATTATGATTAATATCTGCTGCATAATATGTAGGTACATTAATGCAGCTTCGATCAACGTCAGGGTTGTAGGACCTGAAAATGTAGGTGCATTTTATTAAGTAACTCACTGTATACCACCATATCAAGAAAATACTCACCGAAAATAGTACAAAAGTGTTAGTAGGTACTACATTGAATGGTTGTAATGTCTAAATTTACATCGAGCCAACGCAGAGTCGCCCATAATGACAACAGTTTGCGTTGGATATTCATTGGACATTTTTTGTAAGGTGTTGATCCAAATGTTTTTCATTTTGAAGACACAACTTAAGTCGGGTTCACATGTCGTGTCACGTATTTTATATTTGATACACGGGTAACAAAATATTGGTAAAATGTCACCTACAAGTTGAATAAATTCAACTCTCCACAACATGGTATAATATAGACCAGGATTAACGGTTTCAAAAAAAACTTACATCAGTCGCATGACTGACCAATATTTTACTCACTTGGTTATTCGAACGAACAATTTAAACAATATAATGTAATAAAAAAACTGCGACATAATTAATTAAAAAAAGCGGGTAAGTGAGTATCGCTCTGCTGTACATTAGGGGGTGGGATGGACCTCAGACTAGGGAAGGTTAAATTTGAATGCAATGATAGGTATCATTGTATACGAAAAACGATTCTGAACGGAGATGATTTGTCAGTCTAGGATATATTATATTTAAATTATATCATATATTCTATTTTGAAACAAATTCAAACATTTAAGTAAAAATTTTTCAAGATAAAGTAAAAGGAAGTAGTCAAGTAATTTTTTAAAAATAACAAAAATCGAAAATTATTTATTAGTTAAAAGTTATTTTACACGTGTATTTTTGATTTCAAATTAAAATTAAAACTTTAAACACACGTAAAATTTTTTAAATTGAACAATCCTCAAATTTTTTTATAATTATTCTAAGCTTAACTTATGGACAGCATAGTATTAAATTTTCAATTCTTAGCTTTTGATAGAAAAATATTTATAAATTTTTAACTACCAAATAGTGAAAATATTCATGATTTTGACGAATTTTTGTCAATATTTGAACTTCAAATGCTAATAAAAAAAAATTGTGCCTATGTATTTTTATAATTTTTGAATGAGAGTTAGAACAAGTTATGTGGACCCTTAAATTAAATTTTCAAGTAATTTGTCCCAGCTAAATTTTTTTAATCAACATTTATAAAAAAAAAATAGATTATTTCAAATGTCTATAAATAGCTCAAAAAAAGTCAAAATATTTTGAAAATCAAATCACGTAAAGAAAATGACAATCTAAATAACTGGTAAAATTTTCAAGTATTTATGACTTATACTATTTGAATAACAATAAATATCAAAAATCGTTTGAGGCTAAACCATTATTTAACGCGGTTTTGCAAAAATTTAAATTTCAAACACTCATAAAAATTTTTTGTCTGAATCCGGTTGAGTTTTTTTTACAGATAATTGAAGAAAAATGTATGGAGAACCTTGTATCAAATTTTCAAAACTTAGTTATAAAAGAAAAAATTTTACGAATTTTCAACCACAAAATTACTTGCCAATTTTCGAAATTTTGACATATTTCGTATAAATTCGAACTTTAAGCACTTATAAAAAAAAATTGTGACTAACGATTTCGGATTTTTTTTTATCACTTTAAGAAAAACTTATAAGAAACCTTGTATTAAATTTTCAAGATTTTCTGGCCGGCCAAAAAATTTTTATCGTTATTTTAAAAAAAAATACTAAAAAAAGCGGGTAAGTGAGTATCGCTCTGCTGTACATTAGGGGTGTGGGGTGGACCTCGGACTAGGGTAGGTTAAATTTGAATGCAATGATAGGTATCATTGTATACGAAAAACGATTCTGAACGGAGATGATTTGTCAGTCTAGGATATATTATATTTAAATATTGTCATATATTCTATTTTGAAACAAGTATTTTATTTTTCAATTAGGACGCATTTGCATACGGCATGGTTATTGTACCTGGTATACCACAGTTTGATTGTAGATATCTGATATAATATTATTATGTACAATCGTGGTATACAAAAAAAGAAAATATACCATAGGTATCTAATCTAGTTTGTATATAGATATAAATAATAAACTTTATCAATTTTAACCTGTAATATTATATGTTTTGTTTTTAAATTTCTATTATGAATTAACCATGTATTAACTGTAATTGTTTTAAATTAATATGATTCAACATTGTATTGATTCCTTGTGTAACGATTACATATTAACATCAAGATGCGCCATTTCCTAAAGATTTCATTTTGTAAGTTTTATAAGTACCTCTCATTTAATTACTTAATATTTACTTATAATTATGTATTTTTTTTATTGTTTAGATATTACTAATAGCTGAATTACATCATCAAATGTGCATATTATAGTGTAACCAAGCTCAGCTGATGTTATACTCGGTGAATTGTAGTCCAAATTGTTATTTGCCTCTCAACTGGTAGACTTTAATATAGAGGTATTCCAAATAAATTTGACCAGATTACTATGGACTATTTGCAATATTAATATCAAATTAAATCATTAAATATAAGACTTTTTTTTTTATATTTTATTAAATTTCATAAAATTAACAGTGGATTTATACATTTGTATCAATAGATACAGAATTGTGTAAGACTTTTGTATCACACAGTACATTGAGTAATGACAAATTGTTTATAAGATTCATAGTTCATAATACATCAACAATATCAACTAATTGAAATGTTTGCACTGTTAAACCGAATGAAGGCCATTGAAAGGCTCATATACATTCAACTCTTTAATTGATTAAATATTTTGAATCTGTAAAAAATAACAAATATAATGTAATAAATTAGTATACACACATACAATAAGTGGCTTTTTAAATATTTACTTTTTACCTTTAATGTATGATATGTATTATTATAATATATAAAAAAAATTGTTAGTATTCAAGTTGTATCATAGTTATGTACAATGTAAAATATGATGTATTATGAATAAATAAATTTAAACAAAATCTTTATTTATTTATTTTTAGTCACTGTATATTATAATTACATACTTGGTAGAAAATTACAGAATAACATGTCCTAAGCAATTTAAATTATGTATGGAAAATAACATTTTATTATACAGGCTCGTTATCTAAATACTTAACACTGGAAGATGATTTGTTGTAGAACTGATATTATATAATTTATTATAATATGTTATGATCCTAGGCAAATACCTAATAAATGTTGATAATCTAAAAGACCGCACAATTTAAGTTGTAGTTTGTATTTGGAGGATTGATACAACCATACATATAAGACCAGAAGTGAGGATTATAATATATAGTTCAATATTATTTAAATAAAAATAAAATCTAGGTTTCTGCTTATTTTAAATAATAACAATTATTATAAGGTCAGTGCCCTCACACTTTTTATCCAGGCTTGGGACTGGCAACTCATGCATAATATTATGTAAGTGAATAGTTGGCGGTTTACACGTTCCTTTTTGAATCCAATAACAGTCAGATTGTATACAGGTTATGTTTATAATTTATTTTTAGTTGTGTTATGCTTTGTTTTTTCCAATTAGAAAATATTTTTACATTCTTTTTAGAATGATAACATATACATCCTTGCTGTTGTTTGGCCACCTTTTTTCTGCAACTTTCGTGTCATTGGCGCAAACCCAATTGGAAGTTCCTTGTCTCAGGTATGCTATGTAATGGCCAGAGCTCGTGTTTTCTCCCATATGTAATATTGCGGCTTGAGTTTTGTATTGTGCTCCAGCAATTTCCAAAATAGAGGTGGGTACGCCACTTAGTTTTAGATCTGTTATCTTGTTGGGAACAAATTGACCATTTACAAATGTTGAAGTAAACAGTTTTAGTTGAATTACTATATACTCATTTGCCACTATTATCTGATGTTTATTTTCAGAACCTCCGATGTTATTACAATTATTGCATCTGTAGTCATCTAATGTATTCCAAACATTTTGATTTGTTGAAAATAATGTTTGCAAAGTTTGTGATCTGTTCTGTGGAATCTGCAAATGTAGAATCAAACTTGTAGGTGCATTGTTGGCCGTTGTATGATTACAAGTATTGCAACGAATGGTATACAATTCTTGAAATCCAAATAAAGATTCAAATGTAGGTCTACTACGGTCCATAAGTGCTTCTAAAAATTCTATACAATCTTGTTGCTGTTGCAAAGTATATAATATTGTCTCGTTGTCCAAATATTCTCTGATTGTTCGAGTATCACATGATCCACTGTTACTTGTATATTCATGTAGGCTATGTTGAAGTGTTGGTCCGAGTTGATTATTACGAATTTCATTTACAAGAGATTGACAATTAAAAAGAACCTGTATGACAGAATTAGCATAACATGATACACCATCAGTGTTAGTAAAGCCACTGAATATACTACTTGATGTTATGTCAACTTTATTATTAATACTTGATATTTTTATTTTTTTTGGATTTTTTGACACAGTTGCATTATCACTTATTGTTTCTAATAATGAATCTGACCTTATGTTGCAATTTTCTGGAACTTTGAGAGTATTGCTATTGACCTTAATAAATTGAATATCATTAATCATGATATTATAATCGACTATTTTGGTTGATTTGGTTTTAGTTTCTGGAACCAAAATAGTGTCACTATCAACCTGTATAAACTCAATATCGTCCAAGTTATTATTATTCAGGATCTTAGTTGATTTAATCGATTTTTTAGATTTTTCCACAGGAAATCCATCGATTGCAGGAACGTTTGGTTTAATAAAATTGTTTTTGACTTCTTCTTGTACAATTTGGTCATCAACAGTCTCAGAATATTTTTCTATTTCCTTGAAAGTATCTATGTCCATAACCAGAATAGGTCTGTGATCACTTATGAGGGACTCGTACACTAAAGCTGCAATGTCAACATTTGTAATGACATTGTCAATGGTTGTTCCGTGATCTGTAGTAATACCGTCAACCAATATTTTATAATTGAAATGTTTTAATATTTGAACTAGTTGTTTTGGCGGTTTGTTGAAGTTTATATTGAAATCACCAATGAAGACAACATTGTTTTTGTTGGAAGCTACCGTTTCAATGAAATCACAAAGCTTCTGTAAAGGAAAATTTGGCGATGAATATATCCCAATATAGGTAATATTTTCAATGATAACTTCAATTGCTTCTAAGTGTGTGTTTTTCTTTTGATCTTGAAGCAATGTTGTGCTGCAGGTTATTTCTTTATGACTAATGGATTCTCCAACAAAACAAATTGAACCACTTTTACCATTTGCATGTATACTGTCTATTCTACAGCATTCAGTATGGTTCTTAATGGTATATGTGTCAGTTGATTTTGAACCAGTTTCTTGGAAGAACATTATTTTAGATTGTAAAAGAACGATATCCGCATTAATGTGAGCTTCATATTTCTTTAAAGACCTTATATTGTGTGACATGCAGGAGAGTGGCAAGTTGTGTGTCATAATTCTAGAAAAGCGTGGAATAAGAGCACAACTTGGTGTCCTGAGTCTGCACATTTCATGTTCGACTTTTGCAGAAGGTTTTGGTGGCTTTGCAGGGAAGTAGTCTATACGCAAACCTTGAGCCGAAGTTGCTCGACTACATCCTACATATAACATATTGCACTTCAAGAATTTTTGGGGTATATGAAATGCTACAGATTGATATGTGGCACCTTGACTTTTGTGAACCGTCAATGCCAAAGCTTCCACTAAGGGCAATTGCATTCTAGTTACTTTATGGTGCTCTGCATTACCGAGTTGAAATTCTAATTTTAGGATTTCAATTGGTGTCCACTTGCACATATCATCTGTGTGTTCGCCTTCGGGTTTAAGTTTGTCTTTTATCTTCTGTCTGGTTAGCGACCCCACATCTGGCTCATCAAACTTGATCCAAACCCTTTTTGCAACTTCTTTACCTCCTGCAGTCTGTCCTTTGTTTATTTGCATGAGTTCTCCGATTGCACCGTTCACTATGCCGTCTTCGGTTGAAATGTTAGCTATCACCATGTATTTAGCTGTTTCTTTTAAAACTAATCTTAAAGCTAAACCCATAGTCTTTTGTCGTGGCAGTTTCTTGGCAGATTCAATATCCGATCGTTTCGCAGACGTATCAATGGCTTCGGATATGAAACTAACTTGATTCATAGAGTTAAGCACTCTTCTGTTCATTTCGTCGACTTCGTTATTAGTAGCCCAAAGATGCATTACTTGTGGTTGAAAAGTAATGTCTAGGTGGGTTATAAGATTTTGGAAATATTTTACATCAGCTTCCTCCAACTGTCCTCTGGCCAACTTTGTTAACATTATTGCAAATTGTTTGTCATCTTTTTGGCGCATTATTTCAGTCAACTCATAAAACTTAAATGTTTCCCAAATAGATTTAATCGATAACATTTCTACAGCACTTGGAAATTTAGACAATATTTCTTCAAAACTATCGTACAATGGTGTTGCTAATACCGGTGCTAATTGAAAGAAATCGCCAAACACTATTACATTTATGTCACCAAATGGTTTATTTATTCTTAATATAGACCTCAATCGTTGATCAATATATCCCAGTGTTTTTATGCCAACCATGGAAATTTCATCAATTATCAAAAGTTTTACATTGGTAAACTGACAACGTAGTGTATTTGAAATATCTGAACTTAACTTTGGTAATAATCCGTAAATTGATTCAATGGTAGTTTGAATGCGGAATGAAGTGTTAATCCTTTTATTCCATATGCAGCTTTACCTGTTGGTGCTGTCAGCAATACGGGAGGAAGTGACAGATCATCTATATCTGGTCTAAGATTTGCTATCCTAATTACAGATTGGGCTAATGCTCGTATAAGCATTGACTTTCCAGCTCCCGCTGGTCCAGTGACAAATACCTTCATCGCAGGATGACCTTTTCCCCATAATTGACTTCTTATGACATTAGTTGTATGATATAAGAGTTGGCGTTGACCGTCGTTTAGACATCCGATTAAGTCTTTAAACTGTTCATTGTCTATGAGGTGCACTATTATCTTACCACCATCTTTAGGTGAATCTACATCTGATGTATTTGTATTTTCAACATAATCTCCAACATCGTTTATTAGTACATCGTCTGGTACCCAATCTTCATCGTCTACAAGCTGATTGTTGTTACGGCCTTGTTCCCCTTCTATTTGGATTTCATTATCGTCTAATTGGGTTTCTTCTACTTTATTAAACTGTTGGTACAACTTTTTTATTTGAACAATGTTTGTTTCATACACTTGTTTACAGTTAATATCTAACAAATCAGTTTTTTCATCGCGCCATGGTAAAAATAACATAATATTTTCTCTGTAAAAGTCTTGTTCATTTTTATCCACATTAAACCTAACATACCGTATGATTTTTCTGATTTTACGTTTATGTATATACTTGTTTCGTTTTCCGATTAGAGTGCAGTCAATCGGATAAGTGGTATCAGGTTCATTATCAGTGTCAGAATCAGAACTGTTGTTAGCCGGTTTTTTTTTACCGCGAACCTCATAATTTGAGCCAAATTCTGCTAAAGTTACATCTTCAAGACTGTGTGGTCTACATGAATAGTATTCAATGAGACCGTCAAAAAAAATGTCATCAGATTTTGGATCCATTTCTCCTCTAACTGCCATTGGTTTCAACATTCGAGTTCTTTTATCAGGATGGCTAGTGTTTATAAATATATACCCAGTTGAAGTATTGCATTGCTTCATACCTAAACAAGTGTACACTGCTTCCTGTGCAGAAATTTCCTGACTCCCTGAAAAAGTTGACGCTATCTTTTTCAGTTGTTCTTTAACCGATAAATCAGTAGAAGACTTAAGATTTTCGACAATGTCTCTCATTAGTTTTGATATTCCACGTTGGCTTTTTCCAATATACTCGATTACATATCTAACACAAGAATAAACGTCCAATATGAACTGTATATCCATGTTAGATTGCCATAACGGAAATAATTCTTCATTGAATCCAGAAATCATTCGTTGTTTTATTGTACGTTTTAGAAAAACTGTTGGCCGTCTGATAACAGTTCGAATAATGGATTTATATTCATTAACATCTTTAATTGACAATTTTTGTAAAATGTCTTCTAATGATGGATCTGAAGATGAATCACTGTCCTTGTAGTCCCTGAGGTATTGCAGAAGTTTTTCATATTGTAGTGAACGAATTTTTCTTGTGATTGGATTACTTATGTCTTCTGTTAGCGGAGTCAATATACAGGTTTCATTCATTGGCGGATATGGTATGTTGAAGCGACACTTTTTCATTTGCTTGTCTTTGTCAGTTCTGTAACATGTGTGTGTATGGCTATGAGTATTTTTATGCAAATACTCATGGGCCGGACTGCCATCGTCTACCATACACGTAATGTATTTGTTGATAAGTGTTACACATGCACCAAAAGTTTCAGGTTTGGCTGGGTCAAAAACAGGTGCATTTTCTAACCACAATAGCATGTGTACGTGTGGACTGCCCCTATGTTGATATTCGACACGATAAAAGAAATGTTTCACACTGTGTTCTTTGAAAATAACATTTTTGGACTTGATCAATTTAAAAAGTGCTCTAAACCTATGATCAAAATAAGTAGCACAAACAACTGGGTCTTGTCGAATTAAATCGGATTTTTGTGCATAGGTTAGGACAGTATCATCAGACAACGTTTTGGAGTAACGCAGTTTATACAAAATCTTTAACAAATCAGTCCAAGTTGATTCACTGGGGCTAAATGTTAAGAATAATGTCGGTTGACCTTCTTGACGAACCATGGCAAAAACATTTTTTCTCATCGCTGCAAGATATGAAGGTGAATTTTGTACGTTGTGTAACATTCGGTATCCTTGATCGTTATCTATCATTTTGTTCAGAACAGCTGGATTTGCTACGTCATTCGCAGTTGTGTTTCCTTTTTTGTTTTTTCGTAAAACAATTTGCACATTGCTTGCAATTAGTTTTTGAACTAATACTTTGCATTTAAAAAACAAGTTAGATGAGTCCGATGCAAACCTTCGATCTACGTTCAGCAGTTCAGACCTTACTACTTTTGAGTAATTTTTTAAAGGGGATTTATTTGTACGTGGATGCCCACCAAATAAATCAGGAAAAGCTTTTTCCTCTGCATGGTCATCAATAAGAATAGATAACGGTTTCATGCCTTCGCCTGGTGCAAAAGAAACAAAATCACAGTTTTCAATCATCGTGTCCATAGTTCCCGGATTGATTGGTTCAATATTTGTGTCTTCATCGTCTGTTCCTTCACTTTCGTGATCTGAGCCGTTTTCCAAACTTTTTGTTGTTTCTGACACATGCGCCAGCCAATCTTTGTCTATTTCAGCATCTTTATATAGAGGTTTTTTAATCAAATCATTCAATGCTGATACTACTAATGATGGTCTGACATTTTGATAAAGATAATGTTGTTTAAAGCACGATTTTCTTTTTAATTTTACCTTCATCATCTTAACTGCAGCTAAATTTTCGGCACGCCTTGGCAAAATAGATGTAGTCTTAGTCAGATCTATTGGAACATTGATAACGTTACCTTTGATTTTTAGCTGTCCATCACTGCGAAGACATTTGAATATTTTCATAAACGGTAATCTAAGGGAAACCATTTGCTTTTCTATTTGATTTAATTGCGTAACTGAAGATGGAACACTGTTTAACTCATAACCATTTCCTATGTACAACGGAGGAACTTTGGATTTTTTTATATGCGGATGACAACTTGTACATATCATCACAGTACTCTTGGCATCACTTGGAATTGACATTCCCAATCGATTGAAGATATCAGAGTTGCATTTATTGACACTGGATGGGAAACGTAATCTATGACACGAATAACATTTTTCTGATAAACCTTGAGACCTTTTCAAAATATATTCAGATATCAAAACATCTTCTTTCTGCCTGGTTTCGTTTAATTTTTGCCGTTCTCGTTTTTTATAAGATATTGAATATGGTGTTTTCTTTTTAGTAGATACATTTTGACATAGGCTGCTATCTGATGGTAATCTACGCTTTCTCATGTTTCGAACATTTTGAATTTGATATGTTTTTTTGAAAACTGGATTTTCCATTCGTTTCAATCTGTTCTTCACACTGGCAACCTTGTTTGCATTCTTTATAACTGGATCTTGCAATCGTTTCAACATGCTCTTACGACTAGCGATCTGGTTAGCTTTTTTTATTTCCGGATCTTGTAGACGTTTCAACATGCTCTTACGACTGGCGATCCGGTTAGCTTTTTTAATTTCCGGATCTTGTAGACGTTTCAACATGCTTTTACGACAGGTGATTTGATGTGTTTTCTTAACAACTGGATCTTGCAGTCGTTTCAACATGCTCTTACGACTAGCGATCTGGTTAGCTTTTTTAATTTCCGGATCTTGTAGACGTTTCAACATGCTCTTACGACTAGCGATCTGGTTAGCTTTTTTAATTTCCGGATCTTGTAGACGTTTCAACATGCTCTTACGACTAGCGATCTGGTTAGCTTTTTTAATTTCCGGATCTTGTAGACGTTTCAACATGCTTTTACGACAGGTGATTTGATGTGCTTTCTTAACAACTGGATCTTGCAGTCGTTTCAACATGCTCTTACGACTAGCGATCTGGTTAGCTTTTTTTATTTCCGGATCTTGTAGACGTTTCAACATGCTCTTACGACTAGCGATCTGGTTAGCTTTTTTAATTTCCGGATCTTGTAGACGTTTCAACATGCTCTTACGACTAGCGATCTGGTTAGCTTTTTTAATTTCCGGATCTTGTAGACGTTTCAACATGCTTTTACGACAGGTGATTTGATGTGCTTTCTTAACAACTGGATCTTGCAGTCGTTTCAACATGCTCTTACGACTAGCGATCTGGTTAGCTTTTTTAATTTCCGGATCTTGTAGACGTTTCAACATGCTCTTACGACTAGCGATCTGGTTAGCTTTTTTAATTTCCGGATCTTGTAGACGTTTCAACATGCTCTTACGACTAGCGATCTGGTTAGCTTTTCGTAAAACTGGGTCTTGCAATCGTTTTTTTGTACATTTCAAATTAAGCAATTTTCTTTGATTAGTAACAACGATATCTTGGGACTCACGATATAATTGTTTTCTCAATTTATCATTTTCAAGTTCACGTGCACGAACAGTTTCTTTTTCACGGGATCGTTTCTTATCTTCTTTTTTTTTGAGAGCACGTTTCGATATTCGTCCCATTTAAAAAAAAAAAAATTACAGTAAAAATTAAAAAAAAAAAAATTAATTAACCTTAATATATTTACAAGCAGATATACAATAAATAAAACAACTTCCCAAACTGTGAGAATCTAAAAAAAAAATAAAAAAAAAACTATTTCTGACAACCTAAAAAAACAAACATAGTTAGTTAAAACTAACAGACATATAAAAATAAAAAAAATATGACCAAAAATGAAATACCTTAACTTAACACAGCAAACGCCCAATTTGAACTGTCACAAGATTTCTGAGCTTCTAAAACAAAATTGTTCAATGTAATCAAAAACTATACGATAAAAACAATTGAATGTAATTCTTATATATTATATTATTTATAAACATGTTGTCTGTTTTTTAAGTAGTGGTTGAAGTATTACTCAGTGTCATAATTTAAATAAAAAATGCCTTCACCAGATTAGCCATGACGTAATGTTACCTCCTGGCTTAATAAAAATTTTTCACAAACCATATAACAAAGCATAACAGAAATTATATACATACAGACTACAGAGTGAAACAAGATTATAATTTTTTTAAATAATATATAATTATAATTATAATACTGTGTAATATTAGAGATAATATATTAATATTAAATAATAATAATAATTAATAATATTTCAATAGAGAAAAAATTGTCAAAATAGGAATGTTAAAATAAAAAAAATTATTACATAGTTGATGAGTTAAATCTATCTGTTAACTCTGTTATACCATGTATAATATAAATAATTTTAAAGGATATTGGTAATTTGCTAAATATACTATACACTGAAAACATAGTGTACATATTAATATTTCAACACTAACTATGATATATAATGATTATTATTGGTTATTTATAAAATGTTTAATGTTAGTTTTCAACTGGATTTCATATTTATAGTCAGAATAACTGGTTGTATAATTCTTAGAACATATAAATATTGTAATAATATGTACAGAACTATGAAGAATATGGTATTGTTCAATGTAATAACAAAAAAATTACATGAATTTAACCCAGAGAATCTGCAACAATTAATTTGGCAGCAATGAATCGTTATGGATCTAAAACAAAATTATTAATGTTACCAAACAAAAATATAAAAGAATCCAAAAAACAAATAACTAAACATTAGTAGCATCACATATACATATGTATTATCCTAGTAGTTTTCGACATTAGTGGGTTGAACACAGCTGATATGTTATTTCTAATTTATTCATTTTGCTTTATTAAACATAAGAAATATTGATTATCATTAATAGTTTGATCATAATGAACAGAATCTTGAGGTTTTAATAGATACCTAAATTTTTTAATTGACTTATTATTAATGATTTAATAAATAACAATTCATATTATTTTAAGTATAAAAGTGTAACTACTTGTTTTGATTTTGCTACAAAATTATGGGGGGTATTAGCGCTCAAGACTTTTTAAGAAGTAAAAAATAATATCTTGCAAGAAATACGTAAATACGATACCAATTATCTTTGAAATTTTATAAAAAAATTATTGAAGGAGTGGACTATTGCTATAGTTGCAGTTTTCCCAACCCTATTTGATATGACGACTCACAAATATTCTTTCTGTTAGGTAGTCGATTCACACAAAAAAATCAAGTATTCCATAATATGTAGTAATATTAAAAATCATTTTATTATTTAATATAACAGAATACTGAATAATGAATACTTATTGATTATATGATTATATGATTGTTATATATGATTGCAATCATATACTAGAAAGTTACGGAAAGTTATTATTTTATATCCAGATAACAGTAGGTTAACGTATAGGTTAACGGGTAGTGTTTTTCTACAATTCACATCCTATAAAGTAAATATATAAAATATAAATCTAAGGTGCAAAATGTATAAAGGTATAAAACAGGTAATATTAAGTGGCACGTGCAATATATAAAATTAGAGTAACGAAAAAATTGAAAAAAAATCAGAATTTAAAACGATAAATTTACTGATGATTTAATCTTATGAGGATAGATTATAGTGTTAAAGTTAGAATAGAGTTTAGTACAGTATGAAGGGGTGTGTAAGTGGCAGGGCGGTAATATTTTATTTTATATTAACAATTAATTTGGTAGTTTAGCATCTTGGCCGAATATCGCCTTTCTATATACGTAGGTACAAGGTATGTTACAAAATGTAATGTAATCAAAAATATTTATATTTATTTACAATTCTTTTACAACTATTCCAATTAAATTTCATTTTCGTATATTGTAATTTATTGATAAAAAGTATTTCACTGCTGTTACCTACTGCACTATTCATTATTTGGAGCCAAAAAATTAACCTCAAATTTACTTTATCGGTATTTATAATATACATGGAATTTATAGTGCATGCGTACATCGGGAATATAGAAATTTAATCTTTTTTAACTACCTATATATTATTCTTAATACATAAATCATAATTATATAAGCGAATTTAAGACTAACTGGATTTAATATATTACATGTATGCACAATAAAATTATGTACTGTACCTAACCTACGAATTTTAAGATTTTAAATTTTGTTTATGTCAACAGTATTTTATTGTAACTAAGTTTCATTTCTAACAACTAATTATTACCTCTGAAATTGGGGTTTTAATTGGGTAACATCAATTCATAAAACTGTCGACTTTTGAAAAAGAAATTAGCTTATTTATTTTCGATTAAAAACTATAGATGATCATATTAGTTGTTACACAACAACTTTTTATGAAACTAATTTTAAATTGAATCTTCTTAATTTACGGTATCAGTAAAATATTTATTTTCCGTAGATACATCCGTGTTAAAACCATTATTCGATTCAAATAATAAATATACAATTTAATTATAATGAGACGTACAAATCAACCAAAAAACGTTGCGAACAAACTATAATTATAATTTGAGTTTTGTGCAATATCATCAAGAGTTAAATACTTAAATACCAATGCAATGGGGTTTTTACAATTACGTTAAATGACTCTAGGGCATGATAATCTCCCGGATCACCTCCCGTAAATACGCTACAACACCAATGTGCACCTACTAACATTATAATAAACTTAAGCAGTTACTCACCAGAAAAACAATGTGTTTGATAGGTAAATACGGAAGTCGGAAAGTGGATGAAAACAAGCACCTCACATCGACAGCTACAAACACGCTAAATCAGAATTTAAAACAAAATATGTACCTACCTATATAGGTATTTATTATTGTTCAACATGAAAATCATAATATACGAGTACTTTTTAATTGGTAATCGGTCAAAAAGTCTATGGAAAGGTCCGAATACATTTTTAGTGTCGGACAAACAAAAAGTCCAAAAATACAAATTATTGAAATTATTCTATTCAATTTTCATTCATAATTATATAATTTATTATTATTTTAATAGGTATCTATAGATACATGTATTTATCTAGAATCTAGATCTATATAATAATCGTGGTAATATTGATTATCGCTTGTAGATACTAGATTATATAATCTTATGGTAGCTAACATGTAGACATACAGCCACATATCATAGCGATAGATATAGCTATTAGAACTTAGATCATATACGGTCTAAGAGATATATAATATAATATATAGGTAATTAACTATAGTGGATTTTCGTTATATTTTTGTTAGTTATACGAAATAATAAGAATATGAAAATAGAAAAAAACTACAATACGTATTAGGTATATGTACAGACATTTTTAAATTTTAAAAATAAATATTAGTTTTATAGAATATTTTGTATTTTCGGATTTTTGGTCAGAAACTAAATAATGTGCTTTAACTTTTTGTCCGACTATAAATTACTGAATCCGGACTTTTCTTCAGCGATTAATTTTAATTAATTGCTGTATTCATAAAATGTACAATGTAGGTACATACCTATACACTACACAACTTAATAAACGGAAAAATTATTCTCATAATTCATAAATGAGGAAATTCTTGATATAGGTAGGTACTAATATAATATACTATATACACACGACTCGATGATTGAAAAAACGTCATAAGTCAATTATTTAAAACTTTCGGATAATTGATAAAAACTGTATAATATATAAATATTTTTGAAAATAAAATTAATTTAAGAATAAGTTTTTTTTTTGTCATATTTATTTTTATTTGTACAATCTGTATAAATATATTTACAATAAGCACAATAGATGGATTATAATTTAAGAATAAGTACTTATTAAAATATATCATATACCTACTAATAATACAACTATAAAGACGGTTTTTTCACTCAACGCATAGAAACACATAATATGAATATAATAATAGTATACGCTTTTATTAACATCTCAATTTCATAAAATATACCTATGACTCGTGACGTTTCTACAAACATCGATTCACAAATTGTTTTACTGAGCATGATATTCAGTTTAGCATTTGAAAATTATTGAAGTATAAACTTATGATAATTTGTGAAAAACTATAAATAATTAATCAATATGAGACATGAGTAGATTAATTATGAAAAAAAAAAAAATATGGAGACCACATTATAATTATAATTATAATTTGAGTTTTGTGTAGTATTATCAAGCTTTAAATACCAACGCAAAATGATATTTACCTACAATTAAGGGGATTGGAAGCGTTGATTTTCTGTCTTTGTCTTACACACGTGGAATATAGGAAAAATAGCTATACGTGACTGATAAAAATTAAGGTACTTCTAGTTGTTCGATTTAAAATATGTAAAGATGATTGAATTGGTATACAAGTTTACTTTGCATCGGTCGAAGTACTTTTTCGATTGTTTTATTGTTTAAAATAAATATTTTGATGAGAATAAATATTTTAAATTTAAAATTTGTCAATTTTTATTATTAAATATATATTAAAAATATTAAAAATATACTTCGACCGATGCAAAGTAAACTTGTATACCAATTCAATCATCTTTACATATTTTAAATCGAATAACTAGAAGTACCTTAATTTTTATCAGTCACGTATAGCTATTTTTCCTATATTCCACGTGTGTAAGACAAAGACAGAAAATCAACGTTTCCAATCCCCTTAAGCAAGCTCCACTAATATGAGCTATAATACTATTAAAACAGAAGAAGGTGGCCCGGACAATATACAAAATAATAATAAATAAATATAAAATAAATTTCATTCAAAATCAAAGTATGGATCTAGAACATGATATATCTTTCGGATCACCTCCCGTAAACACACCACTGCACCTATGTAGTATATACCTATTAGGTATATTAAAATTATAAACTAAGTATTTACTTACCAGAAAAAAAAACAATGTATTTATTAGATATATAAATGTGTAAGAAAACAAGTCCCTTTCACATCGATTGCCAAAAACACACTAAATCAGAATTTACAGAATTTAAAGTAAAATATATTATCGGCGAGTTGGTGCCAATAACTATAGGTAGAAAGGAAGGTATAGCAAAAAATGTATTTTGATATTTTGTTGCGCGTGTTAGCAATTACTAAGATAACGATTACAATTTCGAAAGTCCAAAAGAAATGTATTTTGATATTTCGACGCGCGTGTCGCCAATTACTTAATATGACGGTTGAAATTTCAAAAGGCCAAAACATTAGATATTATAACAATGAATAGTATCTATGACTTAGACCGACATCGAACAGCATCGGTAGAAAACGGGTAAAATTATACAGCGAGTATAGGCAATAAATTACGATAATGATAATTAAAAAAAATAATAATAATAATAAATTGACAAGGATAATTTGAGATATATATCAGTAGAGATAAACTTCCGATTTTGGCACACACGTTAAATTACGAAAATAATTGGACCATTCGACGTTCTACTTCGACTAGAAGACTATACATACACGGCAACACAAATATTTAAAGTAAGTACAATAGGTATTGATGTAACTTTATATTAATATTTTATTTTTTAACTGGATAAGTAATGTTAACACACAAACAATTAGAATTTCTTTAAATGCATAATATAATTTGGGATGTGTAAAAAATGTTTCATAAGATTTGCTGTCGTCAGTAATTCTTGAACAAATTGGCATCGGAGTGACGTTTTATGAACCAGTTCAGGATTAAAATTATATTATAAATTATAGTACCTATTATATTGAAGTTATAAAAGAAAAAAAAAAATAGAGTAGGATTTATTAAAAATAATACTTATAAGTCATTATAATTTAAATTCCTAAATAAAATTGGAAAACACAAATGCTTTTAATAATTTCTGTAACTAAATATGTTTGAAACCCGTCATATACATATGCCATATTATATTTAAATCAGAGGTTCCCACCAACCTATGGCCCGCGGACCATACCTACAAAATTTAAAATATTTTATTTTAATTTTAATTTTATATTAATTTAATATATAAGGTGTAACAAGACTATTTGACAAATTTCCATTACAAATGTTACTATATTTGTTAAATAGTCCTGTTACACCCTGTATTTATTAGTAAAGGAAACACAATCCCAAAAATCATATTAACTTAATTTTTTATGATTTTAATTTACTTTTGATAAAAAAAATAACACAATATACATTTTTTTAATAATAATAATTTGTGTTAAATTGCTAATAAATGTAAAACTTTTACTTAAACTTAATAAACAATAATAAACATTATAATATGCCAGCTATAAAGAATTTCACTGTATTTTATTCATTCATAATTTAAATTATAAAACATGTGAAAAAATTAATTCTTGACAATGAGAAAAAATAAGGTAGGTATAAAATGTATGGTGGTCAGTAATATATTGAAAGTTCTCCAAGTAATTCGCAGTGTCAAAAGGTTAAACCACTGATTTAAATATATTTCAAAATTGTATAAAAAAATTTAAAAATAATAGTAAAATAAATAATTTAACAAAACGTTTTATAAGTGCTAAATGGGTAACACACATACATTTAATATTAACAGAAAAATAACATTAGAAAACACAAGTGCTTTTTAAAATTCAACAACTCATTTTGCTTGAAACCTATAACCATAGTTAAATATAATAAGTGAAAAATATCTGGTGACATTGCCATTGTGATCAGAGAAAAAGCCCAGTACCAACTGATGAACTAAATAATCCTTTTTTTTATTATACTAGTGTACCTACATATTTTATTGACTAATACAAATTAAACTATTTAAATAATGATTAGATTTTTTTTCCTGAAGATATTGTTTATATATAGCTTCAGATAGTCAGTTCTTTGGGGTTACAAATATTCTTTAAAAGGGTCGTAAAAAACCAAAAAAAATACATTCTAAAAACATCTAAAAAAAAATTAGGGAGTGAGAATTTTTACAAATAACCACCATTATAATATTAGAATTTACATTATGAATTCTGTAATTTTACAATAAACACTGTTATTTAAAATTTTCTAGATGGCGTACACAATAGTACATAATAATTACTATGGGATGGAGCCCCCCAAGACTACACCAGAAAGTAAGCAAGCCCAAAATTTAATTATTTTTTATAAATTGTGTAATTTTTTTTTTTTTAGAAACTGTTAATAAAGGTGACGACAAAGAAGACGAAAAAGAAATACAAGCATTACAAGCAGTTGCTGTGGGCAAAAAAAAAAATTACAAACCCAGTATGTATAAGTGTACTAATACAGTGTTAAATTTAATGAATTTCTCATATCAAATTGATTTAAATTATTTTTAAGAATGCCATGTTTGCAAAAAAAAACATAACGGGCGCTGTCAATCAAAAACACCACTAAAGAAAAGTAAGTATATTTGAACAAATGTATTTTAATGATTAAATGTTTATCAAACTTAAAGAATAATGGCAATGTATATTATTTTTTAACTAGAATGCCAAATTTGCTTTAAAAATCATTTTGGTGTTTGCTGGTGGCAGCCGAAGGAACCTGTGACTGACCTAAGGGAAATTTTAAATAAACGTAGACATAAAGTAAGTTTTCAGTACTTAACTATGAATATTATTTACAATTAGACATATAACAAGGTGGTTTTATATTTTCAATAACCATCTATAGTAAACAAATCTTTAAAGTTCAGAATCTAAATGGTTAACAAAGATATATCAGCATGACAGCATTGATATTTATTTAAACATATGATAGTTGATAAATTTAATAAATGTTGCTATTGGGAGACACTTTTTTGGGGGCTTACATTCTAATCGAATCATCATAACTTTTTATCAACTACAATTTAAAAGATACTAATAATAGTCTATATTGAAAATGTAGGCACTTAAAATTTGCAGAAGCCTTGCATGATGTGTAATATATTTTGAAAAAGTTACAACAGTCACTGATTTTATCTACAGCTTAAAGCTGAAAGTGTACAAAACTCTTTTTATTATCATAGTTAATTAGTACTATGTTTATTATGTTAAAATGATTGTATATTGCTTTAAATTACAATTAATACAAATACTATTAAATTATGTTCTAGGCGGCTACTCCACTCATTAATCTAATGGATGCCATGGAGATAAATCCAGGACCAGTGAGGGCCATATCGCCAATGGTACTATAGTATATTAATTAAATAAAATAAAGAAATATTTAAAAAATAAAACACTGTAAATGTTATTCATTTAAATTTTTAAAATACATATTACTAGGTTTATAAAAAAAAATTCTAAAACAGATGCCAAATGTTACTATACCTACCTGGTTAGGTTAGGATTGAGTTTTAATGTTTGTAGCAGGCGCATATATTTTGGCCTATAACACATTATGATTAATATCTGCTGCATAATATGTAGGTACATTAATGCAGCTTCGATCAACGTCAGGGTTGTAGGACCTGAAAATGTAGGTGCATTTTATTAAGTAACTCACTGTATACCACCATATCAAGAAAATACTCACCGAAAATAGTACAAAAGTGTTAGTAGGTACTACATTGAATGGTTGTAATGTCTAAATTTACATCGAGCCAACGCAGAGTCGCCCATAATGACAACAGTTTGCGTTGGATATTCATTGGACATTTTTTGTAAGGTGTTGATCCAAATGTTTTTCATTTTGAAGACACAACTTAAGTCGGGTTCACATGTCGTGTCACGTATTTTATATTTGATACACGGGTAACAAAATATTGGTAAAATGTCACCTACAAGTTGAATAAATTCAACTCTCCACAACATGGTATAATATAGACCAGGATTAACGGTTTCAAAAAAAACTTACATCAGTCGCATGACTGACCAATATTTTACTCACTTGGTTATTCGAACGAACAATTTAAACAATATAATGTAATAAAAAAACTGCGACATAATTAATTAAAAAAAAAAAAAAAATAGAAGTTCAACTCACGAGGTATTAGAAAACAATAACAAATTACAATTCGCCATTCGGTAATCGGTAATATTAAATATATGGTATGCAAGAACTGGGTTTTAAACTTTGATAGTAAGTTGATAACATAGAAAAGAATAGTGAATACCAAATATGTTCTTTTCCTAAAAGAATTTATTTATGTTTATTTAGCCATGGTTGAAACTAGAGTCTATAGTACATTCCTCCATATGATTATACAATATATTTTGTAATTAACGATTGCCGGTATAAACAAACTAGCTTGTTCTTTCGTTATCACTACCCACTATCAGGCATTACTCACATGGTTCCGGAGGGAAATTAAAGTGGCAATTCAAATATTCAAGATTCTAACTATACTCGCGGATTTTAAGACAATGAATAAAAAAAAAGCAAATTCAAACATTTAAGTAAAAGTCTCAAGATCCTACGTTTGTAAATTTTTTAAAAAATACAAAAATCAATACATTCATCACTCCGTTCAGAATCTAAAAATTATTAAGTAATAAAACGTTATTTTACACGTGTATTTTTGATTTCAAATTAAAATTAAAACTTTAAACACTCGTAAAATTTTTTAAATTAAATAATCCTCAAACTTTTTTATAATTATTCTAAGCTTAACTTATGGACAGCATAGTGTTAAATTTTCAATTCTTAGCTTTTGATAGAAAAATATTTATAAATTTTTAACTACCAAATAGTGAAAAATATTCATGATTTTGACGAATTTTTGTCAATATTTGAACTTCAAATGCTAATAAAAAAAAATTGTGCCTATGTATTTTTATAATTTTTGAATGAGAGTTAGAACAAGTTATGTGGACCCTTCAATTAAATTTTCTAGTAAATTTTCCCAGCTCAATTTTTTTTATCAACATTTATAAAAAAAAAATAAAATAAAAATGAAAATTTCAATTGTCTATAAATAGCTCAAAAAAAGTCAAAATATTTTGAAACTCAAATCACGTAAAGAAAATGGCAATCTTAGTAACTGGTAAAATTTGCAGGTATTTACGACTTATACAATTTGAATAACAACAAATATCAAAAACCGTTTGAGGCAAAACCGTTATTTAACGCGGTTTTGTAAAAATTTAAATTTCAAACACTCATAAAAATTTTTTGTCTGAATCCGGTAGAGTTTTTTTTATAGATATTTGAAGAAAAATATATGGAGAACCTTGTACCAAATATTCAAAACTTAGTTATAAAAGAAAAAAAATTTACGATTTTTCAACCACAAAATTACTTGCAAATTTTCGCAATTTTTACATGTTTCGAATAAATTCGAACTTTAGCACTTATAAAAAAAAATTGTGACTAAAGATTTCGGATTTTTTTTTTATCACTTTAAGAACAACTTATAAGAAACCTTGTATTAAATTTTCAAGATTTTATGGCCGGCAAAAAAAAATTTATCGTTATTTTAAAAAAAAATTAAAAATTTCAATTGTCTATAAATAGCTCAAAAAAAGTCAAAATTCTTTGAAAATTTAACTGTGAATGGAGAACAATAATATAAACATTTGGTAAAAATTTCAAGTATTTACATCGATTAGTTTTTGAGTTTTAGCAAAATAAAAAAATTCGATTTTGTCGAAAACCGGTTTTGCGTAAAAATTCCCGTTTTTCTGTCCTTTTTTTTTTGTTTTTCTCGATTTTTTTGAAAACTGTTGGAAAATGTTTACTTTTCACCTCTATAATGCACCAAGGATATCCACTTTTCCATCGGAAACCACCCCCAAAGTTTGAAATTGAAGCATTATTTCGACTAGTTATGCTGTAGACAGACACAAAAAAAAAATAAAAAAACACACATCATTGTAAAATCAATACATTCATCACTCCGTTCAGAATCTAAAATACGATTTAGGTACGTTAGAATACCTACTTACACGTTATCACTTCTAAAGTTATAGTGTAAGTTTAATTGTTTTTGTTCATTCAATACGTCGTTCTCGATTCGTCTTTTCCTAACACCCGAACGGTTTAAATTAATCTCCCATACTTGCAGCAGTCTTTTCAAAGTCAAGGTTCGTGTTGCCGATGTGTTCAACTACGATGGTTGGGCTACGACAAATCAAGACGCATGCAAAAAATAATCGAGGTGATAATAAATTGTATTTAGTATGTGATATGTTTAGGTTTTTTCGTCGCATTAAGGATGTACGTTTAAATGATATTTGGATAAGAAAAATCAAGATATACAGACAGAATACTTGTTCTTGTATTTTTACAATTATCATTATAACTATTCGTGCATCTTTATATATTATCTCAACCTAGTTTTGAAGAATACATAGCTAAATAAACATAAAATTGTTAGCACATGTGTTACAGGAACATACAACGAACATCGTTATACGTACGATTATGTGTCGGTAACCGATCGAATTACCCGTTCCACACGTATTAGCACGAAATTACGCAACGGAATCCACAAACGAAATTCAAGAATATAAAATTTTCTCACCACCCGATCAAAGACCAAAGACCAAACGTAGCGTGACTCATAACTCCGATGTGATTCAATACAGACGATCCGATTCAACGCCATCCACCGTCGTCACGGCACCGTCGACGTGTAGGTACACATGGGTCGGATGCGACATAAATCACAAATTTTCAAAATTATATTTTATATTTTTGTATCGTGTGAAAAGTTTTCAACAAAACATTTTATTACCCTAAATTGTATTCGTACGAGACGTATTGATAAACATCACATTTAAGTACAAATATTGACACATTATTTACAGTGAACGGATTGGGCTTATAACGTAGAAAAATGTCCTGATATTTAGACCGTGTTCTCGGCTTTGAGTGCTTGGTGGAGTTGGACCGGAATTATGAGTAACTTCCGATATTTTGATGTATGTGGTGCAGGAGGTGACAATTTGCTTTATCGATGGATTAACGTTACAAGAATCGCATAATATTTTTGTACTGTTCCCTTGCCGATGAGGCAAGCGTGTGTTAGGCGAGAACGGCGTACTTAAAATCGACTAATGGTTACTGAGTCTCGGTTTTATTGGAAAAAAAAAAAAAAAAGTTCTAAATAACACGAATCTATAACATTAAGATGTAATAATATTATATTGACGTTAGAACATAAAACATAGAAGATTCGATACTCGCCGGGAATACAGCGATTCAAAAATGTGACGGCCCTTCTCACGAATTTTATTCTAATAACGTCCATCAGTTTTATGTCGATTGTGCCCTTCGTACACTACGGTTATTATACGCGTACTCGTAAAAATATTTATAAGAATAAAGCCCGTAATTAGGTTAATGGCTATTACCTATACGACGTATTAGAGAATTTTGATGTATTAACATTAAATATCGAAAGTTTTGTACGATTAGGTTATTGTTATATTTATACACGGTCCAATCGTCCAGGTTAGGTAGCTGGGTGTTCACGGAAAACCGTAGAAATACTGATTGTTAAAAAAATGTCAAGTTACCAAAAGCCTAATTAAGTATGTGTGTATGGATTTATTTTCCAATATGTTTGTTTACCAAACGAGTATTAAATAAAAAAAAGCGGGTAAGTGAGTATCGCTCTGCTGTACATTAGGGGTGGGGTGGACCTCGGATTAGGGTAGGTTAAATTTGAATGCAATGATAGGTATCATTGTATACGAAAAACGATTCTGAACGGAGCTGATTTGTCAGTCTGGGATATATTATATTTAAATATTGTCATATATTCTATTTTGAAAAAAATTCACAAATTCAAACATTTAAGTAAAAGCTTCAAGATCTTACGTTTAGTTATTTTTGTAAAAATAACAAAAATCGAAAATTATTTATTAGTAAAACGTTATTTTACACGTGTATTTTTGATTTCAAATTAAAATTAAAATTTTAAACACTCGTAAAATTTTTTTAATTGAATAATCCTCAAACTTTTTTATAATTATTCTAAGCTTAACTTATGGACAGCATAGTATTAAATTTTCAATTCTTAGGTTTTGATAGTAAAATATTTATAAATTTTTAACTACCAAATAATTAAAAATATTCATTATTTTGACGAATTTTTGTCAAAATTTGAACTTCAAATGCTAATAAAAAAAAATTGTGCATATGTATTTTTATAATTTTTGAATGAGAGTTAGAACAAGTTAAGTGGACCCTTCAATTAAATTTTCTAGTAAATTTTCCCAGCTCAATTTTTTTTATCAACATTTATAAAAAAAAAATAAAATAAAAATGAAAATTTCAATTGTCTATAAATAGCTCAAAAAAAGTCAAAATATTTTGAAACTCAAATCACGTAAAGAAAATGGCAATCTTAGTAACTGGTAAAATTTGCAGGTATTTACGACTTATACAATTTGAATAACAACAAATATCAAAAACCGTTTGAGGCAAAACCGTTATTTAACGCGGTTTTGTAAAAATTTAAATTTCAAACACTCATAAAAATTTTTTGTCTGAATCCGGTAGAGTTTTTTTTATAGATATTTGAAGAAAAATATATGGAGAACCTTGTACCAAATATTCAAAACTTAGTTATAAAAGAAAAAAAATTTACGATTTTTCAACCACAAAATTACTTGCAAATTTTCGCAATTTTTACATGTTTCGAATAAATTCGAACTTTAGCACTTATAAAAAAAAATTGTGACTAAAGATTTCGGATTTTTTTTTTATCACTTTAAGAACAACTTATAAGAAACCTTGTATTAAATTTTCAAGATTTTATGGCCGGCAAAAAAAAATTTATCGTTATTTTAAAAAAAAATTAAAAATTTCAATTGTCTATAAATAGCTCAAAAAAAGTCAAAATTCTTTGAAAATTTAACTGTGAATGGAGAACAATAATATAAACATTTGGTAAAAATTTCAAGTATTTACATCGATTAGTTTTTGAGTTTTAGCAAAATAAAAAAATTCGATTTTGTCGAAAACCGGTTTTGCGTAAAAATTCCCGTTTTTCTGTCCTTTTTTTTTTGTTTTTCTCGATTTTTTTGAAAACTGTTGGAAAATGTTTACTTTTCACCTCTATAATGCACCAAGGATATCCACTTTTCCATCGGAAACCACCCCCAAAGTTTGAAATTGAAGCATTATTTCGACTAGTTATGCTGTAGACAGACACAAAAAAAAAAAAAAAAAACACACATCATTGTAAAATCAATACATTCATCACTCCGTTCAGAATCTAAAATACGATTTAGGTACGTTAGAATACCTACTTACACGTTATCACTTCTAAAGTTATAGTGTAAGTTTAATTGTTTTTGTTCATTCAATACGTCGTTCTCGATTCGTCTTTTCCTAACACCCGAACGGTTTAAATTAATCTCCCATACTTGCAGCAGTCTTTTCAAAGTCAAGGTTCGTGTTGCCGATGTGTTCAACTACGATGGTTGGGCTACGACAAATCAAGACGCATGCAAAAAATAATCGAGGTGATAATAAATTGTATTTAGTATGTGATATGTTTAGGTTTTTTCGTCGCATTAAGGATGTACGTTTAAATGATATTTGGATAAGAAAAATCAAGATATACAGACAGAATACTTGTTCTTGTATTTTTACAATTATCATTATAACTATTCGTGCATCTTTATATATTATCTCAACCTAGTTTTGAAGAATACATAGCTAAATAAACATAAAATTGTTAGCACATGTGTTACAGGAACATACAACGAACATCGTTATACGTACGATTATGTGTCGGTAACCGATCGAATTACCCGTTCCACACGTATTAGCACGAAATTACGCAACGGAATCCACAAACGAAATTCAAGAATATAAAATTTTCTCACCACCCGATCAAAGACCAAAGACCAAACGTAGCGTGACTCATAACTCCGATGTGATTCAATACAGACGATCCGATTCAACGCCATCCACCGTCGTCACGGCACCGTCGACGTGTAGGTACACATGGGTCGGATGCGACATAAATCACAAATTTTCAAAATTATATTTTATATTTTTGTATCGTGTGAAAAGTTTTCAACAAAACATTTTATTACCCTAAATTGTATTCGTACGAGACGTATTGATAAACATCACATTTAAGTACAAATATTGACACATTATTTACAGTGAACGGATTGGGCTTATAACGTAGAAAAATGTCCTGATATTTAGACCGTGTTCTCGGCTTTGAGTGCTTGGTGGAGTTGGACCGGAATTATGAGTAACTTCCGATATTTTGATGTATGTGGTGCAGGAGGTGACAATTTGCTTTATCGATGGATTAACGTTACAAGAATCGCATAATATTTTTGTACTGTTCCCTTGCCGATGAGGCAAGCGTGTGTTAGGCGAGAACGGCGTACTTAAAATCGACTAATGGTTACTGAGTCTCGGTTTTATTGGAAAAAAAAAAAAAAAGTTCTAAATAACACGAATCTATAACATTAAGATGTAATAATATTATATTGACGTTAGAACATAAAACATAGAAGATTCGATACTCGCCGGGAATACAGCGATTCAAAAATGTGACGGCCCTTCTCACGAATTTTATTCTAATAACGTCCATCAGTTTTATGTCGATTGTGCCCTTCGTACACTACGGTTATTATACGCGTACTCGTAAAAATATTTATAAGAATAAAGCCCGTAATTAGGTTAATGGCTATTACCTATACGACGTATTAGAGAATTTTGATGTATTAACATTAAATATCGAAAGTTTTGTACGATTAGGTTATTGTTATATTTATACACGGTCCAATCGTCCAGGTTAGGTAGCTGGGTGTTCACGGAAAACCGTAGAAATACTGATTGTTAAAAAAATGTCAAGTTACCAAAAGCCTAATTAAGTATGTGTGTATGGATTTATTTTCCATTATGTTTGTTTACCAAACGAGTATTAAATAAAAAAAAAGCGGGTAAGTGAGTATCGCTCTGCTGTACATTAGGGGTGGGGTGGACCTCGGATTAGGGTAGGTTAAATTTGAATGCAATGATAGGTATCATTGTATACGAAAAACGATTCTGAACGGAGCTGATTTGTCAGTCTGGGATATATTATATTTAAATATTGTCATATATTCTATTTTGAAAAAAATTCACAAATTCAAACATTTAAGTAAAAGCTTCAAGATCTTACGTTTAGTTATTTTTGTAAAAATAACAAAAATCGAAAATTATTTATTAGTAAAACGTTATTTTACACGTGTATTTTTGATTTCAAATTAAAATTAAAATTTTAAACACTCGTAAAATTTTTTTAATTGAATAATCCTCAAACTTTTTTATAATTATTCTAAGCTTAACTTATGGACAGCATAGTATTAAATTTTCAATTCTTAGGTTTTGATAGTAAAATATTTATAAATTTTTAACTACCAAATAATTAAAAATATTCATGATTTTTACGAATTTATGTCAAAATTTGAACTTCAAATGCTAATAAAAAAAAATTGTGCATATGTATTTTTATAATTTTTGAATGAGAGTTAGAACAAGTTAAGTGGACCCTTCAATTAAATTTTCTAGTAAATTTTCCCAGCTCAATTTTTTTTATCAACATTTATAAAAAAAAAATAAAATAAAAATGAAAATTTCAATTGTCTATAAATAGCTCAAAAAAAGTCAAAATATTTTGAAACTCAAATCACGTAAAGAAAATGGCAATCTTAGTAACTGGTAAAATTTGCAGGTATTTACGACTTATACAATTTGAATAACAACAAATATCAAAAACCGTTTGAGGCAAAACCGTTATTTAACGCGGTTTTGTAAAAATTTAAATTTCAAACACTCATAAAAATTTTTTGTCTGAATCCGGTAGAGTTTTTTTTATAGATATTTGAAGAAAAATATATGGAGAACCTTGTACCAAATATTCAAAACTTAGTTATAAAAGAAAAAAAATTTACGATTTTTCAACCACAAAATTACTTGCAAATTTTCGCAATTTTTACATGTTTCGAATAAATTCGAACTTTAGCACTTATAAAAAAAAATTGTGACAAAAGATTTCGGATTTTTTTTTTTTCACTTTAAGAACAACTTATAAGAAACCTTGTATTAAATTTTCAAGATTTTATGGCCGGCAAAAAAAAATTTATCGTTATTTTAAAAAAAAATTAAAAATTTCAATTGTCTATAAATAGCTCAAAAAAAGTCAAAATTCTTTGAAAATTTAACTGTGAATGGAGAACAATAATATAAACATTTGGTAAAAATTTCAAGTATTTACATCGATTAGTTTTTGAGTTTTAGCAAAATAAAAAAATTCGATTTTGTCGAAAACCGGTTTTGCGTAAAAATTCCCGTTTTTCTGTCCTTTTTTTTTTGTTTTTCTCGATTTTTTTGAAAACTGTTGGAAAATGTTTACTTTTCACCTCTATAATGCACCAAGGATATCCACTTTTCCATCGGAAACCACCCCCAAAGTTTGAAATTGAAGCATTATTTCGACTAGTTATGCTGTAGACAGACACAAAAAAAAAAAAAAAAAACACACATCATTGTAAAATCAATACATTCATCACTCCGTTCAGAATCTAAAATACGATTTAGGTACGTTAGAATACCTACTTACACGTTATCACTTCTAAAGTTATAGTGTAAGTTTAATTGTTTTTGTTCATTCAATACGTCGTTCTCGATTCGTCTTTTCCTAACACCCGAACGGTTTAAATTAATCTCCCATACTTGCAGCAGTCTTTTCAAAGTCAAGGTTCGTGTTGCCGATGTGTTCAACTACGATGGTTGGGCTACGACAAATCAAGACGCATGCAAAAAATAATCGAGGTGATAATAAATTGTATTTAGTATGTGATATGTTTAGGTTTTTTCGTCGCATTAAGGATGTACGTTTAAATGATATTTGGATAAGAAAAATCAAGATATACAGACAGAATACTTGTTCTTGTATTTTTACAATTATCATTATAACTATTCGTGCATCTTTATATATTATCTCAACCTAGTTTTGAAGAATACATAGCTAAATAAACATAAAATTGTTAGCACATGTGTTACAGGAACATACAACGAACATCGTTATACGTACGATTATGTGTCGGTAACCGATCGAATTACCCGTTCCACACGTATTAGCACGAAATTACGCAACGGAATCCACAAACGAAATTCAAGAATATAAAATTTTCTCACCACCCGATCAAAGACCAAAGACCAAACGTAGCGTGACTCATAACTCCGATGTGATTCAATACAGACGATCCGATTCAACGCCATCCACCGTCGTCACGGCACCGTCGACGTGTAGGTACACATGGGTCGGATGCGACATAAATCACAAATTTTCAAAATTATATTTTATATTTTTGTATCGTGTGAAAAGTTTTCAACAAAACATTTTATTACCCTAAATTGTATTCGTACGAGACGTATTGATAAACATCACATTTAAGTACAAATATTGACACATTATTTACAGTGAACGGATTGGGCTTATAACGTAGAAAAATGTCCTGATATTTAGACCGTGTTCTCGGCTTTGAGTGCTTGGTGGAGTTGGACCGGAATTATGAGTAACTTCCGATATTTTGATGTATGTGGTGCAGGAGGTGACAATTTGCTTTATCGATGGATTAACGTTACAAGAATCGCATAATATTTTTGTACTGTTCCCTTGCCGATGAGGCAAGCGTGTGTTAGGCGAGAACGGCGTACTTAAAATCGACTAATGGTTACTGAGTCTCGGTTTTATTGGAAAAAAAAAAAAAAAAGTTCTAAATAACACGAATCTATAACATTAAGATGTAATAATATTATATTGACGTTAGAACATAAAACATAGAAGATTCGATACTCGCCGGGAATACAGCGATTCAAAAATGTGACGGCCCTTCTCACGAATTTTATTCTAATAACGTCCATCAGTTTTATGTCGATTGTGCCCTTCGTACACTACGGTTATTATACGCGTACTCGTAAAAATATTTATAAGAATAAAGCCCGTAATTAGGTTAATAGCTATTACCTATACGACGTATTAGAGAATTTTGATGTATTAACATTAAATATCGAAAGTTTAGTACGATTAGGTTATTGTTATATTTATACACGGTCCAATCGTCCAGGTTAGGTAGCTGGGTGTTCACGGAAAACCGTAGAAATACTGATTGTTAAAAAAATGTCAAGTTACCAAAAGCCTAATTAAGTATGTGTGTATGGATTTATTTTCCATTATGTTTGTTTACCAAACGAGTATTAAATAAAAAAAAAGCGGGTAAGTGAGTATCGCTCTGCTGTACATTAGGGGTGGGGTGGACCTCGGATTAGGGTAGGTTAAATTTGAATGCAATGATAGGTATCATTGTATACGAAAAACGATTCTGAACGGAGCTGATTTGTCAGTCTGGGATATATTATATTTAAATATTGTCATATATTCTATTTTGAAAAAAATTCACAAATTCAAACATTTAAGTAAAAGCTTCAAGATCTTACGTTTAGTTATTTTTGTAAAAATAACAAAAATCGAAAATTATTTATTAGTAAAACGTTATTTTACACGTGTATTTTTGATTTCAAATTAAAATTAAAATTTTAAACACTCGTAAAATTTTTTTAATTGAATAATCCTCAAACTTTTTTATAATTATTCTAAGCTTAACTTATGGACAGCATAGTATTAAATTTTCAATTCTTAGGTTTTGATAGTAAAATATTTATAAATTTTTAACTACCAAATAATTAAAAATATTCATGATTTTGACGAATTTATGTCAAAATTTGAACTTCAAATGCTAATAAAAAAAAATTGTGCATATGTATTTTTATAATTTTTGAATGAGAGTTAGAACAAGTTAAGTGGACCCTTCAATTAAATTTTCTAGTAAATTTTCCCAGCTCAATTTTTTTTATCAACATTTATAAAAAAAAAATAAAATAAAAATGAAAATTTCAATTGTCTATAAATAGCTCAAAAAAAGTCAAAATATTTTGAAACTCAAATCACGTAAAGAAAATGGCAATCTTAGTAACTGGTAAAATTTGCAGGTATTTACGACTTATACAATTTGAATAACAACAAATATCAAAAACCGTTTGAGGCAAAACCGTTATTTAACGCGGTTTTGTAAAAATTTAAATTTCAAACACTCATAAAAATTTTTTGTCTGAATCCGGTAGAGTTTTTTTTATAGATATTTGAAGAAAAATATATGGAGAACCTTGTACCAAATATTCAAAACTTAGTTATAAAAGAAAAAAAATTTACGATTTTTCAACCACAAAATTACTTGCAAATTTTCGCAATTTTTACATGTTTCGAATAAATTCGAACTTTAGCACTTATAAAAAAAAATTGTGACAAAAGATTTCGGATTTTTTTTTTTCACTTTAAGAACAACTTATAAGAAACCTTGTATTAAATTTTCAAGATTTTATGGCCGGCAAAAAAAAATTTATCGTTATTTTAAAAAAAAATTAAAAATTTCAATTGTCTATAAATAGCTCAAAAAAAGTCAAAATTCTTTGAAAATTTAACTGTGAATGGAGAACAATAATATAAACATTTGGTAAAAATTTCAAGTATTTACATCGATTAGTTTTTGAGTTTTAGCAAAATAAAAAAATTCGATTTTGTCGAAAACCGGTTTTGCGTAAAAATTCCCGTTTTTCTGTCCTTTTTTTTTTGTTTTTCTCGATTTTTTTGAAAACTGTTGGAAAATGTTTACTTTTCACCTCTATAATGCACCAAGGATATCCACTTTTCCATCGGAAACCACCCCCAAAGTTTGAAATTGAAGCATTATTTCGACTAGTTATGCTGTAGACAGACACAAAAAAAAAAAAAAAAAACACACATCATTGTAAAATCAATACATTCATCACTCCGTTCAGAATCTAAAATACGATTTAGGTACGTTAGAATACCTACTTACACGTTATCACTTCTAAAGTTATAGTGTAAGTTTAATTGTTTTTGTTCATTCAATACGTCGTTCTCGATTCGTCTTTTCCTAACACCCGAACGGTTTAAATTAATCTCCCATACTTGCAGCAGTCTTTTCAAAGTCAAGGTTCGTGTTGCCGATGTGTTCAACTACGATGGTTGGGCTACGACAAATCAAGACGCATGCAAAAAATAATCGAGGTGATAATAAATTGTATTTAGTATGTGATATGTTTAGGTTTTTTCGTCGCATTAAGGATGTACGTTTAAATGATATTTGGATAAGAAAAATCAAGATATACAGACAGAATACTTGTTCTTGTATTTTTACAATTATCATTATAACTATTCGTGCATCTTTATATATTATCTCAACCTAGTTTTGAAGAATACATAGCTAAATAAACATAAAATTGTTAGCACATGTGTTACAGGAACATACAACGAACATCGTTATACGTACGATTATGTGTCGGTAACCGATCGAATTACCCGTTCCACACGTATTAGCACGAAATTACGCAACGGAATCCACAAACGAAATTCAAGAATATAAAATTTTCTCACCACCCGATCAAAGACCAAAGACCAAACGTAGCGTGACTCATAACTCCGATGTGATTCAATACAGACGATCCGATTCAACGCCATCCACCGTCGTCACGGCACCGTCGACGTGTAGGTACACATGGGTCGGATGCGACATAAATCACAAATTTTCAAAATTATATTTTATATTTTTGTATCGTGTGAAAAGTTTTCAACAAAACATTTTATTACCCTAAATTGTATTCGTACGAGACGTATTGATAAACATCACATTTAAGTACAAATATTGACACATTATTTACAGTGAACGGATTGGGCTTATAACGTAGAAAAATGTCCTGATATTTAGACCGTGTTCTCGGCTTTGAGTGCTTGGTGGAGTTGGACCGGAATTATGAGTAACTTCCGATATTTTGATGTATGTGGTGCAGGATGTGACAATTTGCTTTATCGATGGATTAACGTTACAAGAATCGCATAATATTTTTGTACTGTTCCCTTGCCGATGAGGCAAGCGTGTGTTAGGCGAGAAAGGCGTACTTAAAATCGATTAATGGTTACTGAGTCTCGGTTTTATTGGAAAAAAATAAAAAAGTTCTAAATAACACGAATCTATAACATTAAGATGTAATAATATTATATTGACGTTAGAACATAAAACATAGAAGATTCGATACTCGCCGGGAATACAGCGATTCAAAAATGTGACGGCCCTTCTCACGAATTTTATTCTAATAACGTCCATCAGTTTTATGTCGATTGTGCCCTTCGTACACTACGGTTATTATACGCGTACTCGTAAAAATATTTATAAGAATAAAGCCCGTAATTAGGTTAATGGCTATTACCTATACGACGTATTAGAGAATTTTGATGTATTAACATTAAATATCGAAAGTTTAGTACGATTAGGTTATTGTTATATTTATACACGGTCCAATCGTCCAGGTTAGGTAGCTGGGTGTTCACGGAAAACCGTAGAAATACTGATTGTTAAAAAAATGTCAAATTACCAAAAGCCTAATTAAGTATGTGTGTATGGATTTATTTTCCATTATGTTTGTTTACCAAACGAGTATTAAATAAAAAAAAAGCGGGTAAGTGAGTATCGCTCTGCTGTACATTAGGGGTGGGGTGGACCTCGGATTAGGGTAGGTTAAATTTGAATGCAATGATAGGTATCATTGTATACGAAAAACGATTCTGAACGGAGCTGATTGTCAGTCTGGGATATATTATATTTAAATATTGTCATATATTCTATTTTGAAAAAAATTCACAAATTCAAACATTTAAGTAAAAGCTTCAAGATCTTACGTTTAGTTATTTTTGTAAAAATAACAAAAATCGAAAATTATTTATTAGTAAAACGTTATTTTACACGTGTATTTTTGATTTCAAATTAAAATTAAAATTTTAAACACTCGTAAAATTTTTTTAATTGAATAATCCTCAAACTTTTTTATAATTATTCTAAGCTTAACTTATGGACAGCATAGTATTAAATTTTCAATTCTTAGGTTTTGATAGTAAAATATTTATAAATTTTTAACTACCAAATAATTAAAAATATTCATGATTTTGACGAATTTATGTCAAAATTTGAACTTCAAATGCTAATAAAAAAAAATTGTGCATATGTATTTTTATAATTTTTGAATGAGAGTTAGAACAAGTTAAGTGGACCCTTCAATTAAATTTTCTAGTAAATTTTCCCAGCTCAATTTTTTTTATCAACATTTATAAAAAAAAAATAAAATAAAAATGAAAATTTCAATTGTCTATAAATAGCTCAAAAAAAGTCAAAATATTTTGAAACTCAAATCACGTAAAGAAAATGGCAATCTTAGTAACTGGTAAAATTTGCAGGTATTTACGACTTATACAATTTGAATAACAACAAATATCAAAAACCGTTTGAGGCAAAACCGTTATTTAACGCGGTTTTGTAAAAATTTAAATTTCAAACACTCATAAAAATTTTTTGTCTGAATCCGGTAGAGTTTTTTTTATAGATATTTGAAGAAAAATATATGGAGAACCTTGTACCAAATATTCAAAACTTAGTTATAAAAGAAAAAAAATTTACGATTTTTCAACCACAAAATTACTTGCAAATTTTCGCAATTTTTACATGTTTCGAATAAATTCGAACTTTAGCACTTATAAAAAAAAATTGTGACAAAAGATTTCGGATTTTTTTTTTTCACTTTAAGAACAACTTATAAGAAACCTTGTATTAAATTTTCAAGATTTTATGGCCGGCAAAAAAAAATTTATCGTTATTTTAAAAAAAAATTAAAAATTTCAATTGTCTATAAATAGCTCAAAAAAAGTCAAAATTCTTTGAAAATTTAACTGTGAATGGAGAACAATAATATAAACATTTGGTAAAAATTTCAAGTATTTACATCGATTAGTTTTTGAGTTTTAGCAAAATAAAAAAATTCGATTTTGTCGAAAACCGGTTTTGCGTAAAAATTCCCGTTTTTCTGTCCTTTTTTTTTTGTTTTTCTCGATTTTTTTGAAAACTGTTGGAAAATGTTTACTTTTCACCTCTATAATGCACCAAGGATATCCACTTTTCCATCGGAAACCACCCCCAAAGTTTGAAATTGAAGCATTATTTCGACTAGTTATGCTGTAGACAGACACAAAAAAAAAAAAAAAAAAACACACATCATTGTAAAATCAATACATTCATCACTCCGTTCAGAATCTAAAATACGATTTAGGTACGTTAGAATACCTACTTACACGTTATCACTTCTAAAGTTATAGTGTAAGTTTAATTGTTTTTGTTCATTCAATACGTCGTTCTCGATTCGTCTTTTCCTAACACCCGAACGGTTTAAATTAATCTCCCATACTTGCAGCAGTCTTTTCAAAGTCAAGGTTCGTGTTGTCGATGTGTTCAACTACGATGGTTGGGCTACGACAAATCAAGACGCATGCAAAAAATAATCGAGGTGATAATAAATTGTATTTAGTATGTGATATGTTTAGGTTTTTTCGTCGCATTAAGGATGTACGTTTAAATGATATTTGGATAAGAAAAATCAAGATATACAGACAGAATACTTGTTCTTGTATTTTTACAATTATCATTATAACTATTCGTGCATCTTTATATATTATCTCAACCTAGTTTTGAAGAATACATAGCTAAATAAACATAAAATTGTTAGCACATGTGTTACAGGAACATACAACGAACATCGTTATACGTACGATTATGTGTCGGTAACCGATCGAATTACCCGTTCCACACGTATTAGCACGAAATTACGCAACGGAATCCACAAACGAAATTCAAGAATATAAAATTTTCTCACCACCCGATCAAAGACCAAAGACCAAACGTAGCGTGACTCATAACTCCGATGTGATTCAATACAGACGATCCGATTCAACGCCATCCACCGTCGTCACGGCACCGTCGACGTGTAGGTACACATGGGTCGGATGCGACATAAATCACAAATTTTCAAAATTATATTTTATATTTTTGTATCGTGTGAAAAGTTTTCAACAAAACATTTTATTACCCTAAATTGTATTCGTACGAGACGTATTGATAAACATCACATTTAAGTACAAATATTGACACATTATTTACAGTGAACGGATTGGGCTTATAACGTAGAAAAATGTCCTGATATTTAGACCGTGTTCTCGGCTTTGAGTGCTTGGTGGAGTTGGACCGGAATTATGAGTAACTTCCGATATTTTGATGTATGTGGTGCAGGAGGTGACAATTTGCTTTATCGATGGATTAACGTTACAAGAATCGCATAATATTTTTGTACTGTTCCCTTGCCGATGAGGCAAGCGTGTGTTAGGCGAGAACGGCGTACTTAAAATCGACTAATGGTTACTGAGTCTCGGTTTTATTGGAAAAAAAAAAAAAAAAGTTCTAAATAACACGAATCTATAACATTAAGATGTAATAATATTATATTGACGTTAGAACATAAAACATAGAAGATTCGATACTCGCCGGGAATACAGCGATTCAAAAATGTGACGGCCCTTCTCACGAATTTTATTCTAATAACGTCCATCAGTTTTATGTCGATTGTGCCCTTCGTACACTACGGTTATTATACGCGTACTCGTAAAAATATTTATAAGAATAAAGCCCGTAATTAGGTTAATGGCTATTACCTATACGACGTATTAGAGAATTTTGATGTATTAACATTAAATATCGAAAGTTTAGTACGATTAGGTTATTGTTATATTTATACACGGTCCAATCGTCCAGGTTAGGTAGCTGGGTGTTCACGGAAAACCGTAGAAATACTGATTGTTAAAAAAATGTCAAATTACCAAAAGCCTAATTAAGTATGTGTGTATGGATTTATTTTCCATTATGTTTGTTTACCAAACGAGTATTAAATAAAAAAAAAGCGGGTAAGTGAGTATCGCTCTGCTGTACATTAGGGGTGGGGTGGACCTCGGATTAGGGTAGGTTAAATTTGAATGCAATGATAGGTATCATTGTATACGAAAAACGATTCTGAACGGAGCTGATTTGTCAGTCTGGGATATATTATATTTAAATATTGTCATATATTCTATTTTGAAAAAAATTCACAAATTCAAACATTTAAGTAAAAGCTTCAAGATCTTACGTTTAGTTATTTTTGTAAAAATAACAAAAATCGAAAATTATTTATTAGTAAAACGTTATTTTACACGTGTATTTTTGATTTCAAATTAAAATTAAAATTTTAAACACTCGTAAAATTTTTTTAATTGAATAATCCTCAAACTTTTTTATAATTATTCTAAGCTTAACTTATGGACAGCATAGTATTAAATTTTCAATTCTTAGGTTTTGATAGTAAAATATTTATAAATTTTTAACTACCAAATAATTAAAAATATTCATGATTTTGACGAATTTATGTCAAAATTTGAACTTCAAATGCTAATAAAAAAAAATTGTGCATATGTATTTTTATAATTTTTGAATGAGAGTTAGAACAAGTTAAGTGGACCCTTCAATTAAATTTTCTAGTAAATTTTCCCAGCTCAATTTTTTTTATCAACATTTATAAAAAAAAAAATAAAATAAAAATGAAAATTTCAATTGTCTATAAATAGCTCAAAAAAAGTCAAAATATTTTGAAACTCAAATCACGTAAAGAAAATGGCAATCTTAGTAACTGGTAAAATTTGCAGGTATTTACGACTTATACAATTTGAATAACAACAAATATCAAAAACCGTTTGAGGCAAAACCGTTATTTAACGCGGTTTTGTAAAAATTTAAATTTCAAACACTCATAAAAATTTTTTGTCTGAATCCGGTAGAGTTTTTTTTATAGATATTTGAAGAAAAATATATGGAGAACCTTGTACCAAATATTCAAAACTTAGTTATAAAAGAAAAAAAATTTACGATTTTTCAACCACAAAATTACTTGCAAATTTTCGCAATTTTTACATGTTTCGAATAAATTCGAACTTTAGCACTTATAAAAAAAAATTGTGACAAAAGATTTCGGATTTTTTTTTTTTCACTTTAAGAACAACTTATAAGAAACCTTGTATTAAATTTTCAAGATTTTATGGCCGGCAAAAAAAAATTTATCGTTATTTTAAAAAAAAATTAAAAATTTCAATTGTCTATAAATAGCTCAAAAAAAGTCAAAATTCTTTGAAAATTTAACTGTGAATGGAGAACAATAATATAAACATTTGGTAAAAATTTCAAGTATTTACATCGATTAGTTTTTGAGTTTTAGCAAAATAAAAAAATTCGATTTTGTCGAAAACCGGTTTTGCGTAAAAATTCCCGTTTTTCTGTCCTTTTTTTTTTGTTTTTCTCGATTTTTTTGAAAACTGTTGGAAAATGTTTACTTTTCACCTCTATAATGCACCAAGGATATCCACTTTTCCATCGGAAACCACCCCCAAAGTTTGAAATTGAAGCATTATTTCGACTAGTTATGCTGTAGACAGACACAAAAAAAAAAAAAAAAAACACACATCATTGTAAAATCAATACATTCATCACTCCGTTCAGAATCTAAAATACGATTTAGGTACGTTAGAATACCTACTTACACGTTATCACTTCTAAAGTTATAGTGTAAGTTTAATTGTTTTTGTTCATTCAATACGTCGTTCTCGATTCGTCTTTTCCTAACACCCGAACGGTTTAAATTAATCTCCCATACTTGCAGCAGTCTTTTCAAAGTCAAGGTTCGTGTTGCCGATGTGTTCAACTACGATGGTTGGGCTACGACAAATCAAGACGCATGCAAAAAATAATCGAGGTGATAATAAATTGTATTTAGTATGTGATATGTTTAGGTTTTTTCGTCGCATTAAGGATGTACGTTTAAATGATATTTGGATAAGAAAAATCAAGATATACAGACAGAATACTTGTTCTTGTATTTTTACAATTATCATTATAACTATTCGTGCATCTTTATATATTATCTCAACCTAGTTTTGAAGAATACATAGCTAAATAAACATAAAATTGTTAGCACATGTGTTACAGGAACATACAACGAACATCGTTATACGTACGATTATGTGTCGGTAACCGATCGAATTACCCGTTCCACACGTATTAGCACGAAATTACGCAACGGAATCCACAAACGAAATTCAAGAATATAAAATTTTCTCACCACCCGATCAAAGACCAAAGACCAAACGTAGCGTGACTCATAACTCCGATGTGATTCAATACAGACGATCCGATTCAACGCCATCCACCGTCGTCACGGCACCGTCGACGTGTAGGTACACATGGGTCGGATGCGACATAAATCACAAATTTTCAAAATTATATTTTATATTTTTGTATCGTGTGAAAAGTTTTCAACAAAACATTTTATTACCCTAAATTGTATTCGTACGAGACGTATTGATAAACATCACATTTAAGTACAAATATTGACACATTATTTACAGTGAACGGATTGGGCTTATAACGTAGAAAAATGTCCTGATATTTAGACCGTGTTCTCGGCTTTGAGTGCTTGGTGGAGTTGGACCGGAATTATGAGTAACTTCCGATATTTTGATGTATGTGGTGCAGGATGTGACAATTTGCTTTATCGATGGATTAACGTTACAAGAATCGCATAATATTTTTGTACTGTTCCCTTGCCGATGAGGCAAGCGTGTGTTAGGCGAGAAAGGCGTACTTAAAATCGACTAATGGTTACTGAGTCTCGGTTTTATTGGAAAAAAAAAAAAAAAGTTCTAAATAACACGAATCTATAACATTAAGATGTAATAATATTATATTGACGTTAGAACATAAAACATAGAAGATTCGATACTCGCCGGGAATACAGCGATTCAAAAATGTGACGGCCCTTCTCACGAATTTTATTCTAATAACGTCCATCAGTTTTATGTCGATTGTGCCCTTCGTACACTACGGTTATTATACGCGTACTCGTAAAAATATTTATAAGAATAAAGCCCGTAATTAGGTTAATGGCTATTACCTATACGACGTATTAGAGAATTTTGATGTATTAACATTAAATATCGAAAGTTTAGTACGATTAGGTTATTGTTATATTTATACACGGTCCAATCGTCCAGGTTAGGTAGCTGGGTGTTCACGGAAAACCGTAGAAATACTGATTGTTAAAAAAATGTCAAATTACCAAAAGCCTAATTAAGTATGTGTGTATGGATTTATTTTCCATTATGTTTGTTTACCAAACGAGTATTAAATAAAAAAAAAGCGGGTAAGTGAGTATCGCTCTGCTGTACATTAGGGGTGGGGTGGACCTCGGATTAGGGTAGGTTAAATTTGAATGCAATGATAGGTATCATTGTATACGAAAAACGATTCTGAACGGAGCTGATTTGTCAGTCTGGGATATATTATATTTAAATATTGTCATATATTCTATTTTGAAAAAAATTCACAAATTCAAACATTTAAGTAAAAGCTTCAAGATCTTACGTTTAGTTATTTTTGTAAAAATAACAAAAATCGAAAATTATTTATTAGTAAAACGTTATTTTACACGTGTATTTTTGATTTCAAATTAAAATTAAAATTTTAAACACTCGTAAAATTTTTTTAATTGAATAATCCTCAAACTTTTTTATAATTATTCTAAGCTTAACTTATGGACAGCATAGTATTAAATTTTCAATTCTTAGGTTTTGATAGTAAAATATTTATAAATTTTTAACTACCAAATAATTAAAAATATTCATGATTTTGACGAATTTATGTCAAAATTTGAACTTCAAATGCTAATAAAAAAAAATTGTGCATATGTATTTTTATAATTTTTGAATGAGAGTTAGAACAAGTTAAGTGGACCCTTCAATTAAATTTTCTAGTAAATTTTCCCAGCTCAATTTTTTTTATCAACATTTATAAAAAAAAAATAAAATAAAAATGAAAATTTCAATTGTCTATAAATAGCTCAAAAAAAGTCAAAATATTTTGAAACTCAAATCACGTAAAGAAAATGGCAATCTTAGTAACTGGTAAAATTTGCAGGTATTTACGACTTATACAATTTGAATAACAACAAATATCAAAAACCGTTTGAGGCAAAACCGTTATTTAACGCGGTTTTGTAAAAATTTAAATTTCAAACACTCATAAAAATTTTTTGTCTGAATCCGGTAGAGTTTTTTTTATAGATATTTGAAGAAAAATATATGGAGAACCTTGTACCAAATATTCAAAACTTAGTTATAAAAGAAAAAAAATTTACGATTTTTCAACCACAAAATTACTTGCAAATTTTCGCAATTTTTACATGTTTCGAATAAATTCGAACTTTAGCACTTATAAAAAAAAATTGTGACAAAAGATTTCGGATTTTTTTTTTTTCACTTTAAGAACAACTTATAAGAAACCTTGTATTAAATTTTCAAGATTTTATGGCCGGCAAAAAAAAATTTATCGTTATTTTAAAAAAAAATTAAAAATTTCAATTGTCTATAAATAGCTCAAAAAAAGTCAAAATTCTTTGAAAATTTAACTGTGAATGGAGAACAATAATATAAACATTTGGTAAAAATTTCAAGTATTTACATCGATTAGTTTTTGAGTTTTAGCAAAATAAAAAAATTCGATTTTGTCGAAAACCGGTTTTGCGTAAAAATTCCCGTTTTTCTGTCCTTTTTTTTTTGTTTTTCGCGATTTTTTTGAAAACTGTTGGAAAATGTTTACTTTTCACCTCTATAATGCACCAAGGATATCCACTTTTCCATCGGAAACCACCCCCAAAGTTTGAAATTGAAGCATTATTTCGACTAGTTATGCTGTAGACAGACACAAAAAAAAAAAAAAAAAACACACATCATTGTAAAATCAATACATTCATCACTCCGTTCAGAATCTAAAATACGATTTAGGTACGTTAGAATACCTACTTACACGTTATCACTTCTAAAGTTATAGTGTAAGTTTAATTGTTTTTGTTCATTCAATACGTCGTTCTCGATTCGTCTTTTCCTAACACCCGAACGGTTTAAATTAATCTCCCATACTTGCAGCAGTCTTTTCAAAGTCAAGGTTCGTGTTGTCGATGTGTTCAACTACGATGGTTGGGCTACGACAAATCAAGACGCATGCAAAAAATAATCGAGGTGATAATAAATTGTATTTAGTATGTGATATGTTTAGGTTTTTTCGTCGCATTAAGGATGTACGTTTAAATGATATTTGGATAAGAAAAATCAAGATATACAGACAGAATACTTGTTCTTGTATTTTTACAATTATCATTATAACTATTCGTGCATCTTTATATATTATCTCAACCTAGTTTTGAAGAATACATAGCTAAATAAACATAAAATTGTTAGCACATGTGTTACAGGAACATACAACGAAAATCGTTATACGTACGATTATGTGTCGGTAACCGATCGAATTACCCGTTCCACACGTATTAGCACGAAATTACGCAACGGAATCCACAAACGAAATTCAAGAATATAAAATTTTCTCACCCCCCGATCAAAGACCAAAGACCAAACGTAGCGTGACTCATAACTTCGATGTGATTCAATACAGACGATCCGATTCAACGCCATCCACCGTCGTCACGGCACCGTCGACGTGTAGGTACACATGGGTCGGATGCGACATAAATCACAAATTTTCAAAATTATATTTTATATTTTTGTATCTTGTGAAAAGTTTTCAACAAAACATTTTATTACCCTAAATTGTATTCGTACGAGACGTATTGATAAACATCACATTTAAGTACAAATATTGACACATTATTTACAGTGAACGGATTGGGCTTATAACGTAGAAAAATGTCCTGATATTTAGACCGTGTTCTCGGCTTTGAGTGCTTGGTGGAGTTGGACCGGAATTATGAGTAACTTCCGATATTTTGATGTATGTGGTGCAGGAGGTGACAATTTGCTTTATCGATGGATTAACGTTACAAGAATCGCATAATATTTTTGTACTGTTCCCTTGCCGATGAGGCAAGCGTGTGTTAGGCGAGAACGGCGTACTTAAAATCGACTAATGGTTACTGAGTCTCGGTTTTATTGGAAAAAAAAAAAAAAAAGTTCTAAATAACACGAATCTATAACATTAAGATGTAATAATATTATATTGACGTTAGAACATAAAACATAGAAGATTCGATACTCGCCGGGAATACAGCGATTCAAAAATGTGACGGCCCTTCTCACGAATTTTATTCTAATAACGTCCATCAGTTTTATGTCGATTGTGCCCTTCGTACACTACGGTTATTATACGCGTACTCGTAAAAATATTTATAAGAATAAAGCCCGTAATTAGGTTAATGGCTATTACCTATACGACGTATTAGAGAATTTTGATGTATTAACATTAAATATCGAAAGTTTAGTACGATTAGGTTATTGTTATATTTATACACGGTCCAATCGTCCAGGTTAGGTAGCTGGGTGTTCACGGAAAACCGTAGAAATACTGATTGTTAAAAAAATGTCAAGTTACCAAAAGCCTAATTAAGTATGTGTGTATGGATTTATTTTCCATTATGTTTGTTTACCAAACGAGTATTAAATAAAAAAAAAGCGGGTAAGTGAGTATCGCTCTGCTGTACATTAGGGGTGGGGTGGACCTCGGATTAGGGTAGGTTAAATTTGAATGCAATGATAGGTATCATTGTATACGAAAAACGATTCTGAACGGAGCTGATTTGTCAGTCTGGGATATATTATATTTAAATATTGTCATATATTCTATTTTGAAAAAAATTCACAAATTCAAACATTTAAGTAAAAGCTTCAAGATCTTACGTTTAGTTATTTTTGTAAAAATAACAAAAATCGAAAATTATTTATTAGTAAAACGTTATTTTACACGTGTATTTTTGATTTCAAATTAAAATTAAAATTTTAAACACTCGTAAAATTTTTTTAATTGAATAATCCTCAAACTTTTTTATAATTATTCTAAGCTTAACTTATGGACAGCATAGTATTAAATTTTCAATTCTTAGGTTTTGATAGTAAAATATTTATAAATTTTTAACTACCAAATAATTAAAAATATTCATGATTTTTACGAATTTATGTCAAAATTTGAACTTCAAATGCTAATAAAAAAAAATTGTGCATATGTATTTTTATAATTTTTGAATGAGAGTTAGAACAAGTTAAGTGGACCCTTCAATTAAATTTTCTAGTAAATTTTCCCAGCTCAATTTTTTTTATCAACATTTATAAAAAAAAAATAAAATAAAAATGAAAATTTCAATTGTCTATAAATAGCTCAAAAAAAGTCAAAATATTTTGAAACTCAAATCACGTAAAGAAAATGGCAATCTTAGTAACTGGTAAAATTTGCAGGTATTTACGACTTATACAATTTGAATAACAACAAATATCAAAAACCGTTTGAGGCAAAACCGTTATTTAACGCGGTTTTGTAAAAATTTAAATTTCAAACACTCATAAAAATTTTTTGTCTGAATCCGGTAGAGTTTTTTTTATAGATATTTGAAGAAAAATATATGGAGAACCTTGTACCAAATATTCAAAACTTAGTTATAAAAGAAAAAAAATTTACGATTTTTCAACCACAAAATTACTTGCAAATTTTCGCAATTTTTACATGTTTCGAATAAATTCGAACTTTAGCACTTATAAAAAAAAATTGTGACTAAAGATTTCGGATTTTTTTTTTATCACTTTAAGAACAACTTATAAGAAACCTTGTATTAAATTTTCAAGATTTTATGGCCGGCAAAAAAAAATTTATCGTTATTTTAAAAAAAAATTAAAAATTTCAATTGTCTATAAATAGCTCAAAAAAAGTCAAAATTCTTTGAAAATTTAACTGTGAATGGAGAACAATAATATAAACATTTGGTAAAAATTTCAAGTATTTACATCGATTAGTTTTTGAGTTTTAGCAAAATAAAAAAATTCGATTTTGTCGAAAACCGGTTTTGCGTAAAAATTCCCGTTTTTCTGTCCTTTTTTTTTTGTTTTTCTCGATTTTTTTGAAAACTGTTGGAAAATGTTTACTTTTCACCTCTATAATGCACCAAGGATATCCACTTTTCCATCGGAAACCACCCCCAAAGTTTGAAATTGAAGCATTATTTCGACTAGTTATGCTGTAGACAGACACAAAAAAAAAAAAAAAAAAACACACATCATTGTAAAATCAATACATTCATCACTCCGTTCAGAATCTAAAATACGATTTAGGTACGTTAGAATACCTACTTACACGTTATCACTTCTAAAGTTATAGTGTAAGTTTAATTGTTTTTGTTCATTCAATACGTCGTTCTCGATTCGTCTTTTCCTAACACCCGAACGGTTTAAATTAATCTCCCATACTTGCAGCAGTATTTTCAAAGTCAAGGTTCGTGTTGCCGATGTGTTCAACTACGATGGTTGGGCTACGACAAATCAAGACGCATGCAAAAAATAATCGAGGTGATAATAAATTGTATTTAGTATGTGATATGTTTAGGTTTTTTCGTCGCATTAAGGATGTACGTTTAAATGATATTTGGATAAGAAAAATCAAGATATACAGACAGAATACTTGTTCTTGTATTTTTACAATTATCATTATAACTATTCGTGCATCTTTATATATTATCTCAACCTAGTTTTGAAGAATACATAGCTAAATAAACATAAAATTGTTAGCACATGTGTTACAGGAACATACAACGAACATCGTTATACGTACGATTATGTGTCGGTAACCGATCGAATTACCCGTTCCACACGTATTAGCACGAAATTACGCAACGGAATCCACAAACGAAATTCAAGAATATAAAATTTTCTCACCACCCGATCAAAGACCAAAGACCAAACGTAGCGTGACTCATAACTCCGATGTGATTCAATACAGACGATCCGATTCAACGCCATCCACCGTCGTCACGGCACCGTCGACGTGTAGGTACACATGGGTCGGATGCGACATAAATCACAAATTTTCAAAATTATATTTTATATTTTTGTATCGTGTGAAAAGTTTTCAACAAAACATTTTATTACCCTAAATTGTATTCGTACGAGACGTATTGATAAACATCACATTTAAGTACAAATATTGACACATTATTTACAGTGAACGGATTGGGCTTATAACGTAGAAAAATGTCCTGATATTTAGACCGTGTTCTCGGCTTTGAGTGCTTGGTGGAGTTGGACCGGAATTATGAGTAACTTCCGATATTTTGATGTATGTGGTGCAGGATGTGACAATTTGCTTTATCGATGGATTAACGTTACAAGAATCGCATAATATTTTTGTACTGTTCCCTTGCCGATGAGGCAAGCGTGTGTTAGGCGAGAAAGGCGTACTTAAAATCGACTAATGGTTACTGAGTCTCGGTTTTATTGGAAAAAAAAAAAAAAAGTTCTAAATAACACGAATCTATAACATTAAGATGTAATAATATTATATTGACGTTAGAACATAAAACATAGAAGATTCGATACTCGCCGGGAATACAGCGATTCAAAAATGTGACGGCCCTTCTCACGAATTTTATTCTAATAACGTCCATCAGTTTTATGTCGATTGTGCCCTTCGTACACTACGGTTATTATACGCGTACTCGTAAAAATATTTATAAGAATAAAGCCCGTAATTAGGTTAATGGCTATTACCTATACGACGTATTAGAGAATTTTGATGTATTAACATTAAATATCGAAAGTTTAGTACGATTAGGTTATTGTTATATTTATACACGGTCCAATCGTCCAGGTTAGGTAGCTGGGTGTTCACGGAAAACCGTAGAAATACTGATTGTTAAAAAAATGTCAAATTACCAAAAGCCTAATTAAGTATGTGTGTATGGATTTATTTTCCATTATGTTTGTTTACCAAACGAGTATTAAATAAAAAAAAAGCGGGTAAGTGAGTATCGCTCTGCTGTACATTAGGGGTGGGGTGGACCTCGGATTAGGGTAGGTTAAATTTGAATGCAATGATAGGTATCATTGTATACGAAAAACGATTCTGAACGGAGCTGATTTGTCAGTCTGGGATATATTATATTTAAATATTGTCATATATTCTATTTTGAAAAAAATTCACAAATTCAAACATTTAAGTAAAAGCTTCAAGATCTTACGTTTAGTTATTTTTGTAAAAATAACAAAAATCGAAAATTATTTATTAGTAAAACGTTATTTTACACGTGTATTTTTGATTTCAAATTAAAATTAAAATTTTAAACACTCGTAAAATTTTTTTAATTGAATAATCCTCAAACTTTTTTATAATTATTCTAAGCTTAACTTATGGACAGCATAGTATTAAATTTTCAATTCTTAGGTTTTGATAGTAAAATATTTATAAATTTTTAACTACCAAATAATTAAAAATATTCATGATTTTGACGAATTTATGTCAAAATTTGAACTTCAAATGCTAATAAAAAAAAATTGTGCATATGTATTTTTATAATTTTTGAATGAGAGTTAGAACAAGTTAAGTGGACCCTTCAATTAAATTTTCTAGTAAATTTTCCCAGCTCAATTTTTTTTATCAACATTTATAAAAAAAAAATAAAATAAAAATGAAAATTTCAATTGTCTATAAATAGCTCAAAAAAAGTCAAAATATTTTGAAACTCAAATCACGTAAAGAAAATGGCAATCTTAGTAACTGGTAAAATTTGCAGGTATTTACGACTTATACAATTTGAATAACAACAAATATCAAAAACCGTTTGAGGCAAAACCGTTATTTAACGCGGTTTTGTAAAAATTTAAATTTCAAACACTCATAAAAATTTTTTGTCTGAATCCGGTAGAGTTTTTTTTATAGATATTTGAAGAAAAATATATGGAGAACCTTGTACCAAATATTCAAAACTTAGTTATAAAAGAAAAAAAATTTACGATTTTTCAACCACAAAATTACTTGCAAATTTTCGCAATTTTTACATGTTTCGAATAAATTCGAACTTTAGCACTTATAAAAAAAAATTGTGACAAAAGATTTCGGATTTTTTTTTTTTCACTTTAAGAACAACTTATAAGAAACCTTGTATTAAATTTTCAAGATTTTATGGCCGGCAAAAAAAAATTTATCGTTATTTTAAAAAAAAATTAAAAATTTCAATTGTCTATAAATAGCTCAAAAAAAGTCAAAATTCTTTGAAAATTTAACTGTGAATGGAGAACAATAATATAAACATTTGGTAAAAATTTCAAGTATTTACATCGATTAGTTTTTGAGTTTTAGCAAAATAAAAAAATTCGATTTTGTCGAAAACCGGTTTTGCGTAAAAATTCCCGTTTTTCTGTCCTTTTTTTTTTGTTTTTCGCGATTTTTTTGAAAACTGTTGGAAAATGTTTACTTTTCACCTCTATAATGCACCAAGGATATCCACTTTTCCATCGGAAACCACCCCCAAAGTTTGAAATTGAAGCATTATTTCGACTAGTTATGCTGTAGACAGACACAAAAAAAAAAAAAAAAAAACACACATCATTGTAAAATCAATACATTCATCACTCCGTTCAGAATCTAAAATACGATTTAGGTACGTTAGAATACCTACTTACACGTTATCACTTCTAAAGTTATAGTGTAAGTTTAATTGTTTTTGTTCATTCAATACGTCGTTCTCGATTCGTCTTTTCCTAACACCCGAACGGTTTAAATTAATCTCCCATACTTGCAGCAGTCTTTTCAAAGTCAAGGTTCGTGTTGTCGATGTGTTCAACTACGATGGTTGGGCTACGACAAATCAAGACGCATGCAAAAAATAATCGAGGTGATAATAAATTGTATTTAGTATGTGATATGTTTAGGTTTTTTCGTCGCATTAAGGATGTACGTTTAAATGATATTTGGATAAGAAAAATCAAGATATACAGACAGAATACTTGTTCTTGTATTTTTACAATTATCATTATAACTATTCGTGCATCTTTATATATTATCTCAACCTAGTTTTGAAGAATACATAGCTAAATAAACATAAAATTGTTAGCACATGTGTTACAGGAACATACAACGAAAATCGTTATACGTACGATTATGTGTCGGTAACCGATCGAATTACCCGTTCCACACGTATTAGCACGAAATTACGCAACGGAATCCACAAACGAAATTCAAGAATATAAAATTTTCTCACCCCCCGATCAAAGACCAAAGACCAAACGTAGCGTGACTCATAACTTCGATGTGATTCAATACAGACGATCCGATTCAACGCCATCCACCGTCGTCACGGCACCGTCGACGTGTAGGTACACATGGGTCGGATGCGACATAAATCACAAATTTTCAAAATTATATTTTATATTTTTGTATCTTGTGAAAAGTTTTCAACAAAACATTTTATTACCCTAAATTGTATTCGTACGAGACGTATTGATAAACATCACATTTAAGTACAAATATTGACACATTATTTACAGTGAACGGATTGGGCTTATAACGTAGAAAAATGTCCTGATATTTAGACCGTGTTCTCGGCTTTGAGTGCTTGGTGGAGTTGGACCGGAATTATGAGTAACTTCCGATATTTTGATGTATGTGGTGCAGGAGGTGACAATTTGCTTTATCGATGGATTAACGTTACAAGAATCGCATAATATTTTTGTACTGTTCCCTTGCCGATGAGGCAAGCGTGTGTTAGGCGAGAACGGCGTACTTAAAATCGACTAATGGTTACTGAGTCTCGGTTTTATTGGAAAAAAAAAAAAAAAAAGTTCTAAATAACACGAATCTATAACATTAAGATGTAATAATATTATATTGACGTTAGAACATAAAACATAGAAGATTCGATACTCGCCGGGAATACAGCGATTCAAAAATGTGACGGCCCTTCTCACGAATTTTATTCTAATAACGTCCATCAGTTTTATGTCGATTGTGCCCTTCGTACACTACGGTTATTATACGCGTACTCGTAAAAATATTTATAAGAATAAAGCCCGTAATTAGGTTAATGGCTATTACCTATACGACGTATTAGAGAATTTTGATGTATTAACATTAAATATCGAAAGTTTAGTACGATTAGGTTATTGTTATATTTATACACGGTCCAATCGTCCAGGTTAGGTAGCTGGGTGTTCACGGAAAACCGTAGAAATACTGATTGTTAAAAAAATGTCAAGTTACCAAAAGCCTAATTAAGTATGTGTGTATGGATTTATTTTCCATTATGTTTGTTTACCAAACGAGTATTAAATAAAAAAAAAGCGGGTAAGTGAGTATCGCTCTGCTGTACATTAGGGGTGGGGTGGACCTCGGATTAGGGTAGGTTAAATTTGAATGCAATGATAGGTATCATTGTATACGAAAAACGATTCTGAACGGAGCTGATTTGTCAGTCTGGGATATATTATATTTAAATATTGTCATATATTCTATTTTGAAAAAAATTCACAAATTCAAACATTTAAGTAAAAGCTTCAAGATCTTACGTTTAGTTATTTTTGTAAAAATAACAAAAATCGAAAATTATTTATTAGTAAAACGTTATTTTACACGTGTATTTTTGATTTCAAATTAAAATTAAAATTTTAAACACTCGTAAAATTTTTTTAATTGAATAATCCTCAAACTTTTTTATAATTATTCTAAGCTTAACTTATGGACAGCATAGTATTAAATTTTCAATTCTTAGGTTTTGATAGTAAAATATTTATAAATTTTTAACTACCAAATAATTAAAAATATTCATGATTTTTACGAATTTATGTCAAAATTTGAACTTCAAATGCTAATAAAAAAAAATTGTGCATATGTATTTTTATAATTTTTGAATGAGAGTTAGAACAAGTTAAGTGGACCCTTCAATTAAATTTTCTAGTAAATTTTCCCAGCTCAATTTTTTTTATCAACATTTATAAAAAAAAAATAAAATAAAAATGAAAATTTCAATTGTCTATAAAGAGCTCAAAAAAAGTATATATGGAGAACCTTGTACCAAATATTCAAAACTTAGTTATAAAAGAAAAAAAAATTACGATTTTTCAACCACAAAATTACTTGCAAATTTTCGCAATTTTTACATGTTTCGAATAAATTCGAACTTTAGCACTTATAAAAAAAAATTGTGACTAAAGATTTCGGATTTTTTTTTTATCACTTTAAGAACAACTTATAAGAAACCTTGTATTAAATTTTCAAGATTTTATGGCCGGCAAAAAAAAATTTATCGTTATTTTAAAAAAAAATTAAAAATTTCAATTGTCTATAAATAGCTCAAAAAAAGTCAAAATTCTTTGAAAATTTAACTGTGAATGGAGAACAATAATATAAACATTTGGTAAAAATTTCAAGTATTTACATCGATTAGTTTTTGAGTTTTAGCAAAATAAAAAAATTCGATTTTGTCGAAAACCGGTTTTGCGTAAAAATTCCCGTTTTTCTGTCCTTTTTTTTTTGTTTTTCTCGATTTTTTTGAAAACTGTTGGAAAATGTTTACTTTTCACCTCTATAATGCACCAAGGATATCCACTTTTCCATCGGAAACCACCCCCAAAGTTTGAAATTGAAGCATTATTTCGACTAGTTATGCTGTAGACAGACACAAAAAAAAAAAAAAAAAAACACACATCATTGTAAAATCAATACATTCATCACTCCGTTCAGAATCTAAAATACGATTTAGGTACGTTAGAATACCTACTTACACGTTATCACTTCTAAAGTTATAGTGTAAGTTTAATTGTTTTTGTTCATTCAATACGTCGTTCTCGATTCGTCTTTTCCTAACACCCGAACGGTTTAAATTAATCTCCCATACTTGCAGCAGTATTTTCAAAGTCAAGGTTCGTGTTGCCGATGTGTTCAACTACGATGGTTGGGCTACGACAAATCAAGACGCATGCAAAAAATAATCGAGGTGATAATAAATTGTATTTAGTATGTGATATGTTTAGGTTTTTTCGTCGCATTAAGGATGTACGTTTAAATGATATTTGGATAAGAAAAATCAAGATATACAGACAGAATACTTGTTCTTGTATTTTTACAATTATCATTATAACTATTCGTGCATCTTTATATATTATCTCAACCTAGTTTTGAAGAATACATAGCTAAATAAACATAAAATTGTTAGCACATGTGTTACAGGAACATACAACGAACATCGTTATACGTACGATTATGTGTCGGTAACCGATCGAATTACGTTTAAATGTTGATGCTGTTCCTACTGTACGTTTTAACGACGAGAAAATTACGCCGAAAACTGTACGAAGACAATTATTGAGAACCAGTACACCAAAAAAAGTAAAATTACAACCATCAACATCAACTAATATTATATGTATAAATAATTATCAAGAACAAAATAGTGAAGAGTTTCTGATTAATTCAAATATCGATAATAAGAACGATAAAGGTATACAGTGTGATATGGATAATGAAACAAATACTGATGCTACCGAATCATTCGATTTTCCATCTGATATTAGCTCTAAAGATGACGAATCAGAAACAACTTATGGAGAAGATGAAGAGCAGCTCGATTATCTTAGCGCTAAAACACATTCACTAGAAAAGGTAGATAGTAATGCCAGTTTTATAGTCCTTTGGGATTGTTTATCTGAACTTTTTATTCATTGTCGTCAATGTAGCAGTAAAATAATATCAAAAACATATTTTACACAAGGTGCTTTATTGTCTATTACGACAGTATGTAATAAAGGTCATAAATTACAATGGTCATCGCAAAAAAAAATAGGACGTCGTCCTCAAGGTAATATTTTAATTGGTTCAGCACTTATGTTATCGGGTGTACTTTTTACTCAAATGACGGCATTTTGTCAGTCGCTTAATTTGTCGTTTTTTTCTAGACCAGTTTATGACAATATTATAAAATATTATACGGGCCGGATTATTTGCGAAGTTTGGGATGACCATAAAAATAAAAACTTAGAATTACTAAAAAATTCCGATATTTGGTTATCGGGTGATGGACAGTTTGATTCGCCTGGATTTTGCGCAAAATATTGCACATATTCAATTATGGATCTACACACAAGTAAAATAATTGATTTTAAACTCGTACAAAAAGATATGTTTCAAGGTGATCTCGAAAGAAAAGCGTGTGAATTATTATTAGAAAATTTAACTAACGAAGAAAATATGAAAATTAAATTATTTTTATCCGATAGGAATAAAGGTATACGGTATTATTTACGAACACAACACCCTGAGATTGAACATGAGTTTGATATATGGCACTTAACAAAAAGTTTAATGAAGAGGTTAAAAACATTAGAAAAGAAACATCCCGATGTTTTTTTTATGGAAATCTAGTATTAACAACCATTTATGGTGGTCGGCGCAAACTTGCCAAGGAAATGGTAAAATAATGGTTGAAAAATTTTTATCAGTTTTACATCATATTAGTAATGAACACGAATGGGAAACGAGCGGAGAAATAAAACGGTGTGAACATGAGCCAATATCAGAAAAAGAATCAAATGAAAAACTATGGATAAACCCTCTAAGTGAATCATTCTTAGCGTTAAAAAAAATTTTAACAGCGAAAGATTTTATAAAAGATTTGGAACAGGCAAAACATTTTGTTCATACGGGTCGGTTAGAATCTTACCATAATGTACGAATAAAATATATGCCGAAGCGCATACATTTAAAATATAATGGTATGTATTTACGTTCCATTTTAGCAATATTAGATCATAATATTATAACACAGGTAAAAACATAATTGGTGATAAAATGGTTTTTTCAAAATCTCTTCGAAAATACACAATAAAAAATACTTACGAACGTTCAAAGACAGATTGGCGGAAACAAATTATGAATAAAATTGAAGAATTGTCAAAAGAAAATATCTTAGAACCTGTGAATATCTCTAAAAATGTATCTGTTCCACAAAATATCGTTCTTTTACCGAAACCAGATTTAGACGAAATGCGTGAAAAAAAATATTCAAGATTTTCTAATAAATAAAATAAGTATTTTTATTAAACTTTATGTACTTTATTGTAATCAGGCTAGTTATCTTTTAATTGTATAAAATATTATTTGAGAATCAAGGTATATACTTTTTCATAAATAAAATATAAATAATTACAGATTATACGTAATTTAAATTTATTTTTAATTTTTGAGTTTTTAAAACCAGTGTATTGTCCATCTTCTTCGACATACTTGGTACGAATTACATTTATTACACACGCTGGGATTACAACTCGATTTCCTAAATCAAGTAAATAATCTAATAAATACTTTAATTAAATTTGAAAATTATGAAAATTATTTAATTTACCTTTTCCTATTATAGGTGTCCATTTATTTGCCCAGAAAACGAATTGTTTGTAGCACAGATATCTTCTCGTTTTATTTTCCAGGATAGTATTACACAATAACTTCTTTTTCCCCTTGTTTTTTGTTTTGGAAATGATTTGTTTTCGAGTAATGTCAATAACTTCTTCGTCCAATATTAATTTCGAAAACGATGGGTTTTCTATCACACATTTATATATACCACGTAATTTATTTAAAATGTCTATTTCCGAACAGCAAATACACTCGCGATCCGTTGACAATCACACCAATTATTTATTTGAACCAATGATCTACCAAAGCATTGGCTAAATTCATTATGGTTAGTATTAAAAGAATCATAGTCATCGCAGAAATCTAATTTCGTTGGTTCAAATTGATATGGTGAGGTCATATTGATAATTTAACCACAACCGTAATTTATTTTCAAGTACACTCAAAGAAACACAGAACAATACTAAAATAATAAATACTAATCTAGTCCTAGAAGAAAACGACAAAAACTTGTTTTATCAGTAAGAACTAAAAATAAAAATAAATATTATGCGTAGCGCGTAATTATTTTTGTACACAAAAATATCAAACCCAAAATAATAATATGTAATAATATTATGCAAAATAATAATATGTACGACGCGCGATACTCCAGCCGTAGCGAGATTAGATTCTATGACGTCACGCGCTAACTTTAAATGACTATAACTTGCTAACAAAAAGTCGTAGACAAGTTTAGTTTGGACTTCTGTTTTTCTTTAAATAAGAATTTTTTTTTAAGAATTAGTTGTTTTTTTTCCTTTCATGGTCCTTTAAAATTTTTCCTATAATGATGCTTCGAGTTTTCTCTATAGCTACTTGAAGGAAAACTTATGTAAAACTTAGTGTTAAATTTTTTATTCTTAGATATAAACACAAAAATTTTTATAATTTTTAAACTTCAAAATTACTTGCAAATTTTCACGATTTTGACATATTTCGTAAAAATTTGAACTATAAACGCTTATAAAAAAAATTGTGATTAACGTTTTTTAATTTTTTTTCAGCTACAATGAGAACAACTCATAATTAACCTTGTATTAAATTTTAAAGATTTTCTGGCCAGCCAAAAATTTTTATCGTTATATAAAAAAAAAATACTTAAAAAAACTGAAAATTTCAATTGTCTACAAATAGCTCAAAAAAATTTAAAATACTTTGAAAATTTAACGGTGTATAGAGAACACTAACATAAACATTTGGTCATAATTTCAAGTATTTATAATGATTAGATATTGAATTACAACCATATATTTAGTCGATTTGGTCGAAAACTGGTTTTGCGTAAAAAATCCCGTTTTCCCATTACTTTTTTAGGGTTTTTTCTGACGCATTTGAAAAATATTGAAATTTTTTAACTTTTGACCTCCCCAAAGTACCAACTAGATTCAATTTCCTTTTCAAAGAGGGCCTGAAGTCAAAAATTGAAGCAATATTACTGCTCCAAATGTTGTCGTCAGACACACATCATTGTAAAATCAATACATTCATCGCTCCGTTCAGAATCTAAAATAGTCGTGTAAAATTTATTACCAAAATAAAATTTTTAAAATTATAATTATATTTTTTTTGAGTGATAAGCACTTGTCCGAAAAATGTTAACAGTGGTAGACCTTCAGACGACTCACTGTCCCCATTTCCACAACTCATTTATTTTCTTATCAAAACTTTAATCAGGTTATTTATTATTATCTAAATTAGTCATAACAATTAATTTGTAACCTACAGGTACAAAGTTCATTGTCATTACTGTGTTGAACGATAGTCGATAACGAGTTTATTACGTGTGATATGTGAAAATATGTACCTATTATTATTATTTATTACCCATGCGAGTACTGGTCTTCAGAAATTAAAACCGAAAACCGCCCAACTTTGAAAAGCTATAACTCGCGAACGGTTAAATGAAAAATAATAATTTAAACGTTAGAATTCATAAAAAAAATATTTCTACTATTTTATAACATTTTAAGTATAGGTTGCCATTTGAAAATCAAAAGTTGTTAGTGATTTCACTATTAAATATTTAAGTGAAAAAAATAAAAATTTTACATAGTTTTAGAAAAGCATAAAACTAAAAATTTTGAAAAAAAAAAATTTAAAAAAGTAATCATGTTTTTGAAAATATTTTTTTACTTAGTTTCAAATTGTTAAAAAAACGACGTTTTTATTAAAAAATTATATTTTTAAATATTTTTTATCCTTATAATTTTTTAAGTTTTTTATTTTTTTGAATGACAACATAGAGTTTTAATATCATATTCCGAAGCAAAATAATTGTCTGAGTATTTTGATACATAAAAATCAAATTTAGGTCGAGTAGTTTATGAGTTATACGTATTTAAAGTTTAGACAAACGAAATGGAGTGGTACGGGGTTACCCCGCAAAATATTTGTCCACTACTCTGCTTGTCTAACCTTTAAATAAGTAATACTCATAAACTACTCGTCCTAAATTTTATTTTTATGTATCAAAATACTCAGACAATTATTTTGCTTCGGAATATGAAATTAAAACTCTATGTTGTCATTCAAAAAAATAAAAAACTTAAAAAATTATAAGGATAAAAAATATTTTAAAATATAATTTTTTAATAAAAACGTTGTTTTTTTAACAATTTGAAACTATGTAAAAAAATATTTTCAAAAACCTAATTACTTTTTGAAATAATGAGTGTTGTTTGATAAAAAAATCACCCTGTATATATATGTGATTTTAGGTACTCGTAAAAACAATGTAATGTAAAGATAAATTAGAATTAGCCCTTATGGCTCACAAAAGAAATATAGATCACAAATTCAGCACTTTTCGCTAATAATTTAATACAAAATGTTGAATACTTCAAAATAATAAATAATAATGTAAATCGTAATGGTTCTGACGCTACAGCTTACGGTACAGATTCTGTACTATAGAACAACAATAATATCGGCGGCCGTGTTAATATATTCCAGCTGACGCACGGCGGCGGCGTACGATAACGCGGTGTAATCTACATATTATATAACTCACATGATACATCTACAAATTCAATAATAACTATAACAAAAATAAACAATACGATAAGTGATATGTGTGAGATCAAACATTGGTTCTTTAGCCCATATATTTGGGGGAAATGGAGATTCGTCATCTATATAATTATTAAAGACATAATCGCTAAATTCTGAACGTACGTTGCGCTAGCCCGGCCCATTTCAAAATATTGGAAAATTTTTGCACCAATATTTAGCATGTAATTAGCATGAATTTGCATGACTAAAATTAGAATTTGCATGATACTGGTTTAACAGTTAAATCCAAAAATTGATGAGCCGGGCTGGCGCAACGTTTCGCTAGCCCGGCCCAATAGAAAAAATATAGATATCGAATATATAAATATACCAATATTTAGCACGCCATTCGCGTGAATTTGCACGACTGTCACCGGAATTCGCACGACAGTTTTTTATGGTTAAAAAACCGTTTACGTGTTTTTGCCGTTGCTCCAGCCCGGCCCGTTATAGAAATTTTGCGAAATTTCGGATTTTGACTATACCAATATTTAGCACGCCATTCGCATGAATTTGCACGACTGTCGCCGGAATTCGCACGACAGTTTTTTATGGTTAAAAAACCGTTTACGTGTTTTTGCCGTTGCGCCAGCCCGGCCCGTTATAGAAACTTTGCGAATTTTGGGATTTTGACTATACCAATATTTAGCACGCCATTCGCATGAATTTGCACGACTGTCGCCGGAATTCGCACGACAGTTTTTTATGGTTAAAAAACCGTTTACGTGTTTTTGCCGTTGCGCCAGCCCGGCCCGTTATAGAAATTTTGCGAAATTTCGGATTTTGACTATACCAATATTTAGCACGCCATTCGCATGAATTTGCACGACTGTCGCCGGAATTCGCACGACAGTTTTTTATGGTTAAAAAACCGTTTACATGTTTTTACCGTTGCGCCAGTCTGGCCTACAATGGAAATTTAGCGATTTTTACCGTTGGATACATATATGCTAATTGTTTATTGGTTACAAGTATTACACTTTATTTGAGTTAATTTAAAATAAATAACATATAAACAGCATTTGAGTCAATTTATTAAAAATTTGTATTTGATTAACATACTAAATGGTATAAAATAAATATTCACAAGGCACTTTTGATGTGGATTTTGTGGGAATGGGTTTTTTCTGGAGATCATCATACAGTTCCCAATTATTTCCTCCAGCTCTTTTTAAATAGGCTTGATAATGGCCAATCGAATTTCGTAAGTTACTTTTTCCTTGACGAAAACTTATCACTCCACGAAGTTCATACGTTGTACTTCCATGAACTAACACTTGAGGAATATCTGATAATGTAATTTGTGCCATCCTTGCTGCTTCGGTGCTGTGTTGGCTCAATTCCAAACATTCATCTAAATTTTTTTTTGAAATAGTACTTAATGAAATAATTTGTTTAACTTTAAAGAGGTTATCAAAGAAGCCCGATCGCAAAGTTTTTAATTGAAAAAATTGTTATTGCTTTATCCGGTTCCTTAGATGCAAAAATCATGACAGTTAAATCTTATATATTATTATCCATAAAAAATTAACCAATTTAATTTTTACCTTAGGATTAAAAAATGCTAGTACCTACAGCAATTATATATCGTGTGATCGGACTTAGTCGATAAACATACTATATCATATATATTTATATACATTATACATTCTTACTTTCCCAAAACAAAACATCTATAAACAAATGCATTTTTGACAATTGAATATAAATTGATGAAGTGCAATTATCAATACACCTTGCATTTTCCGTATTCACACGTTCGTCCAAAAATGATTGTAGCTCTTTAATCATTTCGCTGTGGTTGACTTGATATGATATAAAATTAATATCACGTGTAGTTTTAGATAATGTACCAGGACATTTTTTATTTGAACAGGACCTTTGCTCTATTGCTGTTGGGCAGTCATTGAGCATAGTTTCTAAGACATGTCCAGCTGTTGTATCACATTTCACCATTATTACACCATATTGAAGTTCTTGTAATATTACTTTCATACGACTAGTTATCAAATCTGCTCTTTTTGAATATGTTGAAGAGTTTATTCTGGTCTTAACAATATTAGAAATAAAAGTAAAAAAAGAGTTTCCTTCAACTAAATCGATTTTTCCTGCGTATTCTTTACTATCACAATAAGATCCCTGAAAAGTAAATAAAACATTTATACATAAGAAGCCAATATTATACTATTATGTTATTCTAAAAAGCTGGTCAGAAATGTACAGGTTATTATTTTATTAAAAGTATTTGCTCGAGTAAATATCAAAATTAATTTAAAAAATGTTCTGTCGATATTTTAATGGTTTTGTATCATGAAATAATAACTTTATCTTTAATTTTGGATTTATTTATAGTATTATATTTTTATATTTATGTACATATTATATGTCAAAACTATTTATTTTTATCTTATGAAATTATGAATCTATAGTTATGCTTTATATTTTGATAACCATTATAATTATTTTAAACACTTATAACACTTGTTTAATAAATACATTAATACATTGTTATTATAATAGATTTACTTTGATTTAGAAAATATTCATATTATTACTTTATAATAAATACAAATATTAACTGATATACTGAATGTCTTACACACATATCAACTAGTACTTATGTGTGCAATTTTTTAAGTAATTGATATTTATAATATAAAAAATACGATTTTCAAACAATATGTATATTATAGTACTGATTTATCATCAAAATAACAAAACAAAATAGTAAACTAATCGTTAAGTTATTTTGTAACTGTAAGAAGCATGATACATTAAAATATACCTTAATAATAATTAAAAAATAGGTAGTATAATCATTTTTAATTACAAACCATTATTAATGAAGCGATTGAATCGAATGCACAGGTATTACTCAAAATAAATTTATCCTGCTTATTTTTAAGTGCAGTGCTTTTTAATTCTGCAAAACGGGAACCATTTTTTAATACCGGCAGTGATCGTTTGTTTCGCGGCATGCTTATATCGATATGGCGTAAGTGAGGATTTGGAACTAGGTAAGAGTTACTTTTCCTTTGTTTATTACTTTTTCTATTCCAATTTTCTCTTGCTAGATTTTCTTCATTTAAATCACCTGACGGTGGAACGAACCTAATTTTATTTTCTTCCATAACACAATACAATGCTGAAGGTGATTCATTTTTATTATTATCATCATCATCATCATCATCATCATCATCATCATCATAATTGGTAGTATTATTTAATGGCGATGGACTTGTACCACGGGTTTCAAGTACTTCATAAAACGATGATTCCGTGATTTCATCGTTACCATCACCATTCGTGACGTCTAATATTGGTAGTTCTACGTCGTTATCATATTCGGCACCAACTTGGTGTGATACTACCGAAAGTGTAGATAAATCGTTCATATTCCTGGCTGAACGTATTAGTGTAGCTCCTTTTAACGATGAAATACGAGTTTCTAAATATTGTTCAATATCGGTAGGTAATGACACATGTTTAAAAGTCACAGTTTTGAGTTTTCTAAAACTCGACTCAACGGCTGATGAACTAGAAACATCGTCACCATAACCAAATATTGGTATCATTATACCTGACCATAGCGGTATCAGTTTTGTTATTTTAATTAAAATAGGAACTAATGTTGGAATAAACAATGGATTTATTCCTGATCCTTCTTGTACCAAACTCTTAGCGGTATCATATATATTTTCCGCCCATGACTGAAAAGGGTTTTCATGATCATTTAGTCCTTCATTTTGTTCTTCAAACATTTCTTCTAACGCATTCCGAGCCTCATCTTCTGATTCAGATACTGCAATTAAATCATCAAACTCTTGCTGACATTGTATAAAACCACAAGAAGTAGCTTCAATCAATCTTTTTTTATGTACCTCACAATCGGTCTCTTGTCTACTTATTACATTTATCCCGTCAGTTTCATTAATAAAAACTACAAACATTGAAAATAGCAGTGAGCGAACTTCTGTCAATGATTGACACTTTATTATTAGACACATAGCACGAAGAATGATTTCTCTAACCCTCCGCGAGACTGTCTTCAGAGGAGTCCACTTACTACATATCTTAATAAAATGAGCTACATCGATTCTTATAAAGCATCGAGGAACCCAGTGTGAATCAGAAGTAATATTTTTTGTAAGCAAATCAGAACAAGCTCTTACATAGTCCTGTAATGATGAATATTGGGTAAAACTTTGAACCATAGCTGAAAGCAGAGCCAAAGAATTATCGCAAACAGTCTCCTTTGGTTTTTTGATGTCAGAACTTATCCACTGTAAAAGCCAATTTGAAATAGCAATATTAGTATGCCTTTCGCTAACCATATTTGTGACAGTGAAGTTTTGATTTTTCTCTTTGTCATATACAAGTCCTTCGTATAAATAAATTGATTTTGTTTTTTCAATACCAAATTTATAAAATGGTTTTACAATCGAACCTGTTGCGTCGATTATAAGTTTTGGAGTTTCTGTACTATTACAATATCCTCTATATAAATGTATTTGTTCTGCGCAATGGTAATGTATAAAAAAGGGGTCACATCCCATATCATGTATTATATTTTGATATTCATTTTCCCTTTTCATTATCATTAAAGATATTAAGACATCCTTATGCCTCCGATTATTGGCTAGTGTTTTAGATTTAAGTGAACGCAAACAATTTCCTGTTGGAATAATAGCCGGTTCGAAACCTCCTAAAATCAAATTAAACGTACTTATTAACTGTGGAATATTTGTGTAAACTTCTAAATTAACATTTTGTACAACTGTATGAATACCATGGCGGTAACTGTGGGATTGGGGGGGAGGGGCGAGGTAATGAGTAAAATATTGAAAATGTTTAGCTGTAAAATTATAATTGATTATTTTATACACCGAATACCAAAATCGGTTTATTTTCTGTAAAAATTTCTGTTTTTCCTAATTTTTCATTTTTTTTTCACGGTGCTTTTGAAAACTACTTGAAAATTTATAATTTTGACCCCCCCCCCCAAAAAAAAAAAAAAAATACCAACTAGATTCACTTTCCTATCAGAAAAGATACTGTTGAAGAATATCTAAGCATTATTACTGTCCTAGTGACTGACACAAAAAAAAATAAAATTAAAAAACACACATCATTGTGAAATCAATATATTCATAAAAATACATAGGCACAATTTTTTTTTATAGTTATTTTAAGTTCAAATTTGGACGATGAAATTTTAAATAACTTATTAAGAATAACGGTTTTAGTTATTTTTTGTAATTTTATAATATTTATTAAAATTACCAGCTATCATAGTATCTATACATAATGAGTAGTAAAATTAAAAATATAAAATAAAATATCCTAGACTGACAAACTGTCTTCGCTCTGAATCGGTTTTTGTAAATAATTATATTATATCATTGAATACAAATGTAATACCATTCACTACAGAAACTCACTTGTAACCTACTGTACAGCAGAAAAACATCTAATTACCTGATTTTTCAAATTAAGGGAAGGGCTGCAGAAATGTCAGTTTTAAAAATACATCATTTTAGAATATATTACACTTATTGTTCCGCTTTGAATCAAAAATTCTGAACAAATGAATATATTCAGTATAGGTAAAATGCATAAGACTAAAATACTGAATTATTCTAAATTAACTATCAAAAAAAAAAAAAAATAATAATAATAATAATAATGGTAGAACAGTGAATAAATTACAACATAAATTTGAAGTAACTTGTAAGAATTATAGGTATAAAATTATACTTTTCTGTTTTGAACAACTCTCTTTTTACATTGTTTATAATTCAGAGATTTTTCATCACATGGCTTTTTTATTATATCACAACATTTTGGTAGGTATCAAGTTATTAAAGACACAGAAAGAAAATGTTTTAATGTTTAGTTTATATAAATTTTACCGTTTGTCATAAGACGATTTGCTTCTTTTTCTCTAAAAGATTCACTTGATACATTTTTTAAAATCACAGAAGATATCACCTTTTCTTTTGCTGATCCAATTAGACGTCTTTTTTTATTTAAATGATGCACATCAAAGTTCCCAATATACGTACATTCCATCAAAACTCTATTGGATAAAATAAAATGATACATGCATTAAATTTTTTTAAATATTTAATACTGAAATTAAAAATCGTTTATGTAATAGGTAGGCATATCAAAGCTAGTAATGTATAAATGTATAATTATAAAATATAAAAAAATTACCTTGCATTATCGGATGGTTGATTTAAAATTACACCCTTAAAATGTGAGCTACATACAGAGCATCGTCCGATAAAAGTAACAAAATTGTTTCCATGTCGATATACATGAGCTCTTTGGAACGATATACAGCATGGCAATTGAGTATGGATCCAAAAGTGTTCTGCTAGTATGGGTGTCCATTGATTCTTTTGTAACGCTAGATGACTTTTAAAATGTTGTTTTGGTCGATTTTTGTCATTCAGTCTATATACAATATCATGCGGCTTGATCAAATTCCACTCATCAACAGAAAAAGTAAAAACAAACTTTCTTTTTGGTAGATCTTCATCAAAGTTGCTACTATCATCTGAACTATCTAAATAAATATTTATATATGTAGCAATTTTGATTTTATTAGTCATTAAAGCTCGTAATAAATGGTCTAGCTTTTAACTTAATGAAGAAGTTTTTATTGACAATAATTTTAAAAAAATATTCAAAATTTGTTTATAGTTTAGCTTAAAAGGAGACAAAAGATTTTGAAAATCTTACCGTGTATGAAAAGTGCTAATTTTATTATTTGGTGAAAATTTTAAATATTGTTATTAAAGCAACTCATGAGAAACCTTGCATTAATTTTTTAAGATCTTTACCAACTCCCACAAACATCTAACCAAAAAATGTTTACACTTTTTTATAATAAATGTTACTAACCACTTTCATTCGGTGAATCAATAATAACATTAGATGTTAAAGTTTTTGAACAATTTGGAAATCCAAGTTTTTTCTTAATATCATACCGGTTTTTAAACACTAATGTATGTATGGCACTTTTAGATATTTTATTTTCTAAATGAGCACTAATTTCAGCCCATATTGGATTAGTGGCAACAGCTATTTCTAAAAAAAAAATATATAAATGTACCTAGTGCATCTTAAAATAAATGTTCAGTATAAATATTGTGAGATTTGGTAGGCATATTTAATGCAAAAATATTCTTTCATAACAAATTAAAACGATGAAAACCAAAAATTAATAATAACTCTGATTCTTTTTTTTTTTATATAATTTTAGTATATATTTAACTTATATTTAAATATTTAAAACAACGTGTTGGTAAATTGTGTAAGAAAATCAATTTAAAAAATAACTTACGAAACGAATTTTTATTTTAAGGCACCTAGTGCCAATGTAATATTTTATACAACAAAAATACGCTTTACGAGAATAATTATCATATTCTATGGATTAAAATCAACCAAATTTGATATTTTTTTTTTACTAATAGAGGATAATATTCTAAAAGCCACATTCTGAACGGAGATGATTTGTCAGTCTAGGATATATTATATTTAAATATTGTCATACATTCTATTTTGAAACTAATTCAAACATTTAAGTAAAAGTTTCAAGATCTTACGTTTAGTCATTTTTTAAAAATAACAAAAATCGAAAATTATTTATTAGTAAAACGTTATTTTACACGTGTATTTTTGATTTCAAATTAAAATTAAAAATTTAAATACTCGTACAATTTTTTAAATTGAATAATCCTCAATCTTTTTTATAATTATTCTAAGCTTAACTTATGGACAGCATAGTATTAAATTTTCAATTCTTAGCTTTTGATAGTAAAATATTTATAAATTTTTAACTACCAAATAGTGAAAAATATTCATGATTTTAACGAAAATAAAAAAAATTTGAAAATTTCAATTGTCTATAAATAGCTCAAAAAAAGTCAAAATATTTTGAAAATCAAATCACGTAAAGAAAATGGAAATCTAAATAACTGGTAAAATTTTCAAGTATTTCCGACTTATACTATTTGAATAACAACAAATATCAAAAACCGTTTGAGGCTAAACCGTTATTTAACGCGGTTTTGTAAAAATTTAAATTTCAAACACTCATAAAAAATTTTTGTTTGAATCCGGTAGAGTTTTTTTTACAGATGGTTGAAGAAAAATTTATGGAGAACCTTGTATCAAATTTTCAGACTTTAGTTATAAAAGAAAAAAATTTTACGATTTTTCAATCACAAAATTACTTGCAAATTTTCACAATTTTGGCATATTTTATATAAATTCGAACTTTAAGCACTTATAAAAAAAAATTATGACTAACGATTTCGGATTTTTTTTTATCACTTTAAGAACAACTTATAAGAAACCTTGTATTAAATTTTCAAGATTTTCTGGCAGGCCAAAAAAAATTTATCGTTATTTAAAAAAAAAAGTACTTAGAAAAATTGAAAATTTCAATTGTCTATAAATAGCTCAAAAAAAGACAAAATTCTTTGGAAATTTAACTGTGTACGGAGAACGCTAACATAAACATTTGGTGAAAATTTTAAGTATTTACATCGATTAGTTTTTGAGTTAAAGCAAAATAAAAATTCGATTTTGTCGAAAACGGTTTTGCGTAAAAATTCCCGTTTTTCTGTCATTTTTTTTTTTGTTTTTCTTGATTTTTTTGAAAACTGTTGGAGAATGTTTACTTTTCACCTCTATAATGCACCAAGGATATCCACTTTGCCATCGGAAACCATCCCCAAAGTTTGAAATTGAAGCATTATTTCGACTAGTTATGCTGTACACAGACACAAAAAAAAAAAAAAAAAAAAACACACATCATTGTAAAATCAATACATTTATCACTCCGTTCAGAATCTAAAATGATAAATAAATTGATAAATATGATATATTAAAAATATTTTTGCATTTTTTTTTATAAACCATTAGATTTTTTTTATAAAGTATTCAAATTAAGCCCCAAAATACCGAAATATTCCCTAAAATATGTTTTTTGCACAAAATATTCTTTTTTATGCGCTAAAAACTTTTGTATATCAGTTCATAGGTATATGAATCGTCGACAAATCTTATCCAATTGGAACTGCATACGCTCAGTAAAAATATGTAATAGCATAAAAATCCGGTCTCTAATTATAATTAAGGTAGCAACTAGAATATAAAATTTAATTTTCAAAATTAATAGAATCGCGGAAAATTTGAAATAAAATAATTTATTTTATATAAACGCGTAGGTTTGTTATACATATAATTTATTTTGGTAAAATTATTTTGAACGGAGATTCAAGACTGTATAAACATTTAGCGACCTGCAGAGCTCAAAATTAATTTTTATGTTATTCTTCTACAACTGAAAGAGTGAAAAAAAAAGTTAATTTAAATTTACATTAATACTTTTAAAGGCTGGATAATAAATTATGGTGAGAGATAGTTTGGTGAAAGATATGAATACCAATAAAAAACTGTACACAAACCTTTGATAAAAAATTGTGGGACTACCTTAAGCTAGGGGCTTAAAATTTAAATACAAAACTAGTCACTAAATCCTTTTTTCGAATACTAATTTTATAAGTTTTTAATAGGTTTATAAATTGGAATTTGTATCAAATTCCAATAAACTATTTAAACTTACCTTATATTAAATGATCTTCCAATAAGAAATGAAACACGTATAATACATAATAATAGCTATAAATGTATAATAGAAATAGAACGATATATTTCACGTACAGCGGCAATAAAATGACTATTTATTATTACATCAAATTAAAATTTATTAAGTTAAGTAAAAATGCCAGTTTGTATAACACTGTTTAAACTAAAATATCAATAACATTGTTATTAAATAATTTGTTCAACTCAACATTAATGTTCAATCAGATTAATCAATCTAATCAATTAATAAATCGTTATCGTTAAGCGATTTCGAAAAAATTTAAAATTCACACCCTCATAACATTTTTTCTTATAATGACGCTTCGAGTTTTCTCTATGGGTAGAATTTTTTAATCTTGGATATAAATACAAAAAATTTTATGATTTTAAACTACAAAATTACTTGTAATTTTTCAAAATTTTGATATATTACGTAAACATTTGAACTTTGAACGCTTATAAAAAAAAATTGTGACAAACAATTTTTGATTTTTTTTTAACTACAATAAGAAAACTTATAAGAAACCTTGTATTAACTTTTCTAGTTTTTTTGGGCACCCAAATTTTTTTTATTGACACTTCAAAAAAAAATACTTATAATAATCGAAAATTTCAGTTCACTATAAATAGCTTTAAAAAGGTCAATACATTTTGAAAATTTAACCGTTTATAGATAACACTAATATAAACATTTGGTGAAAATTTCAAGTATTTACAGTAATTAGTTTTTAAGTTACAAGGTTACAACTATATACAAAATCGATTTTGTCAATTACTGATTTTGCGTAAATATTCCCATTTTTCCATCATTTTTTTTTTGTTTTTACCGATTTTTTTGAAAACTGTTTGAAAATTCTTAAGTTTTATCTTTATAATGCAACTTTGATACATTTGTGGACACTTTAGGAAAGGCGTTAAATCCCTAAAAAATTATTTAAAAAATATTTTAGTACCTAATTAGGTAGGTACAATATGAAATTGCAATTTTGTAACAACTTCATCCTTATTATGATCCTTATTACATTATAAATTATAATTAATTAAATAAACTTACCTTATAATAAATCATGATTTTTCCAGTCAAAAATCAAACACATACATAATAATACAATGATGACGAAAAAATAACCAGCTATATTACATTAAATTCAAATTTTTTGATTTTGGTAAAATATTAATTGGTTATACTCACATAAGGTTACATAAATTAATATTAAAATTTAAAACTAAAATATAATTAATATAAGTATCTAATATCAGTGTTATTGTTCTTGTTACAAAGAAAAATGAAATTGTTTGTTCATTTTATCTGGGATAATTTTTTTTCCGACATTGTGCCACCTCTAGAAAATTACCAACCTATAATCCACTCCTAAAACCATGCATTTGTATGATATTTAATTAACAAATGTTAATAATTTATAATTAACCATAAGTTAAAGTTGACAGGATAGTGCATTTAATTTGCTGTGTTTCGTATTTTAAATTAAAATACAGTGACATTGTAAAACGTCAAATTAATAACACTCATTATTGGTCAAACCGACTGATCATTGATGTCTACAGAGTACAGAGTACAGACTCATTCGACATAGTGAAATAATTTTTGTAAAAAAGTCTTATTAACGCATAATATATCAAAATCTACGTTCAGCAGTTGTACTTTAGCTTAAATATTAGAGTGAATTGAATATCATCAAACATAAATGTAAGAACATTATCTGTGTTGACTCGTTGGTTTTTTTATGATATTTTAATTTGTGATTGAATTATGTGTATTTTCAAACATACGACTCTTAAATATATTAATTAGCTAATATCTGCTGTAAAAACATTATAAAATATGAAAAAATTATAATATTTTATTTTTTGATTAATTGAAAAAATCAAATGATCAAATACAAAACAGTAAAAAAGTTATAATTCCTCCATAATTCCGTGATAATTACGTAAAAATCCATAAAATTCTTAAAAATCCTTAATATTTCCATCTAAAAGCCCTAAAAAAATTATCAAACCTCCATATTTCCGTGATAAATCCGTAAAGATCTATTAAATTCATAAAAATCCTCAATATTTCCATTAAAAATCGTAGAAATTTTATAAATCCTTCATATATCTTAAATAGAAACGTTATGATCCATAAAATTCTTAAAAAATCTAAAATATCCTTAATATTTCCCTTAAAAACTGTAAAAACGTTATAGTACCTCCATATTTCCATAAAAAGCCTTTTAAGTTATTAAATTCTTCCTCATTTGAATGATAAATCTGAAATGATCTATTAAATTCATAAAAATACTCCATATTTCCATCATAAAGCTGTAAAACCAATTAAATTCCTCCAAATATCCATGATAAGTCCATAATGATCTATTAAATTCTTAAAAATCCTTAATATTTCCATCTAAAAGCCCTAAAATATTATATTACCACCATATTTCCGTGATAAATCCGTAAAGATCTATTAAATTCTTAAAAATCCTCAATATTTCCCTTAAAAACTGTAAAAACGTTATTATACCTCCATATTTCCATAAAAAGCCTTTTAAGTTATTAAATTCTTCCATATTTGAATGATAAATCTGAAATGATCTATTAAATTCATAAAAATCCTTCATATTTCCATCATAAAGCTGTAAAACCAATTAAATTCCTCCAAATATCCATGATAAGTCCATAATGATCTATTAAATTCTTAAAAATCCTCAATATTTTCATTATAAATCGTAAAAATTTTATAAAACCTCCATATATCCGTGAAAAATCCGTAAAGGTCTATTAAATTCTTAAAAATCCTCCATATTTTCATACAAAACAATAAAAAAGTTATAATTCCTCCATAATTCCGTGATAATTCCGTTAAAATCATTAATATGTCCATTAAAAATCGAAGAAATTTTATAAATCCTTCATATATCTACGATTGAACCTTAATGATCCATATAATTCTTAAAAAATCTAAAATATCCTTAACATTTCCCTTAAAAACTGTAAAAACGTTATTATACCTCCATATTTCCATAAAAAGCCTTTTAAGTTATTAAATTCGTCCATATTTGAATGATAAATCCGTAAAGATCTATTAAATTCTTAAAAATCCTCAATATTTCCATCATAAAGCTGTAAAACCAATTAAATTCCTTCAAATATCCATGATTAGTCCATAATGATTTATAAAATTCTTAAAAATCCTTAAATATTTCCATCTAAAAGCCCTAAAATATTATATAACCACCATATTTCCGTGATAAATCCGTAAAGATCTATTAAATTCTTAAAAATCCTCAATATTTCCATTAAAAATCGTAGAAATTTTATAAATCCTTCATATATCTTTAATAGAACCGTAATGATCCATAAAATTCTTCAAAAATCTAAAATATACTTAATATTTCCCTTAAAAACTGTTAAAACGTTATAATACCTCCTTATTTCCATAAATAGCCCTTTAAGTTATGAAATTCTGCCTCATTTGAATGATAAATCTTAAATGATCTATTAAATTCATAAAAATCCTCCATATTTCCATAAAAAGCATTTTAAGTTATTAAATTCTTCCAAATATCCATGATAAGTCCATAATGATCTATTAAATTCTTAAAAATTTTTAATATTTCCATCTAAAAGCCCTAAAAATATTATAAAACCTCCATATATCCGTGAAAAATCCGTAAAGATCTATTAAATTCTTAAAAATCCTCCATATTTTCATACAAAACAGTAAAAAAATTATAATTCCTTCATAATTCCGTGATAATTCCGTAAAAATCATTAATATGTCCATTAATAATCGTAGAAATTTTATAAATCCTTCATATATCTACGATTGAACCTTAAGGATCCATAAAATCCATATTTCCGTGATAAATCCGTAAAGATCTATTAAATTCTTAAAAATCCTCCATATTTTCATACAAAACAGTAAAAAAATTATAATTCCTCCATAATTTCGTGATAATTCCGTAAAAATCATTAATATGTCCATTAAAATTCGTAGAAATTTTATAAATTCTTCATATATCTACGATTGAACCGTAATGATCCATAAAATTCTTAAAAAATCTAAAATATCCTTAATATTTCCCTTAAAAACTGTAAAAACATTATTATACCTCCATATTTCCATAAAAAGCCTTTTAAGTTATTAAATTCTTCCATATTTGAATGATAAATCTGAAATGATCTATTAAATTCTTAAAAATCCTCAATATTTCCATTAAAAATCGTAGAAATTTTATAAATCCTACATATATCTACGATTGAACCTTAAGGATCCATAAAATCCATATTTGAATGATAAATCTGAAATGATCTATTAAATTCATAAAAATACTTAATATTTCCATCTAAAGGCCCTAAAAATATTATAAAACCTCCATATATCCGTGAAAAATCCGTAAAGATCTATTAAATTCTTAAAAATCCTTAATATTTCCATCTAAAAGCCCTAAATATATTATCAAACCTCCATATTTCCGTGATAAATCCGTAAAGATCTATTAAATTCATAAAAATCCTCAATATTTTCATACAAAACAGTAAAAAAATTATAATTCCTTCATAATTCCGTGATAATTCTGTAAAAATCATTAATATGTCCATTAAAAATCGTAGAAATTTTATAAATCCTTAATATATATCTTGAATAGAAACGTTATGAGCCATAAAATTCTTAAAAAATCTAAAATATCCTTAATATTTCCCTTAAAAACTGTAAAAACGTTATAATACCTCCATATTTCCATAAAAAGCCTTTTAAGTTATTCAATTCTTCCATATTTGAATGATAAATCTGAAATGATCTATTAAATTCATAAAAATACTCGATATTTCCAACATAAAGCTGTAAAACCAAATAAATTCCTCCAAATATCCATGATAAGTCCATAATGATCTATTAAATTCTTAAAAATTCTTAATATTTCCATCTAAAAGCCCTAAAAATATTATAAAACCTCCATATATCCGTGAAAAATTCGTAAAGATCTATTAAATTCTTAAAAATCCTCAATATTTCCATTAAAAATCGTAGAAATTTTATAAATCATTCATATATCTACGATTGAACCGTAATGATCCATAAAATTCTTAAAAAATCTAAAATATCCTTAATATTTCCCTTAAAAACTGTAAAAACATTATTATACCTCCATATTTCCATAAAAAGCCTTTTAAGTTATTAAATTCTTCCATATTTGAATGATAAATCTGAAATGATCTATTAAATTCATAAAAATCCTCCATATTTCCATAAAAAGCCTTTTAAGTTATTAAATTCTTCCATATTTGAATGATAAATCTGAAATGATCTATTAAATTCATAAAAATACTCGATATTTCCAACATAAAGCTGTAAAACCAATTAAATTCCTCCAAATATCCATGATAAGTCCATAATGATCCATTAAATTCTTAAAAATTCTTAATATTTCCATCTAAAAGCCCTAAAAATATTATAAAACCTCCATATATCCGTGAAAAATCCGTAAAGATCTATTAAATTCTTAAAAATCCTCAATATTTCCATTAAAAATCGTAGAAATTTTATAAATCCTTCATATATCTACGATTGAACCTTAAGGATCCATAAAATCCATATTTGAATGATAAATCTGAAATGATCTATTAAATTCATAAAAATACTTAATATTTCCATCTAAAGGCCCTAAAAATATTATAAAACCTTCATATATCCGTGAAAAATCCGTAAAGATCTATTAAATTCTTAAAAATCCTTAATATTTCCATCTAAAAGCCCTAAAAATATTATCAAACCTCCATATTTCCGTGATAAATCCGTAAAGATCTATTAAATTCATAAAAATCCTCAATATTTTCATACAAAACAGTAAAAAAATTATAATTCCTTTATAATTCCGTGATAATTCTGTAAAAATCATTAATATGTCCATTAAAAATCGTAGAAATTTTATAAATCCTTAATATATATCTTGAATAGAAACGTTATGAGCCATAAAATTCTTAAAAATCCTTAAATATTTCCATCTAAAAACCCTAAAATATTATATAACCACCATATTTCCGTGATAAATCCGTAAAGATCTATTAAATTCTTAAAAATCCTCAATATTTCCATTAAAAATTGTAACTACTCGACTAGATCTGTTCCCAGTCGCGAGTCATGTGGCCGCCCCGAATAAGTTGTACGGTCGCCAACCACGGACCGAGGCCCGAAAGCCGGAGTGCCGTGGATTTTTTGTTTTTTCTTTGGTACATAATATGATAATAAATATTGTAATGGTATCTGGTCAGTGAAATACGTGTAGTTGATGATATAATAAAAACAAAACGGATATTTTAAAGAAATAGAAATATTTTAAATTTATATGCATATTAGCCTAAAAATGAAAGTTAGTGCCGAGAAAGCCACCTGGCACAAAACTCGGTCAGAAAAAAAAAACAGCAATAATAATAATAATAATAATAATAATAATAATAAATAATATTTTCAATAATAATAATTGATAATAAGCATAAACCATACAAAGTACCGGCCACGGTGATATATTGGTATATTAAAAAAAATGATGGTGTTAACCAGACACATTACCAATACCAACAGCGTGTGAGAATGTGTCGCCCCTCGGCGCACCAGCAAAAACGGCTTCTACTCACAGTGGATCATCTTGTTAAGGCGGCAGAAAAAGGAGTGCCGTGCCTTCGCGTTGTCGGCCCATACCATGATATGTGGTCGGCAACGAACAGACATCAGGCGACAGAGGGGGTCACATACGTGCGGATAATTATCCGATTAATTAATTATATAGTAATGCATATTTTATGTTACGTGGCCGATACGTTGCAGTGACCTAATTATGTAGGTAACTGATGATCGTCTGTGCAAGGAGACCTTTACACCTAACCCATGGGTACTAGGAGTGGTGCGTGGGTGCGATATTTTCCCAGGCGGTGACGACTTTGATCGGCGGAGACTCGAGGTCCATATGATAAGTCGCCTTATCGCATGCCGCGTTCGTAATATACCGTAATTAGGCCTTCTATGGATAAAGAGTATAATGTGTGTGTGTGTGTGTGTGTAACTTGCGTTGGACGTCACAGAAACCCCCCCATGAAAGTTCATCACACCGGGGAGAGCTTTCTTGGATGACGAGGTCACAACGCAAGACGAAATAATAATAATAATAATAATAATAATAATAATAATAATAATAATAATAAGTGTTGTATAGTAATCGACAAGAAATAAGACAGGGAATATGGTAACCTGATGCTATGGTTTCTGAGTGGTTTCAATGACTTCAGCCTGCTGTAGTGGTGAATGGGTCGGATCATGGAACGGACGGAGGTGAACTATATTGTAAGTTCCAATATTTCGGTTATTGTCTGGATCTGCTAGAGTATAGGCGTTGTCTTGGCTACGTCCTGTGACTACATATGGCCCTTCATATAATAAGAAAAATTTCTGTATGCATTTGTCGATAGATGAACTGAGGCGATGCGTTTTCACCAATACGCGGGTACCGACGGCAAATGAGACTGGCATACCCTGCTTGTCATGGCGACGTTTTCTTCGTTCGGAATGGGTAAGCTGGATCTCCCGTGCCATCGTTAGTTTAGTTCTTTGCGCTATTGGAAAACGAGGCGGAAACGAGACGACATCTCCGAACGGGTTGTATCGCTCAGTGGACAGAAAAAGCTCTTGTGGAGTATAACCCGTTGATTCGTGGACCGTATTGTTCAGTACCCATTCGATATATGATACATGTCGTGGCCACTCTATATGGTTTTCGTGGCAGTACGTCCGGAACATGCGACCGAGTTCTCGCATTACTCTCTCGGCTGGATTGGATTGAAGGTGATACACGGAAGTCATTGTAGGTGGTATACCAAGGTCTAGCAACCGTTTCTGCCACACCTTGCTCCGGAACTGTACACCGTGATCGGATACGATACATCGGGGTACTCCGTATGTGGATATATAATCATCGATCATGCGATTGGTTACCGTAACTGCAGTAGCTTTCTTCACCGGGTATAAGCGGACGAATCGGGAGAAATTATCTAGTACGACAAAAATGTATCGAACTTGGTTCCAACCCGGAGGGAGAGGTCCATACAAATCGACTAGTACCCGTCCGAGTGGGACATCCGACAAAACAGATCGCATTTCGCCCTCTATACGGACCGTGGATGTTTTAGTTTTCTGACACAGCACACAACTTCGGACAACTTTCCGGATACGGGACTGAAAACCCTTGAAAAAACAGAAATCACGTATTGCGAGTATGCACTTTTTTGGACCGACATGACCAAAATGATGGTGCACCTGGGTGATTAGTTCGTCTATTCGGTGGATGGGGATACAGACCAGCCATTGATCAGTGGACTTGTGTCGGCGATAGAAAAGTACTCCTTCTACTAAACTATAATGTTCAAAATACGACGTTTGCTGACTGTGGGGGTCCATTAGTAACTGATGAAGTCTATTTAGGTTGGAGTCCTCTTTCTGTGACAAACAGATTGACTTGAAAGACGATATTTGGCGCTCAAACTCAGCTTGGACCTTTTTTGACATGATGGTTAGGACACACGGAAATCTTGATAATACATTTTCTGCCTCCTCTCGTCCGGCAGGACTCCTGGATAGAGCATCAATGACATTATCTGATCCGGGGATGTGTTTGACTTGCAAATTAAACTCTTGAAGATGTAACGTCCACCGAGTTAATCGGGCATTGCGTAGGCGACATTGAAATAAAAAAGTTAAGGCTTGATGATCAGTTAGGACAATGACTGGATACCCGAGGATAAATACCCGAAACTTTTCACAGGCAAAGACAATAGATAACAGTTCCAATTCTGTTATGGAATAATTACGTTCAGCAGTATTTAAGGTGCGGCTAGCAAAAGATATAGTACATCGTTCTCCGCTTGGAGATATTTGGAACAGCTCAGCACCTAGCCCAACTTTGCTTGCATCAGTCTGAAGGTAGAAACTCTGGTCGAAACGGGGATGTGACGGATATTGTTCTGTGAATGATTCACGAACCGCATTGAACAATCTCAGCTCTTCATACCCGAAACGCCAGATACAATCCTTCTTTATGAGTTCAATAAGTGGGCTAATCATTGAGGCATGGTGACACGAAAATTTCCGATAGAAATTACAAAACCCGATAAATGATTGTAGCTCTTTTTTATTCCGAGGCTGAGGGAACTCACGAATGGCTTGGAGTTTTGACGGATCCATAGACATCCCGAGTGGAGTCACAATGTGTCCAAGAAACTTAATTTTTTGTCGGAGGAACTCGCACTTCGATAATTTTAATGTCATTCCAGACAAAGATATTTTCTTGAACAAAATAGCGAGCCGTACTAGGTGTTCATCAAACGAGGTGGATGAGATTAGAACGTCGTCTACATATATGTGGAGATCGTCTAGGTGGTCGTCGGTGTCATCCACTCTAATGTTTAGTACAGCTTCTAATGCTTTGCCAAACGCTGTATTTGAGATATTTAGTCCGAAAGGTACGACGCAGAACTGGTACGTGCGCCCTTCAAAAACAAATGCCGTGAATTTCCGTACGGCTGGATGTAACGGAACTTGCCAATATCCGGCACTGAAATCAAGGCTGGAGAAAATTGTTTTCCCCCCAAACCGAGCCAAAAGTTCGTCAAGCGGAGGAGACGTATCTCGCATCGGTAAGATCAAACGATTCACGCGTCGAGCGTCGAGACATAAGCGAACGGAGCCGTCGGCTTTCGCTACACACACGATTGGGTTACAATAGGGTGAGGAACACCGTTCGACCACCACCCATGAAAGCATTCGCTGGAGCTCTTTTTCGACTGCAGGTCTACGGGAAAACGGCACAGGATATGGTTTCACCTTAAAAGGCACATCTTCTGATACTTCGAAACGGCAGCTGTATAAGGTGTTGAGGCCGGGACGATCATCGAAAATATTATCGTATTTATCCAATAGAGTTATAAGTTTGGAACGTTGCTCATCCGGGACTTCGTGGAAATTCACGATACACTCGGACCATGGTTTTGTAAAAGGATCGGCAACTGGTTGTGTATGATCGAAACAGTCCACTGGGAGACACATAACAGACGGAGGTGTTAAGACTTGTTTCACAAATGATATGTCAGATATGCAGTGTTCTATTGCGGTAGGCATGAACCGATCTAACTTCTGGTGTACAATAATCCGGGTGATTTGTGTTGATGATGTCTCTCCGGTGTCTGGTCGGAACGAAAATACCGTGTTCCATTTTGGGAATTCGACCTGATGGGTTACATAATTCAAAACAACACCGTACTGGGTGAGCCAGTCATCGCCAAGAATCATGTTAGTTGACAAATGGGGAACAACCAAAAAAAATCCCTGGAGCTTCATGGCCAAAAATACTTATCGGTACATACACTTGTCGGGTGATCTTCTTACTTCGGCCTTGGATGGCAGTAGAAATAGTCACTCCCGTTACGGGCAACGTAGAGAGTTTCGATGGAGTGGGAGCTTGACTTTTAAGTGTAGCGAAAAACTGTTCGGAGACTGCGGATATGGACGCACCGGAGTCTAACAATGCTGGCGTACTCATTTCAAAAATGTTGACCTGAATCTCAGGACGTTGCACCGTGCGTTCAGGAAAATCAGTGGGAGACGATAATGGTTGGTTGCAGACAGATGTATTTGGGCTCTCGTCACGTGCTGCAATCATTGACGAGGCGCTTCTTCGTTTCCCGACACATTTAATTGGTGAATGGGTGCCGCAACTGGGGCTGGGGGCAGATTCCTCTGTTGGTGCCCTCGATTGTACCCTCCACGATAACCTTGTCGATTTTCCTGGGTTCTCCGTTCGTTTTGAGGATTCGGTTGATTATTTGTATGATGTGGTCGGTGCTCATCATGACGTTGCTCGCAGAACGATGTGGATTCTTCGAACTCAGTCAACACCGATAGTAGTTCGTTGGTATCACGTGGTCCACGCCCTCGTAGAGCCATACTAAGGGGAATTGGATAGTGTTGAATGATCGTCGACACCAAATCAATTGGGTCGATGGGCGGTGACAAATACTTCGCGCCGGCAATCCACTGCATGGCATGTGTTGCGAGACCGTCATACCTCGTATATTGGAATGGTCGAAATACTTCGTTTCGCGTTTTACGTTGAGTCGCAGCGGACCAAAATCGTTGGCGGAATAATATGCGAAAATCACTGTAGCTCGTAGGTGTGGGTATCAGTGAATCGTACCACAGACGAGCATCTCCACTAAGTCGACGCTGTGCAGAGATTACTTGTTGGTCTACTGACATTGGGACATTCTCAAAGTATGTATCGAGTTGGCGGATAAAATGTTCTGGATGGATGGAGCGAGTTTGTCCCGAGAATTCCGATACAGCATCGTTGAGGCGCTCTTGAGATCCAAAAAATGACGAATGACCCTGACCGGTGGAGTTTAAGATTGAATAATTAGACACGGGATTCATAGTTGATGACGTCGGCATGGTGTTCCCATTAAATGCTCGAAAACCCTGAGACATATCGGGCGGTGGCCCTATCAATGATGATGCGTGTGTTGGTAGCTGAGTTGTATCATTTGTGGTAGGTTTTTGACTCGACTTTAGGATAAATCGGCACAAATCACTTCGGATGGTAACAACCTCGTTTTCCAACGAGGTTATGCGGCTGGTGTTGTGTTCGATTACTTCATTCGTTTTAACCCTTTGTTGTTCGAAGCGAGGCTGGTCATCCTCTAATTTTGTCGTTCGTACATCAACTGCCTGCCACATCTCTAGGCATTGGTCCCACCGGGTATTCATATCTTCCCGCATGGCCCGGATTCCGGCGTCGTTGGACCGTTGGCTTGCCAGTAACTGAGCAAACATTTTCTGGATCGTTTCTTCCGACGTAGTACCCCTGGGTGCGGACTGACCGGAACTCACCGTTGGAGTATCGGTAGATCCAGTTGTAGTCGACGTAGAGATATTTGAAGTCATGTTAGATCCAGACGGGGTCAAAATTACTGGTTGAAGAACTTGATCGATTAATCGGACTGGTGGCTTGGTGATCCTTTTCCCGGCACTGTCCATCCGCGAACAATCAACGAAAACAGATGATATTGTGGATGAGACTCAAAAAAAAACGAAAAAAAACAATAACGAGACGTTCGGAAAAATAGAATGGGTCGACAATAACTATTGAGGACAACAACAAAACAAATATAAATATGGTTGCTAGAAACAGCGAGAAAAACCAAAATACTTTATAGTCTTACGACAAGAAAATTAATTAAAAAAAAAAAAAAACAATGTGTAAATATTAGGATTCTTATCCTTAGAAAAAATTTTTTCCTTTTTTTTTTTTTTTTTTTTTTCGACGGCAAAATGGTTAATTAAATAAATCTATAAATCATTGCCGGTAACGCCAGAACGACACATGAACACCACACTAGTTGGTTTAGTAATAAGGTATTTAGATATCACCGTGGCGTGATATATATATATATAATTCGAATAAATAGTATCATCATAAAAAAAATAATAAATAGAAAAATACGAAAATACGAAAATCATTCGAAAGAATAAATAAATAATAATTAACGAACAATAACAGTACTCAGATGATACTTAGAGAATACGAAAAAAATATAATAATATAGTATAATATATTATATATATAACTATTTATTGGAAAACAACAAATAGAAATGTTAATACGGAAACATCCGAAAACTCGACACTCGTCAGAACCAAAACAACAATTTCATAACCATTACTAAAATAAAATGAATATAGTGTTAGGCACTACACCAAGTAATACTTTACACTCCTACTAAGTAGGCACAAATATTCCTGACACCCCCTTATACGTGCGCGGGACGTACAAACGACAGCACAGGCGTGCGACGACCTACATTGCGAGTGATGCACTATCACCGCGGGGTACAGCTTATGGGGCAACTTAAAAACTAACCGTCGGTGTGTGTACGGGCCTAACATGGGTAATTATTTTTTTTTTTTTTTTTTCGAGGTCTACCAACCGGAATTTGACTACACATCAAATCATACTCACAATAAAAAACATAATTATAAAAAGAATAGATATATAATAAAAAATCATCGTTGCAAAAAAATAATTAATAAAAACTCGAGTTGCACGCGCGTGGATCTATATTGCGGACGGAAAAGTCGTCATCAGTAGACAGTATACCAGGGGAGCAAAATCGAAATTTCGACTGAAGGGCTATATGAGCACTATCGAAAATAATTTAAATAAAGATACAATACGAAAATGATGATAATACGTATAGTACGTTGACACTATCAGAATTTGATATCATAATATGGGGAACGATCGCACAGCCGTAGTGGAACGATACGCACCCAAGAATAGAATAATAATTATAGTGATAGCCAGTGGTGCGGCGGTAGACCGATAAAATAAATTGCTATTGGTTATATAATTATTGAACCAGATAAAGTTGGACTAGACATATATACAGGCACACACGCCGACGTGTACAGATAAGAACTTAACATTACGACCCATCTCCGCCGATCAAATTCGTACTACGACGACTAGGTATCTCGACGACGAATACTTGAGTTGCATCTCCGCAGCGTTAGTGAAGGTGGAGTCGAACAATGACAAAACCTGTCCGGTCGGTCCACTCACTCCCGATTGACGGCGACATACATAGCACCCACGCAAACACTCTCCGTTCCCAGCATGGTGGTCAATACACAGCACGACAACAGTGCCAATATTACGCAATCACTGGAGTATTCCTGAAAAAGTACGCAGGCAACAGTTTGTTCTGGATCGATACCTATCACCTATGATATACCGGGCCGGCACTCACATTACCATGAGCATACCCGTTTGTTGATTCAAACTTCAACATCATCTCCGTCAGCGACCTCTGCGGTACCCAAATCGGTCGGTTCACACTAAATTATTGTTTTTTTTTTTTTTTTTTTTTTTTCATATTATATTATTATATCATACTAAATGTATTATAGTAAATATTATCTGTTTTTTTTTTTCTTTCGGATACCCATCTCGGCGTTATCAGTATAACTATGTTACGGCACTATTGCACAGCACACATAAGCAGCGGATGCCTACGGACTTTGCCGCGTAGGCGTTGTCATGATCTTACGCAACATCACCGTCAAATCAACGTTATTGTCGCCGTTACGTGATAGGGAAATGGTGTACCGAAATAAAATATCAATGAATACCCACTATATGTATATATATATCAATACCGTTTTCATCACTGTCCTAAATGTAACCAATATAAGTATGTATATTATTTAATTTTTTTTTTTTTTTTTTTATATATAGGTATACAAAATCTATAAGGTCCTATCACGGTCGCCATCTGTAACTACTCGACTAGATCTGTTCCCAGTCGCGAGTCATGTGGCCGCCCCGAATAAGTTGTACGGTCGCCAACCACGGACCGAGGCCCGAAAGCCGGAGTGCCGTGGATTTTTTGTTTTTTCTTTGGTACATAATATGATAATAAATATTGTAATGGTATCTGGACAGTGAAATACGTGTAGTTGATGATATAATAAAAACAAAACGGATATTTTAAAGATATAGAAATATTTTAAATTTATTTGCATATTAGCCTAAAAATGAAAGTTAGTGCCGAGAAAGCCACCTGGCACAAAACTCGGTCAGAAAAAAAAAACAGCAATAATAATAATAATAATAATAATAATAATAATAAATAATATTTTCAATAATAATAATTGATAATAAGCATAAACCATACAAAGTACCGGCCACGGTGATATATTGGTATATTAAAAAAAATGATGGTGTTAACCAGACACATTACCAATACCAACAGCGTGTGAGAATGTGTCGCCCCTCGGCGCACCAGCAAAAACGGCTTCTACTCACAGTGGATCATCTTGTTAAGGCGGCAGAAAAAGGAGTGCCGTGCCTTCGCGTTGTCGGCCCATACCATGATATGTGGTCGGCAACGAACAGACATCAGGCGACAGAGGGGGTCACATACGTGCGGATAATTATCCGATTAATTAATTATATAGTAATGCATATTTTATGTTACGTGGCCGATACGTTGCAGTGACCTAATTATGTAGGTAACTGGTGATCGTCTGTGCAAGGAGACCTTTACACCTAACCCATGGGTACTAGGAGTGGTGCGTGGGTGCGATATTTTCCCAGGCGGTGACGACTTTGATCGGCGGAGACTCGAGGTCCATATGATAAGTCGCCTTATCGCATGCCGCGTTCGTAATATACCGTAATTAGGCCTTCTATGGATAAAGAGTATAATGTGTGTGTGTGTGTGTGTGTAACTTGCGTTGGACGTCACAAAATCGTAGAAATTTTATAAATCCTTCATATATCTTTAATAGAACCGTAATGATCCATAAAATTCTTCAAAAATCTAAAATATACTTAATATTTCCCTTAAAAACTGTTAAAACGTTATAATACCTCCTTATTTCCATAAATAGCCCTTTAAGTTATGAAATTCTGCCTCATTTGAATGATAAATCTTAAATGATCTATTAAATTCATAAAAATCCTCCATATTTCCATAAAAAGCATTTTAAGTTATTAAATTCTTCCAAATATCCATGATAAGTCCACAATGATCTATTAAATTCTTAAAAATTTTTAATATTTCCATCTAAAAGCCCTAAAAATATTATAAAACCTCCATATATCCGTGAAAAATCCGTAAAGATCTATTAAATTCTTAAAAATCCTCCATATTTTCATACAAAACAGTAAAAAAATTATAATTCCTTCATAATTCCGTGATAATTCCGTAAAAATCATTAATATGTCCATTAATAATCGTAGAAATTTTATAAATCCTTCATATATCTACGATTGAACCTTAAGGATCCATAAAATCCATATTTGAATGATAAATATGAAATGATCTATTAAATTCATAAAAATACTTAATATTTCAATCTAAAGGCCCTAAAAATATTATAAAACCTCCATATATCCGTGAAAAATCCGTAAAGATCTATTAAATTCTTAAAAATCCTTAATATTTCCATCTAAAAGCCCTAAAAATATTATCAAACCTCCATATTTCCGTGATAAATCCGTAAAGATCTATTAAATTCTTAAAAATCCTCCATATTTTCATACAAAACAGTAAAAAAATTATAATTCCTTCATAATTCCGTGATAATTCCGTAAAAATCATTAATATGTCCATTAATAATCGTAGAAATTTTATAAATCCTTCATATATCTACGATTGAACCTTAAGGATCCATAAAATCCATATTTCCGTGATAAATCCGTAAAGATCTATTAAATTCTTAAAAATCCTCCATATTTTCATACAAAACAGTAAAAAAATTATAATTCCTTCATAATTCCGTGATAATTCCGTAAAAATCATTAATATGTCCATTAATAATCGTAGAAATTTTATAAATCCTTCATATATCTACGATTGAACCTTAAGGATCCATAAAATCCATATTTGAATGATAAATATGAAATGATCTATTAAATTCATAAAAATACTTAATATTTCAATCTAAAGGCCCTAAAAATATTATAAAACCTCCATATATCCGTGAAAAATCCGTAAAGATCTATTAAATTCTTAAAAATCCTTAATATTTCCATCTAAAAGCCCTAAAAATATTATCAAACCTCCATATTTCCGTGATAAATCCGTAAAGATCTATTAAATTCTTAAAAATCCTCCATATTTTCATACAAAACAGTAAAAAAATTATAATTCCTTCATAATTCCGTGATAATTCCGTAAAAATCATTAATATGTCCATTAATAATCGTAGAAATTTTATAAATCCTTCATATGTCTACGATTGAACCTTAAGGATCCATAAAATCCATATTTCCGTGATAAATCCGTAAAGATCTATTAAATTCTTAAAAATCCTCCATATTTTCATACAAAACAGTAAAAAAATTATAATTCCTTCATAATTCCGTGATAATTCCGTAAAAATCATTAATATGTCCATTAATAATCGTAGAAATTTTATAAATCCTTCATATATCTACGATTGAACCTTAAAGATCCATAAAATCCATATTTGAATGATAAATCTGAAATGATCTATTAAATTCATAAAAATACTTAATATTTCCATCTAAAGGCCCTAAAAATATTATAAAACCTCCATATTTCCGTGATAAATCCGTAAAGATCTATTAAATTCATAAAAATCCTCAATATTTTCATACAAAACAGTAAAAAAATTATAATTCCTTCATAATTCCGTGATAATTCTGTAAAAATCATTAATATGTCCATTAAAAATCGTAGAAATTTTATAAATCCTTAATATATATTATCTTGAATAGAAACGTTATGAGCCATAAAATTCTTAAAAAATCTAAAATATCCTTAATATTTCCCTTAAAAACTGTAAAAACGTTATAGTACCTCCATATTTCCATAAAAAGCCTTTTAAGTTATTAAATTCTTCCTCATTTGAATGATAAATCTGAAATGATCTATTAAATTCATAAAAATACTCGATATTTCCATCATAAAGCTGTAAAACCAATTAAATTCCTCCAAATATCCACGATAAGTCCATAATGATCTATTAAATTCTTAAAAATCCTTAATATTTCCATCTAAAAGCCCTAAAATATTATATTACCACCATATTTCCGTGATAAATCCGTAAAGATCTATTAAATTCTTAAAAATCCTCAATATTTCCCTTAAAAACTGTAAAAACGTTATTATACCTCCATATTTCCATAAAAAGCCTTTTAAGTTATTAAATTCTTCCATATTTGAATGATAAATCTGAAATGATCTATTAAATTCATAAAAATACTCGATATTTCCATAAAAAGCCTTTTAAGTTATTAAATTCTTCCATATTTGAATGATAAATCTGAAATGATCTATTAAATTCATAAAAATACTCGATATTTCCATCTAAAAGCCCTAAAATATTATTTAACCTCCATATTTCCGTGATAAATCCGTAAAGATCTATTAAATTCTTAAAAATCCTCCATATTTTCATACAAAACAGTAAAAAAATTATAATTCCTTCATAATTCCGTGATAATTCCGTAAAAATCATTAATATGTCCATTAATAATCGTAGAAATTTTATAAATCCTTCATATATCTACGATTGAACCTTAAGGATCCATAAAATCCATATTTGAATGATAAATATGAAATGATCTATTAAATTCATAAAAATACTTAATATTTCCATCTAAAGGCCCTAAAAATATTATAAAACCTCCATATATCCGTGAAAAATCCGTAAAGATCTATTAAATTCTTAAAAATCCTTAATATTTCCATCTAAAAGCCCTAAAGATATTATCAAACCTCCATATATCCGTGATAAATCCGTAAAGATCTATTAAATTCATAAAAATCCTCAATATTTTCATACAAAACAGTAAAAAAATTATAATTACTTCATAATTCCGTGATAATTCTGTAAAAATCATTAATATGTCCATTAAAAATCGTAGAAATTTTATAAATCCTTCATATATCTACGATTGAACCTTAATGATCCATATAATTCTTAAAAAATCTAAAATATCCTTAATATTTCCCTTAAAAACTGTAAAAACGTTATTATACCTCCATATTTCCATAAAAAGCCTTTTAAGTTATTAAATTCATCCATATTTGAATGATAAATCCGTAAAGATCTATTAAATTCTTAAAAATCCTCAATATTTCCATTAAAAATCGCAGAAATTTTATAAATCCTTCATATATCTTTAATAGAAACGTAATGATCCATAAAATTCTTAAAAAATCTAAAATATACTTAATATTTCCCTTAAAAACTGTAAAAACGTTATAATACCTCCATATTTTCATAAAAAGCCTTTTAAGTTATTAAATTCTTCCTCATTTGAATGATAAATCTGAAATGATCTATTAAATTCATAAAAATCCTCCATATTTCCATAAAAAGCCTTTTAAGTTATTAAATTCTTCCATATTTGAATGATAAATCTGAAATGATCTATTAAATTCATAAAAATACTCGATATATCCAACATAAAGCTGTAAAACCAATTAAATTCCTCCAAATATCCATGATAAGTCCATAATGATCTATTAAATTAATAAAAATCCTTAATATTTCCATCTAAAAGCCCTAAAATATTATAAAACCTCCAAATTTCCGTGAAAAATCCGTAAAGATCTTTTAAATTCTTAAAAATCCTTAATATTTTCATACAAAACAGTAAAAAAGTTATAATTCCGTGATAATTACGTAAAAATCCATAAAATTCTTAAAAATCCTTAATATTTCCATCTAAAAGCCCTAAAAATATTATCAAACCTCCATATTTCCGTGATAAATCCATAAAGATCTATTAAATTCATAAAAATCCTCAATATTTCCATTAAAAATCGTAGAAATTTTATAAATCCTTCATAAATCTTGAATAGAAACGTAATGATCCATAAAATTCTTCAAAAATCTAAAATATCCTTAATATTTCCCTTATATACTGTAAAAACGTTATAATACCTCCATATTTCCATAAAAAGCCTTTTAAGTTATTAAATTCTTCCATATTTGAATGATAAATCTGAAATGATCTATTAAATTCATAAAAATACTTAATATTTCCATCTAAAAGCCCTAAAATATTATAAAACCTCCATATTTCCGTAAAAAATCCGTAAAGATCTATTAAATTCTTAAAAATCCTTAATATTTTCATACAAAACAGTAAAAAAGTTATAATTCCTCCATAATTCCCTGATAATTACGTAAAAATCCATAAAATTCTTAAAAATCCTTAATATTTCCATCTAAAAGCCCTAAAAATATTATCAAACCTCCATATTTCCGTGATAAATCCGTAAAGATCTATTAAATTCTTAAAAATCCTCAATATTTCCATTAAAAATCGCAGAAATTTTATAAATCCTTCATATATCTTTAATAGAAACGTAATGATCCATAAAATTCTTCAAAAATCTAAAATATCCTTAATATTTCCCTAATATACTGTAAAAACGTTATAATACCTCCATATTTCCATAAAAAGCCTTTTAAGTTATTAAATTCTTCCATATTTGAATGATTAATCCGTAAAGATCTATTATTTTCTTAAAAATCATCAATATTTCCATCATAATGCAGTAATACCAATTAAATTCCTTCAAATATCCATGATTAGTCCATAATGATCTATTAAATTTTTAAAAATCCTTAAATATTTCCATCTAAAAGCCCTAAAATATTATATAACCACCATATTTCCGTGATAAATCCGTAAAGATCTATTAAATTCTTAAAAATCCTCAATATTTCCATTAAAAATCGCAGAAATTTTATAAATCCTTCATATATCTTTAATAGAAACGTAATGATCCATAAAATTCTTCAAAAATCTAAAATATACTTAATATTTCCCTTAAAAACTGTTAAAACGTTATAATACCTCCTTATTTCCATAAATAGCCCTTTAAGTTATGAAATTCTGCCTCATTTGAATGATAAATCTGAAATGATCTATTAAATTCATAAAAATCCTCCATATTTCCATAAAAAGCATTTTAAGTTATTAAATTCTTCCAAATATCCATGATAAGTCCATAATGATCTATTAAATTCTTAAAAATCCTTAATATTTCCATCTAAAAGCCCTAAAATATTATATTACCACCATATTTCCGTGATAAATCCGTAAAGATCTATTAAATTCTTAAAAATCCTCAATATTTCCCTTAAAAACTGTAAAAACGTTATAATACCTCCATATTTCCATAAAAAGCCTTTTAAGTTATTCAATTCTTCCATATTTGAATGATAAATCTGAAATGATCTATTAAATTCATAAAAATACTCGATATTTCCAACATAAAGCTGTAAAACCAAATAAATTCCTCCAAATATCCATGATAAGTCCATAATGATCTATTAAATTCTTAAAAATTCTTAATATTTCCATCTAAAAGCCCTAAAAATATTATAAAACCTCCATATATCCGTGAAAAATTCGTAAAGATCTATTAAATTCTTAAAAATCCTCAATATTTCCATTAAAAATCGTAGAAATTTTATAAATCCTTCATATATCTACGATTGAACCGTAATGATCCATAAAATTCTTAAAAAATCTAAAATATCCTTAATATTTCCCTTAAAAACTGTAAAAACATTATTATACCTCCATATTTCCATAAAAAGCCTTTTAAGTTATTAAATTCTTCCATATTTGAATGATAAATCTGAAATGATCTATTAAATTCATAAAAATCCTCCATATTTCCATAAAAAGCCTTTTAAGTTATTAAATTCTTCCATATTTGAATGATAAATCTGAAATGATCTATTAAATTCATAAAAATACTCGATATTTCCATCTAAAGGCCCTAAAATATTATAAAACCTCCATATTTCCGTGATAAATCCGTAAAGATCTATTAAATTCTTAAAAATCCTCAATATTTCCATTAAAAATCGCAGAAGAATTTTATAAATCCTTCATATATCTTTAATAGAAACGTAATGATCCATAAAATTCTTAAAAAATCTAAAATATACTTAATATTTCCCTTAAAAACTGTAAAAACGTTATAATACCTCCATATTTCCATAAAAAGCCTTTTAAGTTATTAAATTCTTCCTCATTTGAATGATAAATCTGAAATGATCTATTAAATTCATAAAAATCCTCCATATTTCCATAAAAAGCCTTTTAAGTTATTAAATTCTTCCATATTTGCATGATAAATCTGAAATGATCTATTAAATTAATAAAAATCCTTAATATTTTCATACCAAACAGTAAAAAAGTTATAATTCCTCCATAATTCCCTGATAATTACGTAAAAAATCCATAAAATTCTTAAAAATCCTTAATATTTCCATCTAAAAGCCCTAAAAATATTATCAAACCTCCATATTTCCGTGATAAATCCGTGAAGATCTATTACATTCTTAAAAATCCTCAATATTTCCATTAAAAATCGCAGAAATTTTATAAATCCTTCATATATCTTTAATAGAAACGTAATGATCCATAAAATTCTTCAAAAATCTAAAATATCCTTAATATTTCCCTAATATACTGTAAAAACGTTATAATACCTCCATATTTCCATAAAAAGCCTTTTAAGTTATTAAATTCTTCCATATTTGAATGATTAATCCGTAAAGATCTATTATTTTCTTAAAAATCATCAATATTTCCATCATAATGCAGTAAAACCAATTAAATTCCTTCAAATATCCATGATTAGTCCATAATGATCTATTAAATTTTTAAAAATCCTTAAATATTTCCATCTAAAAGCCCTAAAATATTATATAACCACCATATTTCCGTGATAAATCCGTAAAGATCTATTAAATTCTTAAAAATCCTCAATATTTCCATTAAAAATCGCAGAAATTTTATAAATCCTTCATATATCTTTAATAGAAACGTAATGATCCATAAAATTCTTCAAAAATCTAAAATATACTTAATATTTCCCTTAAAAACTGTTTAAAACGTTATAATACCTCCTTATTTCCATAAATAGCCCTTTAAGTTATGAAATTCTGCCTCATTTGAATGATAAATCTGAAATGATCTATTAAATTCATAAAAATCCTCCATATTTCCATAAAAAGCATTTTAAGTTATTAAATTCTTCCAAATATCCATGATAAGTCCATAATGATCTATTAAATTCTTAAAAATACTTAATATTTCCTTCTAAAGGCCCTAAAAATATTATCAAACCTCCATATTTCCGTGATAAATCCGTAAAGATCTATTAAATTCATAAAAATCCTCAATATTTTCATACAAAACAGTAAAAAAATTATAATTCCTTCATAATTCCGTGATAATTCTGTAAAAATCATTAATATGTCCATTAAAAATCGTAGAAATTTTATAAATCCTTAATATATATCATGAATAGAAACGTTATGAGCCATAAAATTCTTAAAAAATCTAAAATATCCTTAATATTTCCCTTAAAAACTGTAAAAACGTTATAGTCCCTAAAATATTATATTACCACCATATTTCCGTGATAAATCCGTAAAGATCTATTAAATTCTTAAAAAATCCTCAATATTTCCCTTAAAAACTGTAAAAACGTTATAATACCTCCATATTTCCTTAAAAAGCCTTTTAAGTTATTCAATTCTTCCATATTTGAATGATAAATCTGAAATGATCTATTAAATTCATAAAAATACTCGATATTTCCAACATAAAGCTGTAAAACCAAATAAATTCCTCCAAATATCCATGATAAGTCCATAATGATCTATTAAATTCTTAAAAATTCTTAATATTTCCATCTAAAAGCCCTAAAAATATTATAAAATCTCCATATATCCGTGAAAAATTCGTAAAGATCTATTAAATTCTTAAAAATCCTCAATATATCCATTAAAAATCGTAGAAATTTTATAAATCCTTCATATATCTACGATTGAACCGTAATGATCCATAAAATTCTTAAAAAATCTAAAATATCCTTAATATTTCCCTTAAAAACTGTAAAAACATTATTATACCTCCATATTTCCATAAAAAGCCTTTTAAGTTATTAAATTCTTCCATATTTGAATGATAAATCTGAAATGATCTATTAAATTCATAAAAATACTCGATATTTCCATCTAAAGGCCCTAAAATATTATAAAACCTCCATATATCCGTGAAAAATCCGTAAAGATCTATTAAATTCTTAAAAATCCTCCATATTTTCATACAAAACAGTAAAAAAATTATAATTCCTTCATAATTCCGTGATAATTCCGTAAAAATCATTAATATGTCCATTAATAATCGTAGAAATTTTATAAATCCTTCATATATCTACGATTGAACCTTAAGGATCCATAAAATCCATATTTGAATGATAAATATGAAATGATCTATTAAATTCATAAAAATACTTAATATTTCAATCTAAAGGCCCTAAAAATATTATAAAACCTCCATATATCCGTGAAAAATCCGTAAAGATGTATTAAATTCTTAAAAATCCTTAATATTTCCATCTAAAAGCCCTAAAAATATTATCAAACCTCCATATTTCCGTGATAAATCCGTAAAGATCTATTAAATTCTTAAAAATCCTCCATATTTTCATACAAAACAGTAAAAAAATTATAATTCCTTCATAATTCCGTGATAATTCCGTAAAAATCATTAATATGTCCATTAATAATCGTAGAAATTTTATAAATCCTTCATATATCTACGATTGAACCTTAAGGATCCATAAAATCCATATTTCCGTGATAAATCCGTAAAGATCTATTAAATTCTTAAAAATCCTCCATATTTTCATACAAAACAGTAAAAAAATTATAATTCCTTCATAATTCCGTGATAATTCCGTAAAAATCATTAATATGTCCATTAATAATCGTAGAAATTTTATAAATCCTTCATATATCTACGATTGAACCTTAAAGATCCATAAAATCCATATTTGAATGATAAATCTGAAATGATCTATTAAATTCATAAAAATACTTAATATTTCCATCTAAAGGCCCTAAAAATATTATAAAACCTCCATATATCCGTGAAAAATCCGTAAAGATCTATTAAATTCTTAAAAATTCTTAATATTTCCATCTAAAAGCCCTAAAAATATTATAAAACCTCCATATATCCGTGAAAAATTCGTAAAGATCTATTAAATTCTTAAAAATCCTCAATATTTCCATTAAAAATCGTAGAAATTTTATAAATCCTTCATATATCTACGATTGAACCGTAATGATCCATAAAATTCTTAAAAAATCTAAAATATCCTTAATATTTCCCTAATATACTGTAAAAACGTTATAATACCTCCATATTTCCATAAAAAGCCTTTTAAGTTATTAAATTCTTCCATATTTGAATGATTAATCCGTAAAGATCTATTATTTTCTTAAAAATCATCAATATTTCCATCATAATGCAGTAAAACCAATTAAATTCCTTCAAATATCCATGATTAGTCCATAATGATCTATTAAATTTTTAAAAATCCTTAAATATTTCCATCTAAAAGCCCTAAAATATTATATAACCACCATATTTCCGTGATAAATCCGTAAAGATCTATTAAATTCTTAAAAATCCTCAATATTTCCATTAAAAATCGCAGAAATTTTATAAATCCTTCATATATCTTTAATAGAAACGTAATGATCCATAAAATTCTTCAAAAATCTAAAATATACTTAATATTTCCCTTAAAAACTGTTAAAACGTTATAATACCCTCCTTATTTCCATAAATAGCCCTTTAAGTTATGAAATTCTGCCTCATTTGAATGATAAATCTGAAATGATCTATTAAATTCATAAAAATCCTCCATATTTCCATAAAAAGCATTTTAAGTTATTAAATTCTTCCAAATATCCATGATAAGTCCATAATGATCTATTAAATTCTTAAAAATACTTAATATTTCCATCTAAAGGCCCTAAAAATATTATCAAACCTCCATATTTCCGTGATAAATCCGTAAAGATCTATTAAATTCATAAAAATCCTCAATATTTTCATACAAAACAGTAAAAAAATTATAATTCCTTCATAATTCCGTGATAATTCTGTAAAAATCATTAATATGTCCATTAAAAATCGTAGAAATTTTATAAATCCTTAATATATATCATGAATAGAAACGTTATGAGCCATAAAATTCTTAAAAAATCTAAAATATCCTTAATATTTCCCTTAAAAACTGTAAAAACGTTATAGTCCCTAAAATATTATATTACCACCATATTTCCGTGATAAATCCGTAAAGATCTATTAAATTCTTAAAAAATCCTCAATATTTCCCTTAAAAACTGTAAAAACGTTATAATACCTCCATATTTCCATAAAAAGCCTTTTAAGTTATTCAATTCTTCCATATTTGAATGATAAATCTGAAATGATCTATTAAATTCATAAAAATACTCGATATTTCCAACATAAAGCTGTAAAACCAAATAAATTCCTCCAAATATCCATGATAAGTCCATAATGATCTATTAAATTCTTAAAAATTCTTAATATTTCCATCTAAAAGCCCTAAAAATATTATAAAACCTCCATATATCCGTGAAAAATTCGTAAAGATCTATTAAATTCTTAAAAATCCTCAATATTTCCATTAAAAATCGTAGAAATTTTATAAATCCTTCATATATCTACGATTGAACCGTAATGATCCATAAAATTCTTAAAAAATCTAAAATATCCTTAATATTTCCCTTAAAAACTGTAAAAACATTATTATACCTCCATATTTCCATAAAAAGCCTTTTAAGTTATTAAATTCTTCCATATTTGAATGATAAATCTGAAATGATCTATTAAATTCATAAAAATCCTCCATATTTCCATAAAAAGCCTTTTAAGTTATTAAATTCTTCCATATTTGAATGATAAATCTGAAATGATCTATTAAATTCATAAAAATACTCGATATTTCCATCTAAAGGCCCTAAAATATTATAAAACCTCCATATATCCGTGAAAAATCCGTAAAGATCTATTAAATTCTTAAAAATCCTCCATATTTTCATACAAAACAGTAAAAAAAATTATAATTCCTTCATAATTCCGTGATAATTCCGTAAAAATCATTAATATGTCCATTAATAATCGTAGAAATTTTATAAATCCTTCATATATCTACGATTGAACCTTAAGGATCCATAAAATCCATATTTCCGTGATAAATCCGTAAAGATCTATTAAATTCTTAAAAATCCTCCATATTTTCATACAAAACAGTAAAAAAATTATAATTCCTTCATAATTCCGTGATAATTCCGTAAAAATCATTAATATGTCCATTAATAATCGTAGAAATTTTATAAATCCTTCATATATCTACGATTGAACCTTAAAGATCCATAAAATCCATATTTGAATGATAAATCTGAAATGATCTATTAAATTCATAAAAATACTTAATATTTCCATCTAAAGGCCCTAAAAATATTATAAAACCTCCATATATCCGTGAAAAATCCGTAAAGATCTATTAAATTCTTAAAAATTCTTAATATTTCCATCTAAAAGCCCTAAAAATATTATAAAACCTCCATATATCCGTGAAAAATTCGTAAAGATCTATTAAATTCTTAAAAATCCTCAATATTTCCATTAAAAATCGTAGAAATTTTATAAATCCTTCATATATCTACGATTGAACCGTAATGATCCATAAAATTCTTAAAAAATCTAAAATATCCTTAATATTTCCCTAATATACTGTAAAAACGTTATAATACCTCCATATTTCCATAAAAAGCCTTTTAAGTTATTAAATTCTTCCATATTTGAATGATTAATCCGTAAAGATCTATTATTTTCTTAAAAATCATCAATATTTCCATCATAATGCAGTAAAACCAATTAAATTCCTTCAAATATCCATGATTAGTCCATAATGATCTATTAAATTTTTAAAAATCCTTAAATATTTCCATCTAAAAGCCCTAAAATATTATATAACCACCATATTTCCGTGATAAATCCGTAAAGATCTATTAAATTCTTAAAAATCCTCAATATTTCCATTAAAAATCGCAGAAATTTTATAAATCCTTCATATATCTTTAATAGAAACGTAATGATCCATAAAATTCTTCAAAAATCTAAAATATACTTAATATTTCCCTTAAAAACTGTTAAAACGTTATAATACCTCCTTATTTCCATAAATAGCCCTTTAAGTTATGAAATTCTGCCTCATTTGAATGATAAATCTGAAATGATCTATTAAATTCATAAAAATCCTCCATATTTCCATAAAAAGCATTTTAAGTTATTAAATTCTTCCAAATATCCATGATAAGTCCATAATGATCTATTAAATTCTTAAAAATACTTAATATTTCCATCTAAAGGCCCTAAAAATATTATCAAACCTCCATATTTCCGTGATAAATCCGTAAAGATCTATTAAATTCATAAAAATCCTCAATATTTTCATACAAAACAGTAAAAAAATTATAATTCCTTCATAATTCCGTGATAATTCTGTAAAAATCATTAATATGTCCATTAAAAATCGTAGAAATTTTATAAATCCTTAATATATATCATGAATAGAAACGTTATGAGCCATAAAATTCTTAAAAAATCTAAAATATCCTTAATATTTCCCTTAAAAACTGTAAAAACGTTATAGTCCCCTAAAATATTATATTACCACCATATTTCCGTGATAAATCCGTAAAGATCTATTAAATTCTTAAAAAATCCTCAATATTTCCCTTAAAAACTGTAAAAAACGTTATAATACCTCCATATTTCCATAAAAAGCCTTTTAAGTTATTCAATTCTTCCATATTTGAATGATAAATCTGAAATGATCTATTAAATTCATAAAAATACTCGATATTTCCAACATAAAGCTGTAAAACCAAATAAATTCCTCCAAATATCCATGATAAGTCCATAATGATCTATTAAATTCTTAAAAATTCTTAATATTTCCATCTAAAAGCCCTAAAAATATTATAAAACCTCCATATATCCGTGAAAAATTCGTAAAGATCTATTAAATTCTTAAAAATCCTCAATATTTCCATTAAAAATCGTAGAAATTTTATAAATCCTTCATATATCTACGATTGAACCGTAATGATCCATAAAATTCTTAAAAAATCTAAAATATCCTTAATATTTCCCTTAAAAACTGTAAAAACATTATTATACCTCCATATTTCCATAAAAAGCCTTTTAAGTTATTAAATTCTTCCATATTTGAATGATAAATCTGAAATGATCTATTAAATTCATAAAAATCCTCCATATTTCCATAAAAAGCCTTTTAAGTTATTAAATTCTTCCATATTTGAATGATAAATCTGAAATGATCTATTAAATTCATAAAAATACTCGATATTTCCATCTAAAGGCCCTAAAATATTATAAAACCTCCATATATCCGTGAAAAATCCGTAAAGATCTATTAAATTCTTAAAAATCCTCCATATTTTCATACAAAACAGTAAAAAAATTATAATTCCTTCATAATTCCGTGATAATTCCGTAAAAATCATTAATATGTCCATTAATAATCGTAGAAATTTTATAAATCCTTCATATATCTACGATTGAACCTTAAGGATCCATAAAATCCATATTTGAATGATAAATATGAAATGATCTATTAAATTCATAAAAATACTTAATATTTCAATCTAAAGGCCCTAAAAATATTATAAAACCTCCATATATCCGTGAAAAATCCGTAAAGATCTATTAAATTCTTAAAAATCCTTAATATTTCCATCTAAAAGCCCTAAAAATATTATCAAACCTCCATATTTCCGTGATAAATCCGTAAAGATCTATTAAATTCTTAAAAATCCTCCATATTTTCATACAAAACAGTAAAAAAATTATAATTCCTTCATAATTCCGTGATAATTCCGTAAAAATCATTAATATGTCCATTAATAATCGTAGAAATTTTATAAATCCTTCATATATCTACGATTGAACCTTAAAGATCCATAAAATCCATATTTGAATGATAAATCTGAAATGATCTATTAAATTCATAAAAATACTTAATATTTCCATCTAAAGGCCCTAAAAATATTATAAAACCTCCATATATCCGTGAAAAATCCGTAAAGATCTATTAAATTCTTAAAAATCCTTAATATTTCCATCTAAAAGCCCTAAAAATATTATCAAACCTCCATATTTCCGTGATAAATCCGTAAAGATCTATTAAATTCATAAAAATCCTCAATATTTTCATACAAAACAGTAAAAAAATTATAATTCCTTCATAATTCCGTGATAATTCTGTAAAAATCATTAATATGTCCATTAAAAATCGTAGAAATTTTATAAATCCTTAATATATATCTTGAATAGAAACGTTATGAGCCATAAAATTCTTAAAAAATCTAAAATATCCTTAATATTTCCCTTAAAAACTGTAAAAACGTTATAGTACCTCCATATTTCCATAAAAAGCCTTTTAAGTTATTAAATTCTTCCTCATTTGAATGATAAATCTGAAATGATCTATTAAATTCATAAAAATACTCGATATTTCCATCATAAAGCTGTAAAACCAATTAAATTCCTCCAAATATCCACGATAAGTCCATAATGATCTATTAAATTTTTAAAAATCCTTAAATATTTCCATCTAAAAGCCCTAAAATATTATATTACCACCATATTTCCGTGATAAATCCGTAAAGATCTATTAAATTCTTAAAAATCCTCAATATTTCCCTTAAAAACTGTAAAAACGTTATTATACCTCCATATTTCCATAAAAAGCCTTTTAAGTTATTAAATTCTTCCATATTTGAATGATAAATCTGAAATGATCTATTAAATTCATAAAAATACTCGATATTTCCAACATAAAGCTGTAAAACCAATTAAATTCCTCCAAATATCCATGATAAGTCCATAATGATCTATTAAATTCTTAAAAATTCTTAATATTTCCATCTAAAAGCCCTAAAAATATTATAAAACCTCCATATATCCGTGAAAAATTCGTAAAGATCTATTAAATTCTTAAAAATCCTTAATATTTCCATTAAAAATCGTAGAAATTTTATAAATCCTTCATATATCTACGATTGAACCGTAATGATCCATAAAATTCTTAAAAAATCTAAAATATCCTTAATATTTCCCTTAAAAACTGTAAAAACATTATTATACCTCCATATTTCCATAAAAAGCCTTTTAAGTTATTAAATTCTTCCATATTTGAATGATAAATCTGAAATGATCTATTAAATTAATAAAAATCCTTAATATTTCCATCTAAAAGCCCTAAAATATTATAAAACCTCCAAATTTCCGTGAAAAATCCGTAAAGATCTATTAAATTCTTAAAAATCCTCAATATTTCCATTAAAAATCGTAGAAATTTTATAAATCCTTCATATATCTTCGATTGAACCGTAATGATCCATAAAATACTTAAAAAATCTAAAATATACTTAATATTTCCCTTAAAAACTGTTAAAACGTTATAATACATCCTTATTTCCATAAATAGCCCTTTAAGGTATGAAATTCTGCCTCATTTGAATGATAAATCTGAAATGATCTATTAAATTCTTAAAAATCCTCCATATTTTCATACAAAACAGTAAAAAAATTATAATTCCTTCATAATTCCGTGATAATTCCGTAAAAATCATTAATATGTCCATTAATAATCGTAGAAATTTTATAAATCCTTCATATATCTACGATTGAACCTTAAGGATCCATAAAATCCATATTTGAATGATAAATCTGAAATGATCTATTAAATTCATAAAAATACTTAATATTTCCATCTAAAGGCCCTAAAAATATTATAAAACCTCCATATATCCGTGAAAAATCCGTAAAGATCTATTAAATTCTTAAAAATCCTTAATATTTTCATACAAAACAGTAAAAAAGTTATAATTCCTCCATAATTCCGTGATAATTACGTAAAAATCCATAAAATTCTTAAAAATCCTTAATATTTCCATCTAAAAGCCCTAAAAATATTATCAAACCTCCATATTTCCGTGATAAATCCATAAAGATCTATTAAATTCATAAAAATCCTCAATATTTCCATTAAAATTCGTAGAAATTTTATAAATCCTTCATATATCTTTAATAGAAACGTTATGATCCATAAAATTCTTAAAAAATCTAAAATATCCTTAATATTTCCCTTAAAAACTGTAAAAACGTTATAGTACCCTCCATATTTCCATAAAAAGCCTTTTAAGTTATTAAATTCTTCCTCATTTGAATGATAAATCTGAAATGATCTATTAAATTCATAAAAATACTCGATATTTCCAACATAAAGCTGTAAAACCAATTAAATTCCTCCAAATATCCATGATAAGTCCATAATGATCTATTAAATTCTTAAAAATTCTTAATATTTCCATCTAAAAGCCCTAAAAATATTATAAAACCTCCATACATCCGTGAAAAATCCGTAAAGATCTATTAAATTCTTAAAAATCCTTAATATTTTCATACAAAACAGTAAAAAAGTTATAATTCCTCCATAATTCCGTGATAATTACGTAAAAATCCATAAAATTCTTAAAAATCCTTAATATTTCCATCTAAAAGCCCAAAAAATATTATCAAACCTCCATATTTCCGTGATAAATCCGTAAAGATCTATTAAATTCATAAAAATCCTCAATATTTCCATTAAAAATCGTAGAAATTTTATAAATCCTTCATATATCTTGAATAGAAACGTTATGATCCATAAAATTCTTAAAAAATCTAAAATATCCTTAATATTTCCCTTAAAAACTGTAAAAACGTTATAGTACCTCCATATTTCCATAAAAAGCCTTTTAAGTTATTAAATTCTTCCATATTTGAATGATTAATCCGTAAAGATCTATTATTTTCTTAAAAATCATCAATATTTCCATCATAATGCAGTAAAACCAATTAAATTCCTTCAAATATCCATGATTAGTCCATAATGATCTATTAAATTTTTAAAAATCCTTAAATATTTCCATCTAAAAGCCCTAAAATATTATATAACCACCATATTATTTCCGTGATAAATCCGTAAAGATCTATTAAATTCTTAAAAATCCTCAATATTTCCATTAAAAATCGCAGAAATTTTATAAATCCTTCATATATCTTTAATAGAAACGTAATGATCCATAAAATTCTTCAAAAATCTAAAATATACTTAATATTTCCCTTAAAAACTGTTAAAACGTTATAATACCTCCTTATTTCCATAAATAGCCCTTTAAGTTATGAAATTCTGCCTCATTTGAATGATAAATCTGAAATGATCTATTAAATTCATAAAAATCCTCCATATTTCCATAAAAAGCATTTTAAGTTATTAAATTCTTCCAAATATCCATGATAAGTCCATAATGATCTATTAAATTCTTAAAAATACTTAATATTTCCATCTAAAGGCCCTAAAAATATTATCAAACCTCCATATTTCCGTGATAAATCCGTAAAGATCTATTAAATTCATAAAAATCCTCAATATTTTCATACAAAACAGTAAAAAAATTATAATTCCTTCATAATTCCGTGATAATTCTGTAAAAATCATTAATATGTCCATTAAAAATCGTAGAAATTTTATAAATCCTTAATATATATCATGAATAGAAACGTTATGAGCCATAAAATTCTTAAAAAATCTAAAATATCCTTAATATTTCCCTTAAAAACTGTAAAAACGTTATAGTCCCTAAAATATTATATTACCACCCATATTTCCGTGATAAATCCGTAAAGATCTATTAAATTCTTAAAAATCCTCAATATTTCCCTTAAAAACTGTAAAAACGTTATAATACCTCCATATTTCCATAAAAAGCCTTTTAAGTTATTCAATTCTTCCATATTTGAATGATAAATCTGAAATGATCTATTAAATTCATAAAAATACTCGATATTTCCAACATAAAGCTGTAAAACCAAATAAATTCCTCCAAATATCCATGATAAGTCCATAATGATCTATTAAATTCTTAAAAATTCTTAATATTTCCATCTAAAAGCCCTAAAAATATTATAAAACCTCCATATATCCGTGAAAAATTCGTAAAGATCTATTAAATTCTTAAAAATCCTCAATATTTCCATTAAAAATCGTAGAAATTTTATAAATCCTTCATATATCTACGATTGAACCGTAATGATCCATAAAATTCTTAAAAAATCTAAAATATCCTTAATATTTCCCTTAAAAACTGTAAAAACATTATTATACCTCCATATTTCCATAAAAAGCCTTTTAAGTTATTAAATTCTTCCATATTTGAATGATAAATCTGAAATGATCTATTAAATTCATAAAAATCCTCCATATTTCCATAAAAAGCCTTTTAAGTTATTAAATTCTTCCATATTTGAATGATAAATCTGAAATGATCTATTAAATTCATAAAAATACTCGATATTTCCATCTAAAGGCCCTAAAATATTATAAAACCTCCATATTTCCGTGATAAATCCGTAAAGATCTATTAAATTCTTAAAAATCCTCAATATTTCCATTAAAAATCGCAGAAATTTTATAAATCCTTCATATATCTTTAATAGAAACGTAATGATCCATAAAATTCTTAAAAAATCTAAAATATACTTAATATTTCCCTTAAAAACTGTAAAAACGTTATAATACCTCCATATTTCCATAAAAAGCCTTTTAAGTTATTAAATTCTTCCATATTTGCATGATAAATCTGAAATGATCTATTAAATTAATAAAAATCCTTAATATTTCCATCTAAAAGCCCTAAAATATTATAAAACCTCCAAATTTCCGTGAAAAATCCGTAAAGATCTATTAAATTCTTAAAAATCCTCAATATTTCCATTAAAAATCGTAGAAATTTTATAAATCCTTCATATATCTTCGATTGAACCGTAATGATCCATAAAATACTTAAAAAATCTAAAATATACTTAATATTTCCCTCATATACTGTAAAAACGTTATAATACCTCCATATTTCCATAAAAAGCCTTTTAAGTTATTATATTCTTCCATATTTGCATGACAAATCTGAAATGATCTATTAAATTAATAAAAATCCTTAATTTTTCCATCTAAGAGCCCTAAAATATTATAAAACCTCCATATTTCCGTGATAAATCCGTAAAGATCTATTAAATTCTTAAAAATCCTCAATATTTCCATTAAAAATCGCAGAAATTTTATAAATCCTTCATATATCTTTAATAGAAACGTAATGATCCATAAAATTCTTAAAAAATCTAAAATATACTTAATATTTCCCTTAAAAACTGTAAAAACGTTATAATACCTCCATATTTCCATAAAAAGCCTTTTAAGTTATTAAATTCTTCCTCATTTGAATGATAAATCTGAAATGATCTATTAAATTCATAAAAATACTCGATATTTCCATCATAAAGCTGTAAAACCAATTAAATTCCTCCAAATATACATGATAAAATCCATAATGATCTATTAAATTCTTAAACATTCTTAATATTTCCATCTAAATGCCCTAAAAATATTATAAAACCTCCATATTTCCGTGATAAATCCGTAAAGATCTATTAAATTCTTAAAAATCCTCAATATTTCCATTAAAAATCATAGAAATTTTATAAATCCTTCATATATCTACGATTGAACCGTAATGATCCATAAAATTCTTAAAAATCTAAAATATCCTTAATATTTCCCTCATATACTGTAAAAACGTTATAATACCTCCATATTTCCATAAAAAGCCTTTTAAGTTATTAAATTCTTCCATATTTGCATGATAAATCTGAAATGATCTATTAAATTAATAAAAATCCTTAATTTTTCCATCTAAAAGCCCTAAAATATTATAAAACCTCCATATTTCCGTGATAAATCCGTAAAGATCTATTAAATTCTTAAAAATCCTCAATATTTCCATTAAAAATCGCAGAAATTTTATAAATCCTTCATATATCTTTAATAGAAACGTAATGATCCATAAAATTCTTAAAAAATCTAAAATATACTTAATATTTCCCTTAAAAACTGTAAAAACGTTATAATACCTCCATATTTCCATAAAAAGCCTTTTAAGTTATTAAATTCTTCCATATTTGAATGATAAATCCGTAAAGATCTATTATTTTCTTAAAAATCCTCAATATTTCCATCATAAAGCTGTAAAACCAATTAAATTCCTTCAAATATCCATGATTAGTCCATAATGATTTATTAAATTCTTAAAAATCCTTAAATATTTCCATCTAAAAGCCCTAAAATATTATATTACCACCATATTTCCGTGATAAATCCGTAAAGATCTATTAAATTCTTAAAAATCCTCAATATTTCCATTAAAAATCGTAGAAATTTTATAAATCCTTCATATATCTTGAATAGAAACGTAATGATCCATAAAATTCTTCAAAAATCTAAAATATCCTTAATATTTCCCTTATATACTGTAAAAACGTTATAATACCTCCATATTTCCATAAAAAGCCTTTTAAGTTATTAAATTCTTCCATATTTGAATGATAAATCTGAAATGATCTATTAAATTCATAAAAATACTTAATTTTTCCATCTAAAAGCCCTAAAATATTATAAAACCTCCATATTTCCGTGAAAAATCCGTAAAGATCTATTAAATTCTTATAAATCCTTAATATTTTCATACAAAACAGTAAAAAAGTTATAATTCCTCCATAATTCCCTGATAATTACGTAAAAATCCATAAAATTCTTAAAAATCCTTAATATTTCCATCTAAAAGCCCTAAAAATATTATCAAACCTCCATACTTCCGTGATAAATCCGTAAAGATCTATTAAATTCTTAAAAATCCTCAATATTTCCATTAAAAATCGCAGAAATTTTATAAATCCTTCATATATCTTTAATAGAAACGTAATGATCCATAAAATTCTTCAAAAATCTAAAATATACTTAATATTTCCCTTAAAAACTGTAAAAACGTTATAATACCTCCATATTTCCATAAAAAGCCTTTTAAGTTATTAAATTCTTCCATATTTGAATGATAAATCCGTAAAGATCTATTATTTTCTTAAAAATCCTCAATATTTCCATCATAAAGCTGTAAAACCAATTAAATTCCTTCAAAAATCCATGATTAGTCCATAATGATTTATTAAATTCTTAAAAATCCTTAAATATTTCCATCTAAAAGCCCTAAAATATTATATTACCACCATATTTCCGTGATAAATCCGTAAAGATCTATTAAATTCTTAAAAATCCTCAATATTTCCATTAAAAATCGCAGAAATTTTATAAATCCTTCATATATCTTTAATAGAAACGTAATGATCCATAAAATTCTTAAAAATCTAAAATATACTTAATATTTCCCTTAAAAACTGTAAAAACGTTATAATACCTCCATATTTCCATAAAAAGCCTTTTAAGTTATTAAATTCTTCCATATTTGAATGATAAATCCGTAAAGATCTATTATTTTCTTAAAAATCCTCAATATTTCCATCATAAAGCTGTAAAACCAATTAAATTCCTTCAAATATCCATGATTAGTCCATAATGATTTATTAAATTCTTAAAAATCCTTAAATATTTCCATCTAAAAGCCCTAAAATATTATATTACCACCATATTTCCGTGATAAATCCGTAAAGATCTATTAAATTCTTAAAAATCCTCAATATTTCCATTAAAAATCGTAGAAATTTTATAAATCCTTCATATATCTTGAATAGAAACGTAATGATCCATAAAATTCTTCAAAAATCTAAAATATCCTTAATATTTCCCTTATATACTGTAAAAACGTTATAATACCTCCATATTTCCATAAAAAGCCTTTTAAGTTATTAAATTCTTCCATATTTGAATGATAAATCTGAAATGATCTATTAAATTCATAAAAATACTTAATATTTCCATCTAAAAGCCCTAAAATATTATAAAACCTCCATATTTCCGTGAAAAATCCGTAAAGATCTATTAAATTCTTATAAATCCTTAATATTTTCATACAAAACAGTAAAAAAGTTATAATTCCTCCATAATTCCCTGATAATTACGTAAAAATCCATAAAATTCTTAAAAATCCTTAATATTTCCATCTAAAAGCCCTAAAAATATTATCACACCTCCATACTTCCGTGATAAATCCGTAAAGATCTATTAAATTCTTAAAAATCCTCAATATTTCCATTAAAAATCGCAGAAATTTTATAAATCCTTCATATATCTTTAATAGAAACGTAATGATCCATAAAATTCTTCAAAAATCTAAAATATACTTAATATTTCCCTTAAAAACTGTAAAAACGTTATAATACCTCCATATTTCCATAAAAAGCCTTTTAAGTTATTAAATTCTTCCATATTTGAATGATAAATCCGTAAAGATCTATTATTTTCTTAAAAATCCTCAATATTTCCATCATAAAGCTGTAAAACCAATTAAATTCCTTCAAATATCCATGATTAGTCCATAATGATTTATTAAATTCTTAAAAATCCTTAAATATTTCCATCTAAAAGCCCTAAAATATTATATTACCACCATATTTCCGTGATAAATCCGTAAAGATCTATTAAATTCTTAAAAATCCTCAATATTTCCATTAAAAATCGTAGAAATTTTATAAATCCTTCATATATCTTGAATAGAAACGTAATGATCCATAAAATTCTTCAAAAATCTAAAATATCCTTAAATATTTCCCTTATATACTGTAAAAACGTTATAATACCTCCATATTTCCATAAAAAGCCTTTTAAGTTATTAAATTCTTCCATATTTGAATGATAAATCTGAAATGATCTATTAAATTCATAAAAATACTTAATATTTCCATCTAAAAGCCCTAAAATATTATAAAACCTCCATATTTCCGTGAAAAATCCGTAAAGATCTATTAAATTCTTATAAATCCTTAATATTTTCATACAAAACAGTAAAAAAGTTATAATTCCTCCATAATTCCCTGATAATTACGTAAAAATCCATAAAATTCTTAAAAATCCTTAATATTTCCATCTAAAAGCCA